>JAJTUV010000523.1:280000-462500 GCA_021653895.1 Mastomys natalensis | reverse complement strand
ACATCAATGTCAGTATCTGTTAAATATACTTTACTCTTGAGATCCTTCCCCAAGTTTGATAATCACATAACACACTGATAGACATGGCTTGCCTTTAACCTTCTCATTAGAATGGCAGAACTGTATTTGGTTCAAATGGGAAAGTGGCATGAAACATTAATAAGAGAAAGCCAGCTGAGGATCTTGCTATAAGACAATACCATGTATAATTGCACTTTAATTATGCAGATTTAACAAATGGCAGAAGGATGATTGGGTTGTTATATCCCTTGACCAAAGATGCCTGCCAAGTCCCCAAGCTAGTATTAACTGTCAAAGCAGTCATCCCTGTGACTCTCACTGTTGTGTTACTTCTACAATGTCAAAATATTGTCATTATTCCTTCAATAAAAAGAGGTCCATTGGTTTGCTAAAACAAGTTAAACTTCTGTTCTGTGAGTGAACAATCTCGGTAATAAATTATTTTCTTAAGCATATAAGCAATTGCTTTTGTACCAAAGCCTAAATAAGAAACCTAAATATGAATTGATCTTTTCACAGTTGTGACAGAAGTTCACTGCATGGTTGCTTACCAAAGTAATCTCTGCATATAAACAAAAGGTTTTGCACGAGGAAAAGTAAAACAGTATGGAAAGTGAAACAATGAGGTTTTAAAATTATTGGTTGGAATCTTTTCTACAGAAAGCTAATTATTCTCGCATTAGATGTATACATAATTACAATTTTTAAGAAATACGTAATTTTTTGTATTTTGTAAATAGTTTGAAACACTATTTGGGATGAATAAGCTCATTCAATTCATCTAGTTAGGAGTTCGTATAGGCTCAGAGCCTGAGATGGTTATCCCTTTCATTCTTGGGCTTTGACAACTGCATTGTCGTTCCCCCAACTTATGTACCATCTATTCCAGCTCATGCAGGAAGGTATGTATGCTCCCTAGATCAGAAAATACTCCGCAGAGTTTATGATTCCTAGAACTCAAAATCCAATAATCTGCTTCTGATGAATCGTGTTCAGATGTTTTCGAAAGCTTCAGTGTGGAAATAATGTAATGGTGAAAGAATAAGGTTATTCTAGTTAATTATCTTTCTTTTTAATTGATTTATTTTTTACTACTACCTTGGATGGAGAAGAGATGCCCCATGTCACACCTTTATTTTAGGCTAACCAATGAAACTGTCCTAGTCTGTAACTAGCATTAGAGCCATTTTGTGCTCTTCAGCAGTATGATTGGTAAGGAGTTCTCTGACTAATCAGAGCCTCAGATTCCCTGGAGGATTCTGAAATAGACAGTGTTCACAAGATCAGGAAGGATCTTGGTGTGACTCAGAAGAAAGTTCACACAGATAGTGGCCATGCATTGAAGAAGACAAGACTAAGAAGAGCTGACAAAAAATGATTTGGAATGATACATAAAGTAAATTCAAGGAAGCCTGTAGGAGAAATATCAGCAGTCTTCACTGATGTCTTGTTTCTTTCTGTTTCTATTCTATGTTCCAAAGTAGCATTTTCTCATATGAGATCAAAGGAAAAGGAAAATTTTCATTTATTTTAAGAATGCTTTATATAAGACAAATTATTCTATTGTATATCAACCCCCAAAGCCAGATGTTCACAGAAGTCAAAGACTTATGCCCCAATAATAAACAATGAGAAGTCATTAATTTGTGAGGGGGCAGTGAGTAATATTGGAAAAGTTAGAAGAAAGGATCATAAGAGGGTTTGGAAGGAGGATAAAGAAGAAGGGTAATGATGTGATATTATTTTAATTAAAATATATTAAATAAAAGTATTGTTTTAAGGATTCTCAGAGATGGGTAGGAGTTGTTGAGATGGGTACAGTTGTGGTTATCTGTAGTTTTGCTGGATACGACATTGCCATTATATCTATGAACTCTAATCATCTGTGGTTGCATGCCAAAGATCAGCCCATGATAAAGCCATCACAAATCCCAACCTAGGTGAGGAAAGAGCTCAGGAGGTTGCACTCCTAGGTGAGGGGCTATTTACTGACAGGAGAAGGCTACTGAGGGAGGGAGAGTCAGTTTTTCTCAGGAATCTGACCTCTGAGAGACACTCATGATTTTGTAAATTTATGTTAAATGGTAGGAATAGGGGATGGACTGATTACATACATTTATGGAATTTATAAACAATAAAAATAAAAACTATTTCTTTAGGATACATCTCTGGATTCTTCAGAGCTTGTTCCTCAAAGCTGAGCATGTGACAATTTTATATTTAGTTTTTTGGAGAATAACCTTCCTGTTTTCCTATCAACTTTATAATTTTACACTCTCATCGACACAGACTGTCCAGTTTTTCCACATTATTGCCCTGTTTATATTCTATGCTTCTGTAAAATAGTTCCCATTTCTAGACCTCAAGTCCATAGTGATATGCACTATAAAACAAAGAATGAGATCCTCTATAGAAAAGTAAATTTCATCGAAAAGTTCATTATTCATTGACTTTGAAGGCACAGGTTTTGGTGCTTACCCATGACATTAGCCTGCCATGGACATTGTTGATTGTTGTGTAGAATTACCCCTTAGTTCTACAATTGAAGGACCACTGATAGGACACTGTGTGGGATTGCTTCAAGGAGCAGACTGTAATGAATCCCCCCAATGATACTATAGGATTATGCTAAAATTTATGTTTAAAATGGTCCATGGTGTGATAAAACAAAGAACCAATGAGTCTTCAGTAATAGGTAGTATACATTATTAAAGGATAAACTGCTAATGGGAATGTAGGTGAAACCCTTAATGAATTTCAACAAAAGCATCTCTACATGGTATCAAACTCCTACAGAACATGTCAGGCAGTAATCATTTCAGGACCAATTTGAGGTAAAAATACACAGCAGGGGTTCTTTAATAGGAAATCTATCAGAGGTATACATATTTGTGTGACATTTAGGACAGAGGTTTGTGTCCTTTAACATCAGGAGTCCCACTTTATGATGGGGTGATAAAAAAATCAATTGACTTACTCTATAATTTAACTAGCATACAATGCTTCTCTTCCCACCCACTGTTCCTGTATTCATGGTGGACAGCCAATATACTCTGCATGTATTGTTACAATAGCTGGAACTGCCATTGCTATTTACATTTTTCTTTCTTGTAGTATTCTTTCAAATAGTATCTATTCTAGTAGTGTTCTGTTGCAATCCTTCCAAAGATTAATCTTTTATGTCTGCATTAAAGGTAAAACTATTCCAGAGGCCTACAAAGACATCTCTGATTTCACTCCCTATTTTCCCTATAATGACAAAATATAAAGAAATTAAAATTGAAATAAATAGATGATAAAACATCAATCTGCATTATATTCTATTAATGGGCAGATATAGGTTATATGTAGGTTCCCCTGAGTTCCAAATTATACCATAATTTTTGAATCCATCATTTGTAAAATGTCAAGTTTCACCCCAACAAAATTGTTTACATAATTGAGGTGTATATAATAAGACAACATGAAGCCAGGCCAGATACACATATCAAGTAAGCTGCTATGATAATTATTTTTGTCAATCATTTTGGAAAAGCTACTGTCTCTGGATATACAAGTAAACACTAATCTCTCAACTGTGAAAACACACTGAGCTATAATTAAGATTGATAATCAACTGCCTTCAAGAGTGATTGACCCAGATAATCTGAATGAGTTTGATTCCATTAGTTTCAAGATCTTATAAACAGGGATGAAACCTCTCTGGAAGAATCTCTACTTGAGCACCGCTGTTCTGGTTTCAGCAGACTACTTCTGATGCCATGACAGACAGACTTCAGACTTCGCTAAGCAGCTTCCACAATTGTTTGATCGCAACAAATCTATTACTGTGCATCTGTGGGACCGTGAAAGGTAGCTTGGTCCCCGGTTGAGCTAAGTCTTGAAACCCCAGAAACCTGAAGGGATGGTAAGTGCTTTGCCTGTTCGCGGGAACGAGGACCCTGTCACTAGTGACAGTTCCCCATAGATTTGTGGCCATCAGTCATGTAATGGCAACGCCCCAAGTCCCTCCATAGGGAGAGGATGTGATCTGTGGTCATGTAGGCTCAAGACAGATCTCCATTTTAATGAGGTACCTAAAGGCCTGGAGGATTTAGCCAATAAGCTTTCCTTCCCAGACATTCCTCCCTTCAAAAGGTATTTAACCTCAGGCTCACCCTGAGAAGTGGGGTATGGTTTTACTCATCCACTTTCCACCATGACAATAAATGCCTTAAAACCATGGACTGCCTCTTTTCACCGGGATCTGTCATGGGGAGCCATGGAGAAGGCCTTCACCTATAGAGCCCCATTTAATCTCCCGTAGAAGGCCTCTCTGTGCTCCCAGCTATGGCTGCCACCAAGCCCAAGCCCAAGCCCAAGTCAACCACCATCAAGCCAAGGACTCTCCCTGCGGGACCAACTTGTGTCCAAGAGCCTGAAAGCCAGATGCAAACACCCTCCTCCCCCTCGTCACAGGCCGGGGGATGCCCGAGCCAGATCTGGCTGTCTTACACCTCAGACTGCAATTCCCCAAACCCGGAGCGGTTTCCCAGGGATTCCCTACAGCCCAACACCTACCTGGTGACAGCATGTGGTAAGCACAGTCAACTCTGTTGTCCTGCCTCCCTGATCTGTTGTGCCCTATGGCAGAACAGACAAGGGACCCCATAACCCTACATTCATCTGTTGCTCTATCTGAATGATAGAGCGATTACTGACTCAGAGCAAAATTAGAAGACAGTGACCATGAGAGCACAATAAATTAATTTATTTCATCCATGTCAACTCCCTTCTTAGGTTAATGCTAGATAAATTAGTAGAAAGTGGAAATCTCTACTGTCTTGTTCTTGCATGAGTCTTGTACAGCTGGTTGCTTATGCTTTTTCAGAAACTAAATGCTCATTATTCCTCAATTGCCTACAGTTGTAGTTTTATTTTCCATTAAATTATTCCTAGCACTTAGGAAAATATATTTTATGTAAATTTTAGACTTAGGAAGTGATACATATTTCAATGATAAATACAAAACTTCCTTGAAATTTTCACACTTGAATGTAAGCTGTCTAGTGGAAGGTAAACTTTTATTTTATCAATGTATGTTCACTAATGCATTTGCAGCATCATTGTTAATAATAATTGATAGATAAGAGATTTCTTAGATTTCTAAACCCATGAAAAGATGGCATTTATACTGCTTGAGGTGATCCTACTGAATTTTAAGTCTCCAGTGCACTAAAGAATAATTCACTTTCTAATCATACTTCAAAAGATGCAACAATGACCAGTCATTTCATTTGCTGCTCTTTACAGTATTGATGACTTCATTGATTAGCCATCATCAAAATTGTTTGAAGGTATATGAATCAATGTAAAAAATTGTCTAATGCATATGATGCATCTAAGCTTGTTTCAGTAAATTTTTAAATTTCAAATTTGGATATTTCTTTAATAATGAGGTCACTCTGGCTTCTTGACAGTATTTCAGAAAATATGCATCACACCATGGTATAATATAGAATTTAGATCATTAGAACTACATTGCATGCACCCATGAGCTAAAGCTTAATTCTAAAATCTAAGGCTCTGCTTCTCTTGTCTTAATTCTAATGACTTCAATCTTCATAACACAAATGATGACGATTACCATTTCACATTAGTTACGAAATGACACAGTGCAAATGTGATGAAGTATTCTTATCTTCAAAGCACATTCAGAACGGCGATACAAATGTCAGAAAGCCTCTGTGAATTTAAACTTGGGAGAATTAGGTATGTGACTCAAATAAGTTCCTTTGGCACATTCTCTGTTTTCAATCACATGTGTAAAATTGGGAATGTAATAGTATCTGTTCCCTGGAGATGTTAATGACACTTCTGAGACATAATGTCTAGAAGGAATTGAGAATAGTGTGAAATAGCACTTGTCAGGTGGATCCTCCTAAATTTTCTATATTATTACAATTGTATTATGATAACTATTGACCTAAGACCAGGTGTTGGCCAATAAGCTGTTGATATTTTGGAGAGTGTTAGTTTTAGTGGAGTTGTTCATTTGTTTGTTTGTTTAGGGGTTTTAGTGTATTGTAGGTTCAAGAAATGTATACAGTAAAGATTTTAGAGCTTCTGGACTCATCTGCTTCCCTCTTTCTTTTGCAGGTACAACCACTCTAGTCAGTGTGTGCTTGGTCAACAGCACTTCTAGAGGAGAGTTAGCACAGAGTATATCTATTCAGAGGAGACACTCTCATCACCTGACCAAAAGATATACTTCCATGTCTAGATATATTCTGTGGCTATATTCACAGTAAATATGTTGCAAAAGTCAGAAAGGAGGCTGCTGGGGTAGGAAGGTGCAAAAAGAACTAGAGAGATGAGGAAGACATAGAGAAAACCCTCCAAAAAAATCTTAAAAGTTTGCATTATGAAACAATGCATTGCATACCCATTCAAAATTAATAATTTAAATGTATAATATCATGAATAGCAAACTAAATTTTTCCAGAACTCATTTACTTTCTGAAAATGGATTCTAATCCAAGAGGTTATTGTTTTTTTTTTTTAAATTTCATACATGAATGCTTTATATCTTTCTATATTTATTTATAAGTATTTATATCTTTCCCATCTTCTTGCTCTCCTCTCCTTCAGTTTTTACTGTGGAAAGTATGATGAGCAGTGACTGTCCTGGATTGGGGACATGGATTATAAAAAGTGGAGGGTAAGGCATACAGCATTTCCATCGTAATGAGAAAAATTCAGCAGGCATTTGAATATACACACTCTTCTGACTTTTAACTTATTAAGTAAGTGAATAGAAGGCAACCAAGGACAATGACAATAGCCTGTATCATTTTGGAAGTCTCCTTGTTTTCTGTCCAAGCAGCTCCAAAGGAGGTTTCCCATGCTTGTCACTGGGTTTATTTTATAGATAGTCTATGGCTCTTGGAGCATTATTGTCACCCTGCGTGACATGATATCATTCAAACCAGGCACACACACACACACACACACACACACACACACACACACACACACAGATGAATAAATACATATGCACATACATCCATATACACACACAAACACAGACATATGCACATATACATAAATCCACACACATATACAAACATACACATTACATTTATTTTCAAGCAATTTTATAAAACAGTAGGTTTCCTCATGGCCCTTTCAAACATCCTTAGTACATTTTATCTTTCTTTTCTTCCTCTATATTATCCCTCACTTTCCAGTGACTCACTCACCCCATTTTTCCTCTTCTTCCATTCCCAGTACATCTGCCCTATGATCTTCCCCCACAGAGCTCCTAACTGCTCCTCACCCCAAGGTCTCTGTCTTTCCACTGTTTTAGCTCTGAAAGGTACTTCAGGTTATGTAATTAAATCTAAGTTTTCAGAATTTTCTAGGTAAGAGCTCTCTGCTAAGTTGTCTGATCCCTCTTTGTTAGTCCTAAACACATACGTAAAAGAGGAATACTAAATAAACTCAGTCACACACACACATGTGTATGTGTCTGTTTGTAATAAAAATAACTACATAAAAGAAGTCATGAATTGAAGAGAGAGTGAGAGACACGGGAGGAGTAGGAGCAGGGGTGGAAATGATGTGAACGTACAGGAAAGAAGTGAGACAAGAGAATACTAGAACATGCTCTCTCCTACCAACAGGAAACAGTGGCTGGAGCTGAGTTTTAGCTGTCTCTCTGCTCTTTCATAAAACATTCCTACCATATTGAAGTTCAGGGTCATTGTGCCAATCAAAAGCAGAGAGACAAATGGAAAGTTCAAGCTTTTATCCCAGAGTCTCATTGACCCACTAACTACTGATAAAATCACTATTAAGGCCCATCAGTTAACACATATTTGTTTAACGTGAGAATACTGTCAGAGGTCATAGGGTATTATTCAGGTTGCTATTTATCAGAAATTTTACATATGTTTCCAGTTCAATTTAGCAACAGGAGGTCACTCCTCTCCTTTAATTGATCCAAGTGAAGAAAGCAGCTGAGCATCAGTTGTTATAGTCCACCAGTGTGGTCAATTATGTGCTTCTAAGACTTGTGATTTTTACATATTTTTTATTCCAGCTAGGAGAAGGTCTGAAATGCTCGTAGAACATTGCACATAAATTTAAAGCTTCTATCCTGTTCTCTTCATGAAACACACTAGCTTCAGTTTCCTTTCCATGTCTAAGCTAACAAGTGACATGTACCTGATTGATGTTTTCCAGTCTGTTTTGGAGATAGAAAATGATACCTTGTTAGACCACAGAAGCTATGATTAACAGTGAATTTAATAGCTCCTTTCTTCTCAGGAATTAATATCTCTTAAACAAGTCTAGAACAAAGGGTCAAAGAAAGGGGACATTAAAAAAAAAAAAAGAAGGTAAAGGTCCTCTGTGTATATAGTTTGGCTTCCAGTTCTTAGAGTAAGTTCTGCAGATTCTAAGAAGTTAAATAAGAAGGAGGGCCCAAGAGAGGATATTTTAATCCCACTTAAAGAAGAATCCCACTTAAAGCCCTTAAAGAAGAATGTTGCCCTTACATAGACAAGACAGGGATGGTTAAAGAGAACATGAAAAAGTGGCAGCTGGACTCAAAACATCAACAGATGCAGCCTTGGGCAACTTGGCACCCTCTTTCTTGCATTGCATATCTAATATGGTGCCTGGACTCCACCTTCCTCTTGGTTCCAGAGCTGCTCCTAAGATTAACAGACTTGTTTCAAGTTACATATTTCAAAAATTGTGTTAACTTGTACTAACTCCAATTTCACAACGCCCAAGGACAGTTGACCACTGGATGAAATGACACCCTGTTCTTCATGACATGGAGCACTTTGTCTCACTTTGTCATGTTCCCAAAGCAAGAACTCCTGCTTCAGCCAGTATTTATTAGATATTTGCCTCATATACTCTGTAATAAATATTTGCTGCAGTAATAATAAAAAAAATGCTTCAAAAAAAGAAGGGGAAACAAAATAATGGGAGACAATGGGAGGGAGAGACTTGGATGGAGGAGGGGGAAAGGGGGCAGGATGAGTATAGGGGGAGAAAGGAGAGAAGTCCAGAGGGCAGGAGAATGAATGGAAATATGCAGAGGCTGGGAGTGAGGGTGAGGTGAGGAACTCTAGAAAGTCTCAAAACCTGGGATGGGGTAGGCTCCAGGACTCAGTGTGGGTGACCTTAGCCAGGGGATATGGAACCTGAAGAGACCACCTCCAGTAGTTAGACAGGGTCCCCAGTGGAGGGATGGGCATGCTGACCCACCTTCAAATATTTTGACCCAAAGTTGTTCCAGTCTAAAAGAAATGCAGAGACAAAAATAGAGCAAAGACTGAATGAATGGCAGACCAGTGACGGGTCCAAAGTGGGATTCATCCCATGGGTGGGTATCAAGCCCTGACACTATTACTGATGCTATATTGTGCTTGCAAACAGGAGTCTAGTATATCTGTCCTCTGAGAGGCTCTACCCAGAAGCTGTCTGAGGCAGATAACTTACAGCCAACAATTAGATTGAGGTTGCAGACCCCTATGGAAGAATTAGATTGAAAGAACTGAAGGGGATGGCAACCCCATAGGAAGACCAACAGCCTCACCCTGAGACAAGCTGCCAATCAAAGAGCATACACAGGCTAGTCTGAGGCCCCCAGTACATATGTAGGAGAGGACTGCCTTGTCTGGTCTCCGCAAGAGAGGATGTGCTTAATCCTGTAGAGACTTGATGTCCAGGGAGGGGAATAGCCACAGGTGGTGGTGTTGGTGGTGGTGGTGGTGGTGAGGGGGTGGCACCCTCTCAGCAGCGAAGGGGAAGGGAGTGGGAGAAGTATTCTGTAAGGGTAGACTGGGGGGGCACATTTGCTGTGTAAATAATAATTAATAATAATAATATATAATAGTAACCAAAACATGGAAATGCATGCATAAAGGAGACATTAACAAATTAACAGGATTCTACTCCACTTTCATGGATTGTTTAAATTTGAGTAAATCTCTTCAGAATCGACTCTAATAAATAAGACCTGGAGGATTACAAATTCTGAGTTCATTAGATACAACCATATTGTTTTAAACCAGGTTTGATGCTGCATTTGTTTCTAAGAGCTTGAGTAAGGTCAATTAGTACAAATTTATTACTGATAACCAAAATATCCAAGCAAATAAACAAACAAAAAGAAACATCACCTTCCATTGCTAAAAGTAAACATCTTTCTTGCATTAGCTAAATCTCTAAAAAAAAAAAAAAAAATCTCCATTTTCTGCACTTAATGATCCCCTTAAGCACAGCGTTCCTGGAAAGAAGTAATTTTGTAAGTCTCCAAAAGGAAGGAATATGCTTAGCAAAGAGTGAGTTAATTGTTACATGTTGTCTTCATTTTGCTAGTTTGGAGCTGTCCCAGCAACTTTATAAAGAGTTATATTCAAATCAAAGTACAGAAATGCATCTTTGCCAGTTATAAACATTGGAGTTGCTTTTCCTATTTTCTTTCTTAAACTGTCTTTCAAGCGACTAAGATCTACCTGTTCGTCTGTGTTGCTGATTATGTTGAAATATTGCAAGTCTGATATGTCTCATAATTAAAACCTTTTTCCTTTGCTCTCACAATTTGTCTTCTAATTTGAAATACTTTCTATTTTTATCTCTAATTATGAAATTGGTTATTTTTTTTGCTGATTCTAAGACATATGTGTGTGTTTATGTGTACCATATGTGTACATTTGTGTGGGTTTTATGTGTTTGATGTTTGTGTGTGTGTGTTTGTGTGTGTACATGTCAGGGCATGTATGTGGAGGTCAGAGGACCTCATGTGTTGCTTCTCGCTGTCTCATTTGAGATGGAATCTCTCTGTTGTTTGTCACTGTAAATGCCAAGAAGCTGTCTCATCAGCTTCCAAGGATTCTCTTGTTTCTGCCTCCCATCTCACTGTAAGAGCACTGGGATAACATATGTGTGCCACAGTGCTCAGTTGTACATGAGTTCTAGTGATTCAAGTTCAGTTCTTCATGCTTTAGTGGCTAATCTTTTTCCTATTGGGTATTTCTCCATTCATCTTAGAAGGTAATATATATGTATATATGTGTATGTGTGTGTATGTGTGTATGTGTATATGTATATATGTTATTTGTATATATAATAACATTATATATTCCATATATTATATACTATATATACATATATATATGTATATATAATTTGTGTTTCTTCAAATTCAAGATTTTATGTTGCTTTCATATCTGCCTAACCAAAGTAAATGTGGGGAGGTCTATTGATTTTATATCTGACACTTAAAGCAGGAGAAATGATTTTCATGGATGAAATATTCGCAGATGAATGCTAGTATCATATTAGTGGACAATAACTTATGAAGACAATCCCCATCTTTAAAATGTCTTGATTACTTAATGGCCAATATCCACTTATAAGTGGATACATCCAGTATTTATCTTTCTGGATCTGGGTTACCTTTCTCTGTATGAATATTTTTTTTCTAGTTGTATTTCTTTGGCCTGCAAATTTCAGCAAAGTTAATGTCCTTTTAAGAAAAACAGCTGAATAATACTCCATTGTTTAAATTAACATTTCCTTTATCCATTATTTGGCTGAGGGTAATCTAGGTTGACTGAGCTTGTCATCTGTCTGTTGTACCAGAAAGGCTAGTGGTAGGCTGGTGTTAAATACAGTTGAATTGTAGCTGAGGGGGTGCCATATAGATGCGACTCTTCAGAAACACTGGCAGCGAGATTCATTGCTGACTACAATATCCACAGAGCTCAGCGACCATAGAGGTATCAAGCTAGTGTAAGTATGGAGCTTTTACCCTAGATTTCTAATCTCTTTTGTGCCAAAAAATCCCTTCAACCTACAATCTCTCCTGCATGCAGTATGTGCTGGGGCGATGGTGGCAGAGAACTTGTGGGAGTGGACAACCAATGTTTGGTTTAACTTGAAGGCCATGCCAGGAGAGGCAGCCCATATCCACACATCCTGAATGGGCAGGAAACAAAGACTGGATATACAGAGACCTGGGGCAGAACCAAACATGACTGGCAAAAAAAAAAAAATCAGTGAAATAATTCCTAATAATTTTCTGATATACTCATAGATAATTGCCTTGCAGTTGATGGCAAGAGACCTACAAACAGATATTATGGATGGATAGATGGATAGATAGATAGATAGATAGATAGATAGATAGATAGATAGATAGAGTCTAAACTGGAGGTCTCTCTTGGTTCCCTCCCATTGGAGTTTTCGGATCCTGGTGGAAGAGAGGGAGGAAAGACTGTAGGAGTCAGAAGGGTCAAGAAACAGAGAACATGGCCCTACAAATCAGCTAAGCACTGCTCACATGGCTTCATAAGGACTGAAGTGGCAAGAATGGAGCACTGACTTTTGTCAATCCAAAACTGAATTTTGACTTATAGAAGTGTTGCAGTTCTTCTACCTGAATCATATTACATAAATTTAGCCACATTATCTTTTTGCCATCCTTTCAAATACTGAAGAAAAATTCTCTAGGATTTATCTGTGTCATACATTGTTTACAAATTGGAATTCACACTATGCACAATACTTGAATTTTACAAAGGATTTCTAGTTATTGTCATAATATTGAAAAAAATCTCCTGTAATACACATAATCGAAATTTACCCAGATGACTGGAGGTATTATTCAAATGTGACCATATGAGAGAATGGCTTTCAGCTGCAATAGTTTAATGAAGACAGTTATTAATATTATGAATGTTGTTGACAAATGACTCTTTTTTTCATTATTTTCTGAACTTTTCTATGGTACAGATGAAATGTTATAGTGATGAATACACACTGTATGAACTGCATGCCTCTCATCTGAGAAAATGAGGGCCTGGCTATGTTCTGGTTGTCCTCTTTCTCCTCCATCTTCAAACTGCGGCAGTTGAAGGCTAGGTTAATCCATGGGCCATGGTATGGTTCCTTCTGGTGTCTATGTAAACAATAGTGAAAAAAGTGGTACTGAGACAGAGCTAAGGCCAAAGGACTTCTCTCTGCTTAAGGTGATGGGATTGTCAAGAAAGTTCCACTGCGTGTTCAAACGACATGCCTTTGTGAAACACATGAATCTCTCACCCCAACGCTCCCCACTACAAGTAGAGTAGCATTAGGGACATTTCTTCAGTTAAGATCACAACCTGCAAAGAAAAATACTCATTTCATTCAACTTCCTAAATAATAAGAGATAGTCAATATAGCATTTTGGTACCAAAGCTATTTATACCCGCAGTCTCCTCCAATTATTATTTAGAATAATTTGTAGGCTTAGATATATTTGAGGAATACTGTTTTAATGAGAATATTCTTTCATCCAAGAACATTGCAATACATATATTGTCATTCTCCTAAAAATGATATCTTTTTTCTTGGATCTTTTTGGAAATTTTCTAATTAGTATAGTTACGCCTTATGTTCTGCAAAGCATTAGCTTGTAGTGTCCCTTGTTACTTACTTTTGTGGGTAGTGAATGCATTTTAAGTGTCTCTGTCTCAACAGAGAATAAGATTAAAATAATCTTTTATGGGGAATATAAGAGATACTCTGGAAAAGCTGAATGAGGGGTTTTATAGTATTTTGAATTTTTAGTTCTATAACATTTCAGCTTCAATTCAAAAGTTTTCATTTCTATAAAAGACTAAAAAATGACTCACCAAACAAGGCTCAGCCTCTCTACATATGCCATAAAACAGGAAAGAGAAACTTAAATTCTCTTTTAAAACATGTCAATGGCAGTAAAAATGTAAGATTGTGTCTGTTGTGATTTTTTTTGTTGTTTGTTTGTTTGTCTTTTCGAGACAGGGTTTCTTTGTGTAGCCCTGGCTGTCCTGGAACTCACTCTGTAGACCAGGCTGGCCTCGAACTCAGAAATCCACCTGCCTCTGCCTCCCAAGTGCTGGGATTAAAGGCGTGCGCCACCACCGCCGGGCGTCTGTTGTGTTAATAGCATAAACAACAACAACTTCTTGAAACATCATTGCTGACCTGTCCTTGCTAACCTGTATCTTTTCCTTACATATTTCAGGTAACTTCAGTGGTTTCTCTTGGCGTGAAAACGCATGGCCTCATATAACATACTTGGGGGCATCTTTTAATAATCTTCTGTTGCCTTAAGATGTCAAGGGGCTAGGAATACATAGGATGAGTAGACCTTTCTACCCTACCCTACCATTTACCCTACCACCTTTCACTTCTGTCATTTAAGGAAGAAAATTCTATTCCTTTCCTACTGAATGAAGGCTATAAATAGTGTCTTAGGGTTTCTATTAATGGAATAAAATAGCATGACTAGAAGCAACTTGGTTAGGAAAGGATTTATTTGCTGATACTTCTAAATCACAGTCCTGGAGGAAGCCAGGGAAGAAACTGAAGCAGAAGCCTTGGCAGGGTGCAGCTTCCTTCAGGCTTGATGTTCATGGTTTACTTTATAGCCTTGTTTCTTTCTTTTTTTTTTTTTTTCACATGATTTCATTTTTTTTATTTGACATTTTATTTACATTTCAGACGTTCTCCCCTTACCCCATTTCCCCCTCCTTCCCAGGAACTCCCTATCCCATCCCCCTTCCTCCTGGTTTTATGAGGGTATGCCCCCACCTACCCCCCCCACCTCACCTCCCCATCCTCGAATTCCACCCCCCCACAGCATCCAGCCTTCATGGGACCAAGGATCTCTTCTCCCACCTATACCTGACAGGACCATCCTCTCTTGCATATATAGTTGGAGCCATGGGTCCCTCCCTAAGTGCTCCCAGGCTGATGGTTTAGACCCTGGGGGGCTCTGGTTAGTTGGTATTGTTGCTCTCCTCATGGGGTCATGAACCCTTTCAACTCCTTCAGTCTTCACTCTAACTCCTCTATTGGGAACCCCATGATCAGTTTAATGGTTAGCTGTAAGCATCTGCCTCTGAATATGTCAGACTCTTGCAGACCTCTAAGGAGACAGCTATGTCAGGCTCCTGTTAGCATGCACCTCCTGACATCCACATCAGCATCTACCTTTGGTGACTGCACATGGAATGGATACCCAGGTGGAATGGTCTGAAGATAGCCCCTCCTTCAGTTTCTGTCCTGTACTTTGTATCCATATTTGCTCCCTTGAGTATTTTGTTACTTCTTCTAAGAAGGACTGAAGCCCCCCCCCCACACACACACACACTTGGTCTTCATTCTTCATGAGCTTTATGTGGTCTGTGAGTTGAATCTTGGATATTTCAAACTTCTGGGCTAAAATCCAATAATCAGTGAGTGAATACCATGTGTGTTCTTTTGTGATTGGGTTACTTCACTCGGGATGATATTTTCTTTTCTTTTTTTTTAAATTTATTTAATTATTTAAATCACAGACAAGTGAATCATAGGCAGAGTCATAGTGACCTGTCCCCTGAAACTTCACCCAGCTGATACCCTGTTCTGAATGGTATCTGTACTCCCCCTGAACACCTATGCTTCGTGTCATCCCCTTCCCCACATCCTGCCTTTTTGTGTCTATAACCCCTGTGTGAATAAGTAAATTACGATGTGATTATAGCCTTGTTTCTTATAGTACCCAGGAACAGTTCAGGGATGCCACTGTCCATAGTGAGCTGGGCCCTCCTGTACCAAGCAACAATCAAGAAATTACTCTACATACTTGCCTTTAGGTCAATCTTATAAATGTGTTTACTCAATTGAGATTCAACCCCATGAGAACAACAACAATATCAACCAACCAGACTTCCCCCCCCCCCAGAGCTCCCAAGGATTAAACTACCAACCAAAGAGTACACATGGAGAGACCATGGCACCAGCTGCTTATGTAGCAGAGGATGGCCTTGTCAGGCATCAATGGGAGGGGAGGCCCTTGGTCCTCTGAAGGCTCAATGCCCCAGTGTAGGGGAGTGCCAGGGTGGGGAGGCAGGAATGGGTGAGTGGGTGGGGGAACTTCCTCATGGAAGCAGGGAGCTGGGGGATGGGAAAGGGCTTTGGGGCAGGGGGAACCAGGAAAGGGGGGGTAACATTTGAAACGTAAATAAAGAAAATACCCAATTAAAAAAAAAGAAAGAAATGAAAAATGAATACAGTCTTAAATATAAAAATTCCCAAGATAGAAAAATTGCAAATAAATATCTGTAAGATTTTTATTAAAAAAAGATTCTGTTTTCTCAGATCATCCTAACTCCTGTCAAGTTAACATATTAACTAGCCAGCATCGATAGCGACTGTCTCATGCCCATTAAAGGACACTATTACGTTAAAAATAATGTCAGATTTAAAATAAATCTAAGAGATATGGGTAAGAGCAGCTTGTTACTGAAGCTACTCATGTTTTGAAACTTGAACAGGACTTAAGTGGATTTCTGTACTAGCTTGAGAGTCTGCTATTCTTGCCTTTCTTGGCTTTCTACGATGTATCACTGGCATTTGCCTGGGTTTTCCCTGAAATACATTGTTTTTTAACCTTCACAACTTGATGCTTATTGTTTAAAGGTATATGTTCGCAGACTATCTTATTTTAGTTTTGATGCCATTATGGAAATCTGAATTGATTTTAGAAATTTGATTCTCTTCACAATACTATGAGAAAAAAAATAGATTTCCTATTGCATAATAAGGTCTTGTGGCTAATTAGGAAACCACTTTTCTCTGCAAGAATGAGAGGGATTGCAAAGTTTAAAACTAAGTCATTGCAAATATGTGGACTATTTATTACCTAAAATGTTGGTAGTTTGTCTATTGACACATTTCTTTATCAAAAGACATTATATAAAAAATTATATACATATACACACACATAAAAATTATATATACATATACAAAAATTATATATACATATATAAAATTATATATATATATATATGGAATTTACTCTCCAGGAAGGTTCAGTATATTATTTAGAATACAAAATATAGTGAAAAAAGTAATGTTGCATTAAGCAGTTCCTGTGAGAACATTTGAAGCATATTTGAAACCATAAAAGAACTTACTGAGGATTTATGAAATTATTTTGGTCAGGCAGGATCACAAAATTAATTGCATATATGCCTACAAATTCCCCACTGTGCACAAATATCCACGTTGTGAAATTAGAACTAGTAACTGAGACTCAATTGATTAACAGGCCCATTCTGGAAAAGGATGAAGAAAAAAAACAACTAGCAAAAGAAATGCTCTTCAATGAAAAATGTGTGTGCTGGGGAAATCAGTGTCCCAGATGGCTGTCAGGATGAAGTGAAGCATGGCTCTGTTGAGGGAATCAACCATCAGTGTGAAATCCTCACAGAAAGGAACAGAGCAGAAGGCAACATTTCAAAGGCATTTGGCACTAAGCGGCATTGTGAGGGTTAATTTACTGCCAGGAACTGCTGGGGCCTTTCAGTCTCCAAAGGCACACAATAGACAGATCCCTGAAGTGCCCATCATAATCACAGATGCTGGGGGATTAATGTGAAGATGAAAGCTTCATGAATATTAAAAAAAATATATCTAACCTGCTAATGATGCAGCAGAGTCGGAAACAATGTTCAATCTCGAAATCGGAGAGCAAGGCACACAGGCATAGTAAGACACTGTCTTTTAAAAACTGATTAAAACCTCCTCAATTTGTAACAGAAAGAGGCTTATGCATATTAGGACCTGAATTGGCTGCCAAACTTTACAAATTGCACAGGCTAATTACCATAATTAAGCCTTGGATTGAAGAAGAAAATTCCATTTATCTCTGGCTGACTCTGAGAAACTTCAATAAAGAATGAACTGACATCAGATGGGCTTTTCCCTCAAATGATATTCGAAAGCCCACTAAAAATAAACAAATAAACAAAGAGGGGCCATGCACCAAAGGAGCAGGAACAGTAACCATTCCGTTTACAGTGGAGTTGAAAGAAAGAATTCTCTAAACTAGAAATGCTGCATTAAATAATTTTAAATTGCAGTGTACAGGAGAAGTTTCATATTTTAAAAGTGGATCCAGATAGTTAAATCTGTGCTATAAATACATAGGTGAAAAAATTGGTAGAAGTAGAGGATTTTGATTTACTAAATTGCGTTGATGAATTATTCTGGAAGGCCAATACTACTTAGACTTCAGTTGACTTAGTTTTTGTAAAGTATTCTAACAATAGAATAACTTCTTTAATCAGTAAATAATAAATAAGTAAATAAATAAGATAATGAATAATTTTAATTGTCTGCTCTTATTGAGATAATTAGTGACCAAAAGACACTGTGATAGTTTTGTACTACTTAAAAAACTTTTATTAAGGCCATATTACCTGACGTGATAGTCATTTCCATGTGTTACATATTCAAAATTAAATAGTTTGTATAAAAGGTAAATTCATAAATTTTTAAAGAAAAAAAAATCAGTCATGATAATTGAGATCATTAGGGATAGTAAGGTTGCTATAATTAGGAATGCTTCTAAAACTAATTTTTAATATTGAGTATGACAGAAAATTAGACTCAAAGCACAATGTCTGATTAGGGTTAATAGTATGAACAAATTGACTTTAGACAGTGTTGGGCATTTGGTTTCATAATAACATGGATTGATCTTGAGTTTTGTGGATTATTTCTACTTTTGAATTCTAATAGCTGCATTCATCAATGCAAAATCACCCCATATGTTGATTGTATTGATTGGAAGGAGGAAATGCTTTTCAGTATTCTCTATTTTATATTGTAATGGTTAAAACAAAAAAACAAAACAAAACAAAAAACAAAACAAACAACAACAACTCCCAACCCTCCTCAAAAAACCTCAACCCAGAAACCAAATGTAAAGTTGCTTTCTTTTGTTTTAAACAAAGCAAAATCCACTTTCAACTGCTGTGCTGCCCTCTCCCCAGACTGGGCTTTGGGTTTATCTAGAACACAATGTCCTTTTTCATCTCTTTCCTCCATCAGTGATTAGTACTTATGATGAAGCTCAAGTTCCTGGCACAGACTAAAGAGAATTTGATCAGGTAATTATCTGACTCTTATTTCTCTTTTGTTGCTGGTGTTAATTGATGATCATTCATTCTTTTCTTCTCTGCTTAGAGCTTTGAGAATATCTGGAGTAGTCACTGAAATGAATATCTAACAAAACCTGTATGTGTCCCTATGGCAAAGCAGGTTGTACTAAGTGGGGGTGGAGAGAAAAGACTTTAAAACATTCTTTTGTATCTCCTCACCCATCACCAAGCTACACACATGCACACACGTGATAATGCTTTGTGTTGCAACTGTGGAGAGTATAGCACAGGGACTGAAAACATGAGTTTCTGAGCTTCATTCACATCTTCACCCTAGGGTTCAGTGACAATGTGCCTTAGGTAAGTTGTTTGACCACATGCTCAAGTAACTTCACAAGACTTGTTAAGCAGGTATAAATAAGCAAATATACTCCTAGCACCCCCAAACCTGATGTATAGCAATTCATAACTAGTATGGTAAGTATAATAAAAATCCCTGCACTTTTATAATGGCTTGGGCCTGTGTAGCAGGGTCTAACCATGTCTGACATTCTCTGAAAAACAGTCATGGACCTTATTTTAAAGGAGGTACAATCAGTGGAAGATGTGGACATCTTAAGCCTCAGTGTTTTCCATTCACAATGCACTTTCCTGAGAGCACCATGAGGAAGTCAACAGCTATCTTGTAGTCTGGAAAAAGATCCTCCCTCCCTCCCTCTCCCTCCCTCCCTCCCTCCCTCCCTCCCTCCCTCCCTCCCTCCCTCTCTCCCTTCACCCCTCCCTCCTTCCCTCCCTCCCTCCCTTCATCCCTCCCTCCCTCCTCCCATGTTTCCTCCTTACCACCCTCTCTCATTTTATGTGTATACTTACAATCTCTATGAGGCAATCTCCCCTTTTGAATTCCCACTCCTAGATTCCCTTTTTTCCCTATGCCACATAGATGTTTCTATCCTGTGTAAGCTCATAGACTATCACTCCTTGATCTGTTTCTGCCTGTGTTCTGTCATGTGTTATTATAATAGAATGGCAGTGTACTTGTGCCCTAGATAGCTTTGAAATGACACTGGCCCAGTACCAAAAAGCTTCTTGTCCTTGTTAGTATTTACTGTGATGTCAGGGTTTGCCATGAGAATGAACTACAGTTTACCAATGGTATAGCATCAGAGAATACCCGAAACTGTTTAGTCACAAGTATATGCAAATACTCTTCCACTTACAATAATGTTGTGAACTGAAAAAGACTGTGAACTGGAAAACACAAGATGAACACTTTTTATATGTGTATCACTTCCATCCCATTATAAAACTGGAAAGGTTAAGTTGAGCCACTAGCAGTCTTTGTATATAATATTTTGACATGAGATGAACTCTCCTCAAAGGGAGGTGCATGAGAAGTTTCTGATTCTCTGAAATCTAGAGTTCCTTCATGCATAGTATCGATTCTGATAATAAAATATTAACTTTTTTACTTGAAAATGAAATACAAAGCTATAAATTCTTACCTTTTTTCATATTTCTCTATCTATCTATCTATCTATCTATCTATCTGTCTGTCTGTCTGTCTGTCTGTCTATCATCTATCTATCTATCTGTCTGTCTGTCTCTCTATCTTCTATCATATCTATCTATCTTTCTATTGATCTATCATCTATTATCTAACTTCTATCTATGTATATATTATCTATTTATCATTACCTATTTTCTATCATCTATCTATCTATCTGTCTATCTATCTATCTATCTATCCATTCATCCATATCTATCTCCCAGTGTGTGTGTGTGTGTGTGTGTGTGTGTACCATGTGCATAGATGTCTATGGAATCTAGAAGAGGACACTGGCTCCCAGGAGCTGGAGTTACAGGTGGTTGTTAGTTTGTTAGTTATCTCATGTGGATTTTGGGCACTGAATCTGGGTCCTCTGGGTGATCAGAAAGTGTGTTTTAGTCCTGAGCCATATTTTTAGTTCCAGAATTTAAAACTTAATTGGTAAAAACATGTTTTATTTTATAGCTTTTAATTATTTCTTAAATAACTATCTATACCTTAAAATATGTATACATCTATTAAATACTGAGTCTAGCATGAAAACAGAGTGAATGATGTTTTGGTGTTAGAAGGGTTTGGTCCTTCTTCTGGCACCCATGAAACACGAATCTTGAGCATGGAAAAGACGTTCACATAACTGGAGAATCTACAAGTTGAGTGTGAAGAAGTATCTTGTATCAAGAATCTGTCCAGGTCTCCACATCCTCTTGACACATGGCAAACACAGGGTTGTGAATGTGTACTGAGTGGGAGTAAGGATACCCTAAACAAGTAAGGACGTGCAGATTGTCTTGGTTTCTAAGAAATGTTCTCCATTGCTAGTAGACAACTATAGAGAAACAAAGGAGAGAAGCTGAAGGAGATGAACTTGTTAAGCATTGTCAGGTTTAGGATAAGGTAGGAAAAGCGATCTGCTTTGGGTAGTGCAGGGGCTTGTTACCAAAGCAGGGTTGTATCAAGCATCTCTCCAGTATAATCCAGAAATGAAGGAAATACAGGGCTAACTTGACTGGGAATGTGTTCCTTCCAATCATTGTAACTATAGTATTGGTACATTTTCCAAATTTTGGCTGTCTATGAAAGAACAATAACATAGTAAAGGACTGAGCAACTATTTAAGAATGGCAAAGAAGGGAAGCTTGTTTTAAAATTTCTCTGCATCTTACCTTCCTAGATGTAACTTTGATAATTTGTTGCCAGGGTCCCGAGTCTATCCTTCTTTGTTTACCCTGGGTTTATTAAGAATGCTTTCTTTTCTTAAGGAATATTCTGTTTCAAATCTGCAGATTCTCATGCTCTGTAAATAATGCCATGTAATACTTCAATAATTAAGAAGGCTGGATTTGAGTAAACAAAGTCTACATGTTGCAAATCACATTGAAATTTATTTTTTATATCCTTTTTTTTCTTTTTTTTATTGGAAAATTTTACATTTCAGATGTTTTCCTCTTACCCCCTTTTTCCCCCTCCCTCCCAGGAACTCCCTATCCCTTCCCCCCTCCTCTTGCCTCTATGATATCCTTTTTATTGATGGAAGAAAGTCGTTGGATACTACAGTAACATTTGTATTTGCCGAAGGCCTTTGAAAAATCCCATTTACTTTTAACCACTAAAAAGTCTAATTAGATACTGGATCCTTGAAATTTTAAGTGGAGTTATTACCTAAAAATAAATACCAAATACTACACTATTCTTCTTTTAGCATGGCAAAGTCGAACTAGAGGAAAATGAACTCCATTAAATGTGATCATAGACACACACACACACACTCACGCACACGGGGAGGGATCCAATCTATTGTGTATAAGTACAAAAGAGTAAAATGCAAGAAGTGCCTATTGCTATGGAGCTAGAGTGAGAAATAAAGATTGTTCTAGAAACCTAACAATTCTTTATATGTTCAGATAGGTGAGAAAATACCTGATACTAAAAGAATAGAGCACAGTGTTCTGTCACTTCATACTGACACTAGACAGAGAAGCCAAGAATTACCTATGGATAACATTTCATCACAGTGTTTGTCTATGATGCTTAGAATACATGTGCCAGACAAAGTAGAACAAGTACAAGTAGAACAGACAAAGTCAGCTCCATAAGGGGAGAAAACTACAACACATTAACCATTTCTGTAATGTTGGTGATGGGGCTTATCACAATTCTGTGAGAGGTTTACAACATTCTTGTTGAATGGGTTCTATGCTTACACTAGCACAACTGTTGAATGGTTCTTTGAAGCATAACAAATATTAAAGAGGACAGAGTATGATTATAAAAGATTTTGAAAGATACTGGCATGCTATAGAAGTTGGACTGGATTTCTAGGTAAATGGTAACTGAGGGCAATTCTGATTGGTAAGTCAGAAAGTAAGTGTTCCCTAATATGTCTGTGCTCTAAGAGTATATTTACACAATACTTTAAAAGATTCTAAATTGTTAATATGAAGTTAATGTCAACAAGTTATCTAATAACATAATCATATGACACAGATTTATATTCATTTGATGGTCTATGTGTGTTTGAGTTGATACAGTAAACATTAGCAGGATTATTTCTTTGTGTGTGTGTGTGTGTGTGTGTGTGTGTGTGTGTGACCTTTTTCCTTCACTTGGTTAAATATTTTTAAAGAAGTGCTGGTCAATTTTCCTGCTTTGCTTCTGAGTAGGAGGTAATGAGAGCTGTAGGAAAAACATCAAGACCTAGGGTAATCCCTAGAGCAGTTGACTTGATGGGATATTAAAACATCTGCTGTCAATAAGCAGATGCATTTTTTGGTGTTGCTACCAATGCACGTTTGTTCTTCAGCTATTACAGACTGGCAGTTACTTTGTAGTGCTACATTCTATGTTAAATAGCATGTATTGTTTGACTTCTGGAACCTTCTGTTTCCTCTAGACTTTGGTTCTTTTCAATAGTTGCTGTTCTTACCCAATCACTAGTAATGTCAAGTGAAGAAAAATATGAAAATAAAGGCAGTGGAAGGATGTGGGATACAGAGTAAATACATGACTTTAAAAGGCCCCAAATGAGAAAGGATTAAGCAGTACATTATTGAAAAAACACTGTACAGATTCTTAATGCTCAGCTGTTTGCTCATATTAGTTCACTCAATAGGACCTCCTTTTAAAAGACTATAATCCTATCAACAGAAACTTGGAATGTCGGTCTTCCTGGCCTTTGGGGAAACAGATGTACTTTTAGTTAAGATTCTGTATCATGTCTAGAGCAGGAGATAGTACATAATTGCACAAGAGCTGGGAGAGGACATGTTAAGAATTTCCTAGGTGTGACTGAGGACAGCACATCAGTGGCTGATGATTTAAAGAAGCAAGAATGCAGACTGAATCTGGGTGAGGTCACTCCTGTTTCCTTTGGTCAGTGGAACAGAGCTAGGATTTAGGCTATGTGGATCAGTCTGTGTTTATCTATCCAGATGATCAAGGTTGGGGGAGGTTGTCTTTTATGGGAAAAGGATTTAGGCAAAGCTTGTTGTTTTAAGAAAGACCTCTTTCTGGTCTTGTAAAACTTTATGAACAGACTCAAGTACTGCAAATGATCTCAGTAATGTGCCAGGAGCTGAAGTCCATGGTTCTAAGTATTTTTTTTTCCAAGAGTTTTCTTTCATTTATGGTTTCTTGAATCCCAGGAGCTAGGCTGATTTTAAATATAGTTCACGACATCTCTCAATTCACCTAGAGCAAAAGCCAGGGCCCTGTGTTATTCCTCTTGCAGAAATGGACAAAGCATTGATTTGAGGGTCAGTTTGACTCTCACTTGACATGATTCCAAATGTGCTCATTTGGTGAGCTACACAACTGCAATCAAACTCACGTTTCATTCTGTGTAAGATGTAACGACAACTTCTACTTCACAGGCATACTGTGAAAATCACAGTACCAGCCAGAGGAAGCACAGGTAAAACAGTACTAACTCAGTAATTAAGGTTGTAAGAGTATCAATTAACTTTTCTTACATAGAACTCTGAGAAAGAAAAGACTTTTGGGAACTCAATTTTCTCATTTATCTCTATTTACCTACATGTTTTGAGGGCTTTATGTTGATGATAATCTATTTTTGTACAGTGTGTACTTTTATAAAAACACTTATAAAGGAAAGTGAGCCATTTTATGTCAGACACTGAGCAGTAGACAATTAGAATAATAAGTTTTTTACTTGATTGTTCTTGTGAGGGTCTTGTGCATGTAACTAAAACTACTGTAACTTTATGTGTGTGCAACAACCATGTCATGTCTAGAGGATAGTATTTCACAGTACCACTAATAGGGTCCTCATACCTCAATGGTATGATGCCACAGTCAAGAGTAAGCATATGGGCAGCAGTAATAGGGTTTAATGAGAAAGAAGAAGAAGAAGAAGAAGAAGAAGAAGAAGAAGAGGAGGAGGAGGAGGAGGAGGAGGAGGAGGAGGAGGAGGAGGAGGAGGAGAAGGAGAAGGAGAAGGAGAAGGAGAAGGAAAAGAAGAAGAAGAAGAAGAAGAAGAAGAAGAAGAAGAAGAAGAAGAAGAAGAAGAAGAAGAAGAAAAGGTGGAGGAGGAGGAGGAGGAAGATGAGGAAGAGGAGAAGAAGGAAAGGAAGAAGAAGAGGAAGAGGAGAGGAGGAGGAGGAAGAGGAGAAGCAGCAGCAGCAGCTGAAAAGGATATGGAATGAAAGGTCCTGGGGGAAGCTGAAGGTTTGTGGAATAAATTTTTGAAGTCTTGTATTAAAATGCTATTTATACTGTTTGACTTGAAATAGTTTTATTACTGTATGAATTCATAACATTTATTTCACCTGAGGCCTGTTGAATCTTTGAAGCTGTTGTAAGATTTCCTAACCTTAATTTGCTCACACTATATTCTGAAATGATGTCTTTACAAGAGTGTTGGGAATGAGCAGAGTTAGTCAGTTAAAAGGACTAGAAAGGAGTCACATAACGATATCTGTTTCCAGGGTTCTAATTTAAGTCCCATTAGATTAGTGATGGCAATAATTTAATAAAGACTGTGCACCTTGAGAAAAAATTTGAAAGAATTTGTTTCTCTTGTTTGACATTTAGCCCCATTTACTGCCATTTCCTAATTTTGAATAGTCACCCTGAAGAAACCATGTGCTAAGTCCTTCATCTTTAACTGGTAGACAGCTTAATTTCCTTTTTTTTTAAATACACAGGCTCATTTCTATTTGTTTTAAAAGATGTATTTATTGTGATTAATGTATAGGCATATGTATATTTCATGCTATTATGGGTATCATGTGCATGAAGGCATCTAAGGAGTTCAGAGGCCATCAAATCAACTGGAATTGGAGTTATATCAGATGGTGATCCATCTGATGTGGGTATTGGAAACTGACTTTAGGTTTTTTGCAAAACCAGTGAATGTTATTAACCACTGAGCTATCTCTCCCTTAAGACCCCTCCTAATTTTTTAATATTTTATTTATTTACCTGAGAATTCTTTAAATGAATTTTAGATGGTAGATTCATTGTCAGACCGTTCATATATGTGTGCAAATAATGTTAGAATTCCATATTAGTAGATTTTAGATACTTTTCACCTTCCCTAAGTTGATTAAGCATCATTTAGAATAAGAAATATGTTTAACATAAAGTCTTCAAAAATAAAGACTAGAAAAATGTGATAATTTAAGTACCCTATATCCTTTACTGTAATGATGAACACAAGGAACAGAGTGTTTGAGTGGTCTGTGTATAAGGCTGTTAAGCTATTTGATGATGTATTTCACATCATTATTGTGTAGACACACCGTAAATTTTAGCTAGCGGATGCCACCCAATATAATATTGTTTGGTCTTCTACAAATGTGGATATAGGTAAGTTTATGCATATCAAGGCCAACTTATCTTTTTTCCTATGTGAACTCAGCTATTGTTTTTTGAATTATTCCGTGAGGTTTTTTTTCCTAATGTTTATTTGGCCACACATTTTCTTCACAACTTTCTTTAATATGTTCATCTTCTCTTGTCTAAACATGATACTTAAGATTCAAGCTTTTAGTTCTTATCCCTTCTGTTTGCATCACTTTCCAGGTATTTGATAAGATTTGACTCCTCATTCTTGTTTTTACCCTGATATGACCATATGACTTGATATCAATGAAACATGAGCAAATTTAAGGGCTAGTATGAATTGCAATTTGATTTCTAAGGGATGGAGGTGATAAAATGTCCTATCCACCCACTGTGTCTATGAACTACAGCACTGATCAATGGAATTGTGGCACACATACGTCACCAATATTTCTCTAATCGGACTCAAAGCTAACATCACACGAGGAAACTATGCCTTGTCATGGAAACCTAGCCAATTTTCTGGGCTAGGAAATGATGGATCTTGCAAGAGAACTTAAACTACCTCTTTGCTAAATAAGCACAGTTCTTATCTACATTTCCAATATGTATCCATATACCCATATCTATGTGGATACTTCATCAATGTAACATCACTTTACAACAGACTGTTACAGAAAGTCATAGTAGATCAAAATGAAAAGAACAAGGGACTGTGTGGTGCCTAGTCTCAATAGAGACATTTACAACATAACTCCTACATTTAATGCTCCGAGATCACCATGGTGTAGGGGGCAGAAACATTAGAATCAGAGGAACAAGAAGTTTGCTGTAGGATTGCATTTGTTAGAAACATTATTGAAGGTATATCTATGAGTTCTCACCAACATGGTTTCTTAAGCAAGTTATGAACAAAGACAACATCAATAGACAAGCTAACACCGAAGGGAAGTCTCTCTTGGCAGATGAAGGGAATGGTGTCCTCATCCCTCGACAAAGAACTACAGACTACTAAGTAATGCTGAAGGTGGACAAAAGTAGTTTTCCTCAGGAAATAACACACTAGTTAGCTATCCAATACCAAATTGTCAGTCTTGAAATCATACACATCTAGTAACATTCTTGGATATGGATGGGAAAAATTGTATTTACATATTTAAGGATCTGTCTGTCTGTATGTCTATACATACAAATCAACAATTAAAAAAATACTATGAAGCTGAGAGAGGTCAAGGCGGGTATATGGGAGGATTGGAAGGCTGACAGGGGGGTGGGTGGGAAACACAAAGTAGTTATATTTAATAAAAGTAGATAAATAAAATAGTAAAAAGCTAGTATGTGAGTTGTCAACCTCTGCTGTCATGAGTTTAGAACTCAAAGAGTGCCATATCATTCTTTCAAGATTTTAAAACTCTGTTAGGCACCATCATGGTAGATAAAGGCATACTACAGTGCTTCAAAGCTGTGAAGAGGATATGCAAGACCAGGGAGGAATTCTTCATTTTTAGACTCGTGCTTACATCAAACTGATTCTTTTTTGACAATTTAGATAATCATCAACAAGAGATACTTAAGAGGAATTTGTAGGCAATCTCTAATTTTTCTTCAAACACCAAGATTCTGTTATTGTCTCTTTCCATTACACATCATTCTAGGTATTTTTTCTGAAGCTGTAAAAGTTACAAGCATATGAGCATTCTTTTTTTTTATTGGCTATTTTATTTACATTTCAGATGTGATTCCCTTTCCCCATTTCCCCCCTCACCCAAGAACCCCCATCTTATCCCCCCTCTTGCTGCTTCTATGAGAATGTGCCCCTACTCACCTGCCCACTCCCACCTCCTCACTCACGAATTCCCCAACACTGGAGCATCCAGCCTTCACTGGACCAAGGACTTCCTCTCCCACCTATGTCCGACAATGCCATCCTCCCCTACATGATACAGCTGGAGCCATGGGTCCCTCCCTATGTGCATATGAACATTCTTAAACATTGTACGAAAGTGAGAATCATTATGTAGAGTGAATCATCTCGAATTCAATGTCTACTCTCAATCAATTGCTGTAAAAATTAAACCCTGGTGCTGAGAATAAGTTTTCTCCAACACTGAATAATTCAGTCACTTAGAGTGAAGCCAGTGACATGAAAAGTGTTGGCAGAATTCCTCTGAAAAAACAAAAATACCAAGAGCAATCCAAAAAACAGATGGTCCCAAGATTAGCTCACTCTGCCAGAGTTTCTGAGATATCTTTTAATCTGGCTAAGATATAATCTGATGTGTAACGCAAAAATCTGGTTTCAAGCCCAACTATAGGCAAAATCCATAAAATAATTAAACTTATTCTGGCAAAATTACAGAAAAACATATGATATATTTTAAGCTCTCCTTATGCACAGATTTGAACTTAATTTAGCTCATGTGATTTAAATGAGGTATTAAGAAAACTGTTGAAAAAGTAGTGAACTTAGTTCTTAACATGGGTTTTGCCATTAATTTACTATGCGATCTCAGGCAAATATCAGGCATCATGAAGCTTAAAGTTAGAATGTAACATCAACATTCGACGAGTGTGTTTTCTTTAAATAAGGACAAAGTTGATTTTGTTCAGATTTAGATTCTGAGTTCAGAAACACAGATTGCAAGGGAAGACAGTGAGTCTCACACTTCACTCTCTTTAACAGGATTGAGGGTGATGAGATGTGCAGATAATCAATGCTTAACATTTTATCTTTTGATGTGATGAATCTTTTGGGCCTTTAATCTTGGTACTAACATCTAGTCTGTTAGAGACATTTATTTGTCCTTTTTTTTAAAAAAAAAAATTAAACTGTGTTTGTATTGTTTTTCATGTATTTTTGAGTATACGTGTGGGTTCTGAATACAGAGGAGATCTGTGCTGCTTCTTGGGTTTACAGCATAATCAGGAAGTTAGCACTCATTTAAATAATTTTGCAGGAAGAACATAGTATATATTTCTCCTTTTGTTATTCTAGCAACATATCACATAAATATATTTCATATAAAACAAATAGAGATATTTGGTAAGATCATTGTATTTATTCACCTAGAATCTCGAGGATAAATACATATACTATGAATGTATTCCATGATCTATTTAGTATATATGTGGTGTATACATAAACACATATAATGATATTTCTATTTGTAAAAATGCAAAGCTTCACTTTATTACACTTTGCAAATAGGACCTGAAACTCCTTTCTACCTCAGCCCCCTAAATGCTTGAATCTCACAGGTACCGACCATATTCAGCTCTTTCATTGCTTTTGGACACTTAATTTTGAGGTAACTATGTTCTTATTGAACTAATGTATCTCATAAAAGATGAGCACACTTTTTGGTTAATGAGCTCAAGTTCCTTGTGTTCTGAGAGCTATAATTCCATATGTCCAGTTTTTCATGGGACCACGAACCTGAAGTCATTCATATCAAAATCAAAGTAGCTTACTGACTGCTATAGTCTGAATGTTAGAGCTCTTAAAAACCCATGGTTGGAAAGCCAGTACACAAGGCAAAGGTATTAAGGAGTGAAAACTTTTGGCAGATGATCTTGTTATATGGTTGGGACCTTCACAGAAGAAAGAAGCATTTGTATCTTCTACGAGGTAAAACATGTTTCTGGAAGCCAGGAAATGGGATATCCCCTAAAACTGTCTGTTTTGATCTTTAATAGTTTCTTAGTTTGTGTTTTATTGCTGTGAAGAAAACATTTGGCCAAGCCAACTCTTATAAAGGCAAACATTTAATTCAGGCTGGCTTATACTTTCAGAGGATCAGTCTGTTATCATCATGGCAGGAAGCATGGCAGTGTTCAGGCAGACATGGTCCTGGAGAAGGAGCTGAAAGTTTTACATCTTGAACTGAAGGCAGCCAGGAGCACACTGTCTTCCAGGCAGCTAGGAGCCAGGTCTAAAAGACCACCCCCACAGTGACAAACCTACTCCAACAAGGCCAAACCTCCTAGTAGTGCCATATTCTGGGTCAAGAATATTAAAACTACCACAAATAGCAACCTTTAGAATAGTAAAAGTAATTTTATGTTGTAAACAAGATACCCAGCCTATATCGTTTCGATATAGTGGTCTGGATGGGCTAAAATATGCACTAAACTTTTAATATTGAAGTATATTAAAGTAAACATTAAATGGGCTTATGAACTCAACATTTGTACAAATTATAAAGATGACTGTAGAAACATGCCTTACACCTTTTAAAAAGTATCTTAAGTGATTGTTGATTGGTAAGACTCATTTAATTTTATTAACTATATAAGATAATTAAGACTGGGACAAACCCATATGTCAGTTGAGCATGATCATTTTCAATGATATTTCTCTGCATAACTATGACATTGAATGAACAAAATAGGTTACAGATGAGGAAATTATAACATTGGAAATTATGACCATATAGTATGTTGTGTAATTTTATCTTGACAAAAGAAATAAAAGAATGAATAAAGGAAGGAAGGAAGAAAAGATTTGTGTGCATATGTGTGTGCCTGTGTGCATACCAGCATTTTTAATAACTATAAAACTCATTTTAAAAAGAATCTCTAAGTCTTCAGCTTCATGATATATATTCGTGTTACTAACATGATAAACAAACTAACTCAATAAGTATTCATTTTAAATATAAAAGTATAGCATATTTTGATAATGCATATTCCATGATGGGTAAGAAAGGCATTCTTGTCAGAACGACCTAAGACAGGCTCATTCTTGTTAATGAAATAAAAAAGGGGGAAAGGTGGAGAGCCTTTGGGTCTACTTGGCAAGAATCTGACATGGGCCAAGGACAAGGAAATGGGCTGCTTGGCAGGAATATGACATTGGCCAAGGACAAGGAAGTAGGCTTCAGGCAGGAATCTAATCTGACATTAAGCTAGAACAAAGAAGTAAGTTCAGGTAGGAATCTAAATCTTAGACTAGAACAAAGAAGTAATCTCAGGCAGAAACCTAAATACTAGGCTAGAATAAAGTGATTTCAGACAGGAATCTAAATTTTATGCTAGAACAAGGAAGTAGGCTTCAGACATGAAAATGACCTTGGGCTAGGACAGGGAAGTAGGCTCAGATACTTTGGTCATGCTGATAAGTCCTTAGAAACAGTGGTCATGGGAGTGTTCATGCAATTGGGTTTAATACCTTGCTTTTTCTTTGACTGTTTGTGTTTATTATATTGCTTGTTTCTTGACTATTTGCATCTATTGTATTGCTAGTCCCTCAACCTAGAACTGACCTTAATACATACATGTGATCAAAATGTTATAAAAGCATAAAGGAGGAGGGGGGATAGGATACGGGGGTTCTAGGGAGGGGGCATCGGGAAAAGGGTTGACATCTGTATTGTAAATAAATAAAATATCCAAAAAAAAAAAGTATAGCATAGTATGTCAGAAGTGGTGTTCTGATGTAGTAAGGAATTTATGATGTTGTCTTAGGGGAATGATAAGAAGAGTAATATAATGTATTTATAATCCATTTGAACTTGATTCTGGTTTTGAGGCTCAATTTGAGATCTTTAAATGACCAGGAACACAAATGCATATAACATAGAATCTGTGATTTGGACAGACATATTAGAAAGTAAAGGAAGTTTATGTTTAGATATTGCTAAATCAATTCAGGCAATTCAGGGACATCCTTGGAAATTCAATGATAATGGAACAAAATTAGAAGTACGTTTCTCTTTTATGCAACTTAAATAAATTGTTCCACTAAACCTTATGCGTTTACTATTTGTTTAGTTGAAATTTTTTTTCCATAGCAGAATGTTCTAAAACATGTCTCATTCCTAAAGCACCTTCAAGATTTCTAATGTATCTTGAAATAGCACTTATAACTATTTTAACTAAAACTCAGCCCTACTCATACACTTTAAAGGAATGCATTTGAAATTCCATTTGGATTCCTTGAAAGGCTTCTTAAGGAACAGAAACAAGAAGACTGTAATATGATACTGTCCAGTAGAATTTTAGTGTTGACAGAAATATTATGGATATCCCACATGTACTTAGAATGTGACTTGTCCTAAGGAAGGCTGGCATTCATTTTTGGAAGGTTAACTACTTAACTACAAATAAATATGAGTAGGAGCCACTTTATTGGGCAGTATGTATCTAGTTTCTGCTTCGAGGTTTTGTTGCTCATTTGAACATTCAGAATGGGGACTAGAGAGGTAGATTATGCCATTTTTCTTGCCATAGAATGAGCACGGGATAGTAAGCATCGCTTTCAAGGTCTTACAAACAAATCAGTGCTGTTGAGTGACTTTTTCTGGCTGCCTTGCTTTGTCTTCTTCCCATGCTTAGAGAAAAGTTTTCCTTTTTAAAAGTCCAACTTGAATGTATCCTTTTGTTTGTTTATTTTTTAATTAATTAATTTTAAACTCCAAATTTTATTCCACTTCTGGTCCACCCTCCTACTGTTCCACCTCCCAGCCTCCCGTCTCCGCAAGGATGTCCCCACCCCCAACCCCCCACTTCACTAGACCTCTAAACTCTCTGAAACCTCCAGTCTCTTGAGGGTTAGGCACATCTTCTCTGACTCAACACAGACACACAGCAGCCCTCTGCTGTATATGTGTTGGGGGCCTCATATCAGCTGGTGTATGCTGCCTTGTTGGTGGTCCAGTGTTTGAGAGATCTCAGGGATTTAGGTTAATTGAGACTGCCGGTCCTCCTAAGCTTCTTCCAGCCTTTCCCTATTTCAACCACAGGGACTAGCAGCTTCTGTTCATTGGTTGGGTGAAAATATCTGCATCTGACTCTTTCAGCTGCTTCTTGGGTCTTTTGGAGGGCAGCCATGGTAAGTGCCTTTTTGTGAGCGCTCTGTAGCCTCAGTAATAGTGTCAGGCCTTGGGACCTCCTCTTGAGCTAGATCCCACTTTGAGCCTGTTGCTGAACCTTCTTTTCCTCAGGCTCCTCTCCATTTCCATCCCTGTACTTCTTTCAGACAGGAACAATTATAGGTCAGAATTTTGACTCTGGGATGGGAACCTCCTCCCTCACTTGATACCCTGTCTTCTTCTTGAATCAGTTGCTGTATTCTTTGTAAAGAGGAATAAAGATTAGGATATATATAGTGTCTCCTGTCTCCAGTAATTTTATTTTTTTTATTTTTTTTTTTAATTTTTATTTTTAATTTTTTTTTTTCAGCAAATCAAAAAAATTTAAAAAACATTCAAACTGCTATATCCCTCCTGGGTATATACCCAGAAGATATTTCAACATGCAACAGGGCCACATGCTCCACTATGTTTATAGCGGCCTTATTTATAATAGCCAGAAGCTGGAAAGAACCCAGATGTCCTTCAACAGAAGAATGGATACAGAAAATGTGGTACATTTACACAATGGAGTACTACTCAGCTATTAAAAATAATGAGCTCATGAAATTCTTAGACAAATGGATGGAGCTAGAAAATATCATCCTGAGTGAGATGACCCAATCACAAAACAACACACATGGTATGCACTCACTGATAAGCGGATATTAGCCCCAAAACACACAATACCTAAGATGCAACGCATAAACCTCCAGTAATTTTAAAAGGATTCCCCTTCACAATATTTATATTCTGAAGATTTAATTATTCATTGTATTGTTTGTAGTATAACCAATAATTAGTGAGCATGTAATGGAATCAATAAGTAAATAAATGAAGAGATATCTAGTAGACTTAGACTTAGTTATAAGTTCTATTTCAAGATACATTTGATATTTTTCTGGGATCTTTCCCAGGATACTATGTTATATTAAGCAGCCCTGTGTAGATGAGTGAGAGGATACATGTGCTAAAAAGAGTTTTTAAAAATGTAGCAAATATGATTAAGTTCAATCTTGCTTTTAAGTATGAGGAAATTCTCTGAGCATACTGTGTTATTTTTGTTTCTAGATGAGTTTAAGGTTTATTGCTGTTTTTCTAAGGAAAAAAATTGCTTTGTGACGACTTTCCTTATTTATTTTATCTTTATGAATTGTGATAAAATGAAATATGATGTATTGAGTTTGCTCTTATGTATGCTACAGCTTCAGATTGTAATGAATGAAGGTTTTATAAAATGTGAGAAAGACATAAACAACTTAATATTCTGCCATCAAATTCACTATGACACCAAAGACTGCATAAAAAAAATGAGTTCTTAGACGATAAATGGTTACCTATTACAGAATAGTTTACAAGGTTTTAATACTCTATTATTTAGATTGTATTTCATATTTTAGGATAGTTAGATAACTATGTATATGTAATTAGCTGCATGCAGCCCACACCAATGGTTTAGGAATAAAATATTAATATAAATATAAATTATTAACATAGTACTTATATTGTAGGAGTGAATTCTGAGCTTAAGGATATTTTTATGAATATACTAATTTCCCATGAAAATTAGTGTTCAGAGAAGGACCAATTACAGCCTTACTTCACACAGAGCTAACACTTGAAGAAAACTTGATTAATAGGAGCAGTTTTAAAAGGTACTTGCGTCAATTATAGGAGTTACATTTCTATAGTAAAAAAAAAAGTCTTTCTTTTAGAGTCAACAATAAAATAAATATATTCTTTAAACTATCGCACTATTTTTTAGCTTTCTGGACATAATTTTTGAAAGATAGAATGGTTTATAGTTGATAAAGTTTGAAGAATTGATAACTGTTTTATTTTTAAAGTGGCTTCAATAACATGGATTTTCATGGAAGAAGAACTTTTTGTGAGATCAAATGGCAGTTTCTGTATTAAAAGCAGGAAAATGTGTAATTTCTATGTTTCTTTCTACAGTATTTAAAAGAATATTTTTAAAAATATTGTTCAATTTATTTTTAGTATTTTCTTTCTTCTCTTTCAACTACTCCCAGATATTCCCAACTTTCTACCTATCCACAGCTGCTTTTTTTCTCTTTCTTCAAAAATAAATGAACCAAAATCCAAATAGAAACAAAATGGCTACCCCATACTTATATTTACAGACAGGATTTATGCTCTTGCTGCGGTTGGCTTTAATCTTAATAAATTATTTGTCCATCAGCTGAGGGTAGGAACATACTCCTTATATTTGGACAGGATCAATTTTCTCATTTCTTTCAGGAGTAACCTTCATTCTACCATAGCTATCTTCCTAACCAATGGGTGTTAGAAAGTACACCATGCAGATGCTTGCAGCCAACCATGGGTCTGAGCACAGGGAACCCAATGGAGAAGTTAGGGCAAGGACTGTAGGAGTTGAAGGGATTTGTAACTCCATAGGAAGAAAAACAATATCAACCAACCAGACTCCCCAGAGCTCCCAGGGTCTAAACCACCAGTCAAAGAAGACTCATGGCTCCAGCTGCATATGTAGCAAAGAATGGCCTTATCTGGCATCAATGGGAAGGGAGGTCCTTGGTCCTGTGAAGGCTAGATTCCCAAGTGTAGTGGAATGCTAGGGCAGTGAGACAGGAGAGGTGAGTGGATGGGGAAGCACCTTCATAGAAGCAGAGAGGAGGGGAGGATGGGATAAGGGTTTGTGGAGGGGAGACCCAGAAAGGGAATAATGTTTGAAATGTAAATAAATAAAATATCCAATAAAAAATAGAGAGTGAAAAAGAAAAGAAAAGAAAAGCAAAAAGAAAGTACCATTACACAGAAGCAAAGAATACTTTTTTCTTTACTGGATGATAACAGAGTAGAGGCGAAAGTCTTCCAGAGGGAAATAGCTAACTGTTGTATAAAGGTTTTCAGCAATATGATATCATAAATGAAACAACTGAAGTTAAATCCACACAGAGGCTCTATGCAATTAATAATTATAATAAGGAATGGAGGAAATAATGATGGAAGTAATTTAGATTGATGTGAGATTTATCAAGTGGACTGCTCTCGAGAAGTGATGTATGAACTGAGATGTAGAGGATCAGTAGGAGGCTTTCACAGAAAGAGGGAGGTCCTTACTCTGAGGAAGACAAGGGTGATATAGTAGTGGTTGATGTCAGAGAACATCAGATGGAATGCTACCCCTAAAAGGCAAAACTTATAGAGGGGCTCTTAGAGGCCAATGGCTCATATATAATGAAAGACAAAGAAAAGTAAGTGCAGGGAATTGGCTGAAATATTCAAGGTCAGCTGGGCACAGGAAAATAATTTTATCTTTGACTTAAAGGCAGTGAACTCTTGAAGTAGAAGGGGTAGACAATATCATTGTCTACTTTAAAAAATGGGGATATTGTCTAGTTTGTGTTGGATGGCTTATGTGTAGGCAAGAGTTCACTGGGAGTTCAGAATATCACCTAATTGCAGAAGGTAGATGAGGAATTTTCAAAGCGATGTGATAGTAGAATGTGGGAAAATACATACATCCATTAATACTCATTGGATTATGAGACAAAACTAAAAGATGATTGCAACATTCTGTCTTGGAGACACTGGTGGTACAAGAGCTGCAAATTTGTGAACACTGTTTTGAGCTGAATTCAAATGGTAATAATTTGAGAGACCCTGGATTTGGTATGTCAGCGATATACACCAGTCGTAAATAGAACATCTATATCACCTGCACAAGACACAGAGTCCGTCATGGTAAATGGGATGGGGTGGAAAATTGTAAAATACAGAGATCAGAGAGTAGCAGAAGGAAACATATCTTCTGGATATGACAGTATTCCTGGATTGCCAAGAACTTGCATTGCAGTGAACGCCATGGAAGAAGGACAACACAAGGTAGAGAAAGGAACTAAATTCTTCTACGATAATGGATAAGGTTTTCTCAGAGAAGGTCTTATTGAGATGTTTACATTCGCCTGAAAAGAGGAGTTCATCTATAGTAACACCAACAGAGTCAACTAACAGGTATCCTTGAGGATATAAGAGTCTGAACCACCAACCAAAGAACATATACTGACTGGACCTAGAACTCTCTGCTGCATATGTGGCAGATGTACAGCTTTACCTTCATATGGGTCCTGAACAACTGGCACTGGGGTTATACCAAAAGCCATTGCCTATTTGTGGGCTATGTTTTACTAGCAGAGACTTGAAGTGTGGATGGGGATATGGGAGGGGCGTACCTCGCTCAGAGGAGAAGGGAAGGGGGTATGGAGGAAGGATTGTGGGAGGGGGTGACTGGGAGGCAGGCAATGAGTGGGATGCAAATGAATAATTAAAAATAAAAAAAGTAAATTAAAAAAAAAGAAAGAATGAGTTCAGAGAGGGAATTCACACACACACACACACAGAGACAGACAGACAGAGAGAGAGAGAGAGAGAGAGAGAGAGAGAGAGAGGGAGAGGGAGAGATGGAGGGAGGGAGGGAAGAGGAGGGGGAGACACAGAGATAAAAGAAAGCATGTAGAATCAGTGGAGAGTATTTGAGGATAAATATTTTCACAAACCAAATCTATACAACTAACTGGAAGGTCATGGATCATTTTCTCAAGATGAGCTAGCAAGCTACTTTGAAACAGCTCAGCACTTGTTATTCATGCAGCTTGTCAAGAAAAAGTGAAGCAAGAAATTGTATAGAACAGTCTGCATATCTGAGGTTGAACATTGTAGGAGGGTTGGGAATTTGATACATCTAATGATTTAGATCCATAAGGTCAGGAATTAGTCAGCACAGCAGGCCTGGGCTCAGCTGGTTGAAGTAGCACTTGGTTCAGATTTGTACAGTTTTCTTACCAGGAAAGACAGGGAACGGTCTGTGAAATGGACAGGACTAGGTTCTGAATTTAAGGGGCGACCTTATATGTACTGTCATGTCAACATGCACCAATGAGTAAGAGTTATGCATCTGATATGTTTTACTGTTTTGTTAGCTATTGACAGAACACTGTGACATTTACAGATTAAAACAGTTACATAGGTCTTAATGCCTTAATTTTACTCTTATACTTCTAGATATGACAGATAAAGGTCTCACTGGGTATAAGAGAACAAATACTTATTAGAGTTAGAATACGGATATTAAATGATATAAAAGCAAAGTTCAACTAGGTTGTAATTTTGAGACTGGGTAAGAATGAGCATATTTTTTTTCCTTGAATACACACAAGAAATCAGATAACATCATAGGCATGACTCAGACAATAGTATGAACACCTTGTTAACTAAGATATAACTAAACAACTGATGACTGCACTCTCAAATATATAAAACAAAGTGACAAATACATTTTAGAAAAGCTTGCTTCAAGTTGGTTTCCAAAAGTTCTTGGTTAAACTATTTCTTCTCAGAAAATTAATGCTCTCTAACTTAAAACAGGTCTATTGCACACTTACTCTTGTTAGAATATGCCTCTTGATACAAAATATCTCATGTTTTAGGTTGAGAAAAGGTGAGGTTTTTGTTTTTGCCATAAAAGCAGCAAGTTCTCGATTCTGTAGACAATGTCTTGTACTGAACACCTGCACAACCATAAGCATGGCTACAGAAGACAGTCGTCCAATAAACTTGTTTACTATCAGGGAAGTCCCTTGACAGGCCTGTGTTATGTCATTAGGCTTGTGTTCTACATGGTCTATGATAGCTAACACACTTTCAGTGAGAGAAGTCAAATGAAATCGTTTTGTCTGGAAATGTAACTTGAAACTGCACATAGGTAATATTACTGAAATTTTCAAAGTGGTCTGATTAAAAGCAAAGTGCTTATTGATATAAAATACTCTATTTTCAGGTCATATTAGTAACACATTATCATAAGTCGTATATTACATAACATTAATATTCATGTTAATATGGTAATAATGTTACATTAATAATAAAGCAATCTAATATTGAAGACAGTGACTATTACATTATGTAGAAGGTTTTGCATTTTATGCTAATACTAAAATCAGGGAAAATCTTTTTATAATATTGTTCTTAGAGGAAAGAGTATTATATACTAAAGACTGGATATATTTATTAATAAAATGCATTCTCAATTTTTAAAATATTAATAAGACAATTGTGCTGTTCATAAGGTGTATGATGTGCTCTTTTGATATAATTGTCAGCATATAATATGGAAACCATATTATGGAGCGTAGCTTCACTGTAACAACTATAAGTAGTTAGTCATATATATATAGTTGAACAATTATTTTAATGTACTTCATTTGCATTATGTTCTTAACTGAACCAGCATAAATGCTATATAGCATAACATTATCATTATTTTCACCACCAACATAATATCCTAAGTGTTCAGATTATCCTGTGCATCTCCTGGGAGGTGAGTAACTGAAAGTACAATCACCTTGGCAGAAGGAAAGGTTCATCATCATTGCAAAGAATTTGTCCACTGGCTTTTATAATAGTAATCACATGTCCAAGCTGCCCAGGACAGATCAGGAATACTCTGTTAAGCTGCACGGAAATCAGAAGTGAATGTGAAGTCAACCAAGAAATAAAAAAACCCAAAAACCCAAGATGTAGATAACAGAAGCAAAAAAGCTAACTCTACTCCCAGTGTGTGCCCTAAGCCAAGTTATGTCACCACCCAAAGGCACCACACTTCACACATTTTCAGACATTTGGTGTCAAATCACGAGTGGTTTGTTCAAACATTAAACTCAATAAATTGAAATATGTAGTGATATCTCAAAAGTACATTTTCAGTGTCAGATTCTCTATTTTCAGTTCCTAAAGTTTCTATTAATTTTGATTTTTTTGAAAATCTCATTTTTTTTTTTTACTCAGACACTGTAAAATTTCATTGAAAACTTGTGTAATGATCCTGCCAGTTGAGTTCAGCATGTAACAGGATTGGCTTCTGTCCTAACAGTAGAGAACTTCCTCCTGCTTCTTCAAATGGCTGGCCATGTGCAGTTTTTATTTCAACCCTCTATTTCTTCTGTTGCTCTAGGGGAAAACAGTCTGCCTACCTTATTTAGGTGTTCCAAGGATTAATAAATTGCAAAGCACACTGAAAATTTCGGATAAAATACATTCTGACAGACAGAAGTATTACCATGACCACGAGTATCATTTCCAGATGCTGCAAATTCAAAGACAGGAGAGAAGGTCTGGAAATCTCATCCAGTTCACCCACATCGAGGGTTATTGCCTAGCCAAAGAGTTACATTTTGATATTTAATATCTGTGGGTCTGTATCAAAGCCATCTTTCTGAAAGAGATTTTTGTCTAGACATATAACATGAACTGGCTAAACAAAACACCATCACTCTGAATCTTGAAGACTTTTTCCAGGAACCAGTTGATCTCTATGAAGAAACATATGGGGAGTTCTTGCCTATTGAACAGAAAACTCAAAATAATAAATGGCCAGCTTCAGTTGACTGGCCTTTTATGGAGTGAAGTGGGTTACAAACACCCTGAAACTGAGGAAGTCTAACAGAAAGGGTACAGAAACTTGAATTTATGTTCTCAAGGTGAATGTTGGTCAGATTTTTGTCTGGAAATTTCTATCTTAATTGTGAAGTAACAGTGCCTTGGAGGAATTCAGTTTAAGAATAATGCCAGGCTCCTGTGGAAACACCCGATCCTGAGACATCCTAGAGGACCTACTGCATTCAAAGCAGAGGGTAAGACACCTTGCCCACTACCCCATGCCCCAGAGTTACAACTGGGAGACAGGTGGGGGTTAAGGAACTAGCAGGCACCCAAAGTCCTCCCCTCCGGAATACCACCTCCCTTCCACCCGGAGCCTGGTCCTTTTGCCTGGGGCAGGCACTTAGCTGGTCTGCTCCTGTGGAAACACCTGATCCTGAGACATCCTAGAGGACCTACTGCATTCAGAGCAGAGGAGGACCTACTGCATCCAGAGCAGAGGGAGCTTAGGATCACAGGAACACAGAGACATCTGGAATCTGAGGAGTTCTGATACAAGCAAGATAACTGGAAAGACAAGCTCCAGTCAGACACAGTGAGCACTGGTAACACTAGAGTCAACCAGATGGCGAAAGGCAAGCACAAGAACACAAGCAACAGAAACCAAAGTTACCTGACATCATCAGAACCCAGTTCTCCCACCATAGCAAGCCCTGGATACCCCATCACACTGGAAAAACAGGAATCAGAATTAAAATCACTTCTCATGATGATGATAGAGGATTTTAAAAGGACATAAATAACTCCCTTAAAGAAATACAGGAGAACACAGGTAAACAGGTAGAAGCCCTTAAAGAGGAAACACAAAAATCCCTTAAAGAATGGCAAGAAAACACAACCAAACAGGTGAAGGAATTGAACAAAACCGTCCAGGATCTAAAAATAGAAATAAAAACAATAAAAAAATCTCAAAGGGGGACTACTCTGGAGATAGAAAACGTAGGAAAGCGATCAAGAGTCATAGACGCAAGCATCACCAACAGAATACAAGAGATAGAAGAGAGAATCCCATGCACAGAAGATACCATGGAAAACATTGACACAACTGTCAAGAAAATGCAAAATGCAAAAAGCTCCTATCCCAGAACATCCAGGAAATCCAAGACACAATGAGAAGACCAAACCTAAGGATAATAGGTATAGATGAGAGTGAAGATTCTCAATTTAAAGGGACAGTAAATATCTTCAACAAAATTATAGAGGAAAACTTCCCCAACCTAAAGAACCAGATGCCCATAAACATACAAGAAGCCCACAGAACACCAAACAGAGTAGACCAGAAAAGAAATAACTCCTGTCACATAATAATCAAAACACCAAATGCACAAAACAAAGAAAAAATACTAAAAGCAGTAAGGGAAAAAGGTCAAGTAACATATAAAGGCAGACCTATACGAATTACACCAGACTTTTCACCAGAGACTATAAAAGCCAGGAGATCCTGGTCTGATACCATACAGACCCTAAGGAAACACAAATGCCAGCCCAGACTGCTATACCCAGCAAAACTCTCAATCACTATAGATGGAGAAACCAAGATATTCCATGACAAAACCAAATTTGCACAATATCTTCCCACAAACCCAGCACTTCAAAGGATAATTGATGGAAAACGCCAACACAAGGAAGGAAACTACAACCTAGAAAAAGCATGGAGGTAATCTTCCAACAACCCCAAAAGAAAATAGCTACACAAACATAATTCCACCTCTAATAACAAAAGTAATAGGAAACAACATTCATTTTTCTTTAATATCTCTTAACATCAATGGACTCAATTCTCCAATAAAAAGACATAGACTATCAGACTGGATACATAAACAGGACCCAGAATTTTGCTGCATACATGAAACTTACCTCAATGACAAAGACAGACATTACCTCAAAGTAAAAGGCTGGAAAACAATTTTCCAAGCAAATGGTCCCAAGAAACAAGCTGGAGTAGACATTCTAATACCAAATAAAATCGACTTTCAACCAAAAGTAATCAAAAAAGATAAGGAAGGACACTTCATACTCATCAAAGGAAAAATCTACCAAGATGAACTCTCAATTCTGAACATCTACGCTCCAAATGCAAGGGCACCCACATACATAAAAGAAACTTTACTAAAGTTAAAAGCACACATCGAACCTCACACAATAATAGTGGGGGATTTTAACACCCCGCTCTCTCCAATGGACAGATCGTGGAAACAGAAACTAAACAAAGACACATTGAAATTAGCAGAAGTTATGGACCAAATGGATTTAACAGATATCTATAGAACATTTCATCCTAAAGTAAAAGAATATACCTTTTTCTCAGCACCTCATGGTACCTTCTCCAAAATAGACCATATACTTGGTCACAGAACAGTCCTCAACAGATACAAAAAGATTGAAATAATCCCTTGCATCCTATCAGATCACCACTGACTAAGGCTGGTGTTTAATAATGACAGAACCAAGGGAAAACCCACATGAATGTGGAAACTGAACAATGCTCTACTCAATGATGACTTTGTCAAGGAAGAAATAAAGAAAGAAATTAAAGACTTTCTAGAATTTAATGAAAATGAGGAAACATCATGCCAGAACTTGTGGGACTCCATGAAAGCAGTGCTAAGAGGAAAACTCATAGCTCTAAGTGCCTAAAAAAAGAAATTGGAGAGAGCACACACTAACAACTTGACAGCACACCTGAAAGCTCCAGAACAAAAAGAAGCAAATACATCCAAGAGGAGTAGGCGTCAGGAAATAATCAAACTCAGGGCTGAAATCAACCGAGTAGAAACAGAAAGAACTATACAAAATATCAACAAAATCAGGAGTTAGTTCTTTGAGAAAATCAACAAAATAGATAAACCCTTAGCCAGATTAACCAGAGGACACAGAGACAGTATCCAAATTAATAAAATCAGATCTGAAAAGGGAGACATAACAACAGAAACTGAGGAAATTCAAAAAATCATCAGATCCTACTACAAAGGCCTATACTCAACAAAACTGGAAAATCTGGATGAAATGGACAATTTTCTAGACAGATACCAGGTACCAAAGTTAAATCAGCAGCAAATAAACCATCTAAACTGTCCCATAACCCCTAAAGAAATAGCAGCAGTCATTAAAAGTCTCCCCACCAAAAAAAGCCGAGGACCAGATGGTTTTAGTGGAGAATTCTATCAGACCTTCAAGGAAGACCTAATACCAATTCTCTTCAAACTATTCCACAAAATAGAAACAGAAGGAACACTACCCAATTCGTTCTATGAAGCTACAATCACACTCATACCTAAACCTCACAAAGACCCAACAAAGAAGAGAACTTCAGACCCATCTCTCTTATGAATATCAATGCAAAAATTCTCAATAAAATTCTAGCATACCAAATCCAAGAACACATCCAAACCATCATCCATCATGATCAAGTGGGCTTTATCCCAGGAATGCAGGGATGGTTCAATATTCGGAAATCCATCAATGTAATCCACTATATAAACAAACTCAAAGAAAAAAACCACATGATCATCTCACTAGATGCTGAGAAGGCATTTGACAAAATTCAGCATCCCTTCATGGTAAAAGTCTTGGAAAGATCAGGAATTCAAGGCCCATACCTAAACATAGTAAAAACAATATACAGCAAACCAGTAGCCAACATCAAACTAAATGGAGAGAAACTTGAGGTATTCCCACTAAGATCAGGGACTAGACAAGGCTGCCCACTTTCTCCCTACCTATTTCAATATAGTACTGGAAGTCCTAGCCAGAGCAATTAGACAACAAAAAGAAGTCAAAGGAATACAAATAGGAAAGTAAGAAGTCACAATATCACTATTCACAGATGATATGATAGTATAGTTAAGTGACCCCAGAACTTCCACCAGAGAACTCCTAAACCTGATAAACAACTTCAGCAAGGTGGCAGGTCATAAAATCAACTCAAACAAATCAGTAGCCTTCCTCTATATGAAAGATAAACAGGCTGAAAAAAGAAATTAGGGAAATGACACCCTTCACAATAGTCACAAATAATACAAAATACCTCGGGGTGAATCTAACCAAGCAAGTGAAAGATCTGTATAACAAGAACTTCAAGTCTCTGAAGAAAGAAATTGAAGAAGATCTCAGGAAATGGAAAGATCTTCCATGCTCATGGATCAGCAGGATTAATATAGTAAAAATTGCCATCTTGCCAAAGCAATCTACAGATTCAATGCAATTCCCATTAAAATACCAACTCAATTCTTTACAGAGCTAGAAAGAGAAATTCTGAAATTTATTTGGAACAACAAAAAACCCAGGATAGTGAAAACCATTCTCAACAATAAAAGAACTTCTGGAGGAATCACCATCCCTGACCTCAAGCTGTACTACAGAGCAATAGTGATAAAAACTGCATGGTATTGGTACAGAGACAGGCAGGAAGATCAGTGGAATAGAGTTGAAGACCCAGAAATGAACCCACACATCTATGATCATCTGATCTTTGACAAAGGAGCTAAAACCATCCAGTGGAACAAGGACAGCATTTTCAACAAATGGTGCTGGTTCAACTGGAGGACAACATGCAGAAGAATGCAAATCGATTCATTCTTATCTCCTTGTACAAAGCTCAAGTCCAAGTGGATAAAGGACCTTCACATAAAACCAGACACACTGAAACTAATAGAAGAGAAGGTGGGGAAGACCCTCGAATACCTAGGCACAGGGGAAAAGTTCCTGAACAGAACACCAATGGCTTATGCTCTAAGATCAAGAATTGACAAATGGGACTTCATAAAACTGCAAAGTTTCTGTAAGGCAAAGGACACTGTCAATAGGACAAAACGGCAACCAACAGATTGGGAAAAGATCTTTACCAATCCCACATCCGATAGAGGACTAATATCCAATATATACAAAGAACTCAAGAAATTAGACTCTAGACAACCAAATATCCCTATTAAAAAAATGGGGTATGGAGCTAAACAAAGAATTCTCAACTGAGGAAATTCGCATGGCCGAGAAGCACCTAAAGAACTGTTCAGCATCCTTAATCATCAGGGAAATGCAAATCAAAATAACCCTGAGATTCCACCTCACTCCAGTCAGAATGGCTAAGATCAAAAACTCAGGTGATAGTAGATTCTGGCGAGGGTGTGGAGAAAGAGGAACACTCCTCCATTGTTGGTGGGAATGCAAGATGTTGCAACCACTATGGAAAACAGTCTGGCGGTTCCTCAGTAAATTGGACATATCACTACCTGAGGACCCAGCTATACCACTCCTGGGCATATACCCAGAAGTACTCCTTGCTAGTACAAATACCATTGGGAGTACATTCTGGTTTGTGTTGCATCAGAGCCTGGATGAGAAAATTTGCACTGTATGCTTTGGGGTGAGCTTTGGGGATATAGATGGTATGTGAACTTAATTGGATTAAGAAGTGCCTTGGATTGTTTTTCTGGGATGGTTGCATGGCTCTACGTTCTGGGAAGGAGCTTTCTCCTGTCTCACTACTTCTCTCAGAATTTGTCATTATCCAGCTTTCTAAAATTTGCTAATCTTCCAGGTGTAACTGGATATGTTATTGTTGTTTTAATTAGTGTGTCTCTAAATCCTAATAAACTGGGACTCAAGCTGTGTTTGTTAGTCTTTTGGATTTCTTACATTTTGAACTGTGTTTTAGACTCTGCCTTTATTATTCTTGAGGTTTTTATATTTATCTTTACATTGTATATTAAAATTGGAAATGATGAAATAATTTTATTAGAAATTAATTTCACTAAGTACTAAAAACTAGAATATGCTTGGAATATTTAAGTGTAAATTGATTACAAACTGAAGTTAAATAGTATGCACACATTATTAAGAATGACAGCAGGTGATGCTATTTGAAGTTTTACATTTATACAACTCATTAAAATTGGTATTATTTTATAAGACAAACTGTACCTTGAAGACAATATTTTGTGCTGCCTTCCTTTTCCATTCACAAAGCATGTAGAAGACAACACTCTGGAGAAAGTGAAATTCTAACAAGATTGTTGAGTAAGGTTTTCATTAGGAAAATCATTATTCTGTTTTAGCTTATGCTAAGAGACTGGATGTAACTAATAGTAACGGGTTGCCATGATGCAGGCAGAGTCAGCAGGTGCACGGACAGCTCTCCACTTCTGCCTAAGAAGGAGAATGCATTTCCTAATCTACTGACTGAGCAGACATTAAATTAAATCCACCGACTTAATGAGTGATTCAATTGGTGCTTTCAGACTTTATAATAATAGAAGGCCCAGACCCTAGAAAGGTACACAATTCCGTCACTAATAACTTTTGAATGGTCTTATGATATACTCCTTTTTCAGGCCCTAATGATCTGTGAAGTACTCATGCACACAGCTCAGATAAAATGCCTTCAGTTGATATGCTACTTGTACATTCCTTGAAAGTCTTACATAATAATAATTTATGCATTGTTATCTATTGCAATAATACAAGACATTCAGTTTCTCAAACTCCTCTGTCTTATTTTTCTCTAAATTCAGCTTAGAAAAGGTCCTCTCCTCTTAGCATTTAGCATGTAATAACCCATGGCCAGAGTCTCACTGGAAGCTGTATCAATGTACAGTTCGAAGCATCAGATATTTTGAAAGTAAAGAGATATTGTCTTTATTAAAATGTAAAAATGTATTTTGATTTATTTACTTATTTACTATTTATTTATTTATTTACTATTTACTTGTGTGTGTGTGTGTGTGTGTGTGTGTGTGTGTGTGTGTGTGTATGTATAATACACCACATGCATGCCTGAGTCTACAGAGGCCAGAAGACAATATCACATCCCAACTGGAGTTACAGGCAGTTGTGAGTGATTGTGATGGTGTTGGGCACTGAACATAGGTCTTCTTCAAGGGTAGTATGCTCTCTTAACCACTGAATCCTTTCCTTGCCTATTTATTGAATTTTTAAGTTAGATCTCACTCTTCATTCTCAAAAAATTTTAGCCCACTGCTCTCATGTCCTGCACTTGCCCAACTCCCAAGTGCTGGCAAAGCACTTAAGTAATTTTTATAGATAAAGGTTTGTGTCTGCCATGGATTTTCCTCCATCAAGTGACATATAGTGTTCAGCTTTATAATATTACCAAATGATGTATCCTATAAATTTGACCATATTCTACACTCATTCTATATAGCCACCAGGCAAAAATTTGTCCTTCTAGAACTGCCACAGGAATGGACAAAGTGGGGGTTGGAATCACATCATCTTCTTAGTTCTCCAGAAGCTAAAGTTCTCACAGTAAACAAAAACACTTGAGATTTGCTCCCTACAGATTCATTTATTTCCTAAAATAGTTTAAGTATAGCTAAAGAACTTAAAATTGCATCTTGAGATATAAGGCTATATATTTTTTGGCACCTATAGGTATTAGCAGAATTAGCTAACTGGCCTTCACATAGCACTTGTACCAGATTAAGATGGATAGGAATGTACAAGTAGCATAAATTACTATTATGTGAGACTTTCAAGGTATGTACAAGTAGCAAATAAATAAGTAAGAGATAGGAAAATATGAGTTATTTTTGTTTTAATGGTATCTTGAAGTAGATTCTTGGAATCTACCTGTCCGTTTTTTGGGATTTACAGCCTAAACTTGTTTGAACCATGACTAGTCTTGTTTTTCTGTGGCACATATTTGGCAGGGTATTGCTTGCCCAAGAACAAAGTGTTGTATCACACCCAGGAGAAATCTTGGCTATCCTTGCTGCACAGTGATTGATAGAGTATTTCATACAAGACCTGGGAAGGCTAAGACACTGGTTTCTGATACACTGACTAGTGTTTCCATGGAAGTAGATACAATAATGGGAGAGAGGCAAATGTCTTCCTCGGAACAAGAAAATAAAAAAAGAAACATATTTGTGAAACTAGTAGGAAGGAAAGTGAATTATTGTGGTAAAATCGAGCTTATTGTACAACCAAATATCACACCAGTCTATTGGATGATTCTCTAGTTATATGAACTGCTAAATTTTCTTTTAGATTATCTTGATTTATAGTTTTGTTGGGTTCTTGAAACAAACAGTCATTTTAATAAAAAAATACCAAAGAGAAAAAGTAAAAAGTTTTCCTTTCCAGCAGGAAGTAGTTAATAATGTCTATTCTTTGGGGAGACTCTGACAATGATGACAAATGGCCATGATCTCCAAGAAAAAGAGCAGCCCTTCTAGGAGATGAACTACTTCTGAGGAAATAATTTAATTTTAACTATGTTATTTTAGAGATAATTCTATTAGCTGAATATCAGAGAACACTTGATTCATAAGGTATGCTACAAATTAGAGTCACAAGAAATCCTGAACTTAAATTTCTCAAAGTGACACTCTTTATTTATTTATTGGATATTTTATTTACATTTCAAATGTTATCCCCTTTCCCGTTTTCCCCTCTGCAAACCTCTTATCCCATAACCCCACCCCTTGCTTCTATGAGCGTGTTCCCCAAGACACCCACTCGCCCACGCACCCACTTCCACCTCCCCACCCTGTCATTCCCCTACACTCGGGCATCAAGCCTTCACAGGACCAAGTGCCTCTCCTCCCATTGATGCCAGATAAGACCATCCTCTGCTATATATGTAGCTGGAGCCATGGGTCCCTCTATGTGTATTCTTAGATTAGTGGTTTAGTCCCTGGGGATTCTGGGGGTTCTGATTGGTTGATATTATAGTTCTTCCTATGAGGTTACAGACCCTTTCAGCTCCTTCACTTCTTTCTTTAACTCCTCCATTGGGGTCCCATGCTCAGTCCAATGGAAAATAAATGTGATTTACGGAGACATTTAAAAGTTTTAAATGGATTTACATCAGGTCCATTTACATGATGATATTAGGTAAGATTGAATAGGAGTCACTTTTAGCTTTAGATTATTGTATTGTATTTAAATCTTACCTAAGCAAATGAACCACAGGAAAATAAAATATATTTGTCATGTACAGAATCCTGAATGGAAGAGTGATAAGTGGGAAGAAATACTATGCAAACAACTGGTTAAATTGGAAGAAATAAGCTGTCTGTTTTTTATACAAATGTAAAATGAAAAGTCTGATTTTCCAAGATCATTAAGAACAACAAAATCTTCTCTAGTTTTATTAAAAGATAGGATACTTCCTCTTTGCTGCCCTCTTTGGAGTGATAACAGTCATGATAAGTCAACAAATGAATTCTTCTAGTTTGTTTTGCTCAAAATGAGAGGAGAATCTTAGTGTTCTGGAGAGGCAGAGGCTTAAGTTTCTTAATCTCTTACCTTTATCTTACACTCAGTTTATGATAGACTTGACAGGCATGGAGAGCATCACCTAAGTCTATCCTATTTCTTAAAAAAACAAAGTGAGAAATGTTGATAATTAGAAATAAAAATCAACTAGAGAATGACTGAATGCTTGAATTTTCAAGTTGACTAGAGTCTTGGCGATGCCTCCCACCTCCTCACCCCCATCAGTTGCAGATTTCAATTAATTTTCATGATCATCTAGCCATCTCTCTTTCCCCATACCTAACAGGAACATGGCTGTCCTTCGAGAGGCTCCACCCAGCAGGTGACTCAGACAAAGACACCCACAGCCAAATAGTGGATGGAGCTTGGGGACTCTTATGGAAGAATAGGAGGAAGAATTGCAGGCCCAGAAGGGGACAGGGACTCCAAAGGAAGACCAACAGTGTCAACTAACCTGGACCCTTGTGGCTTTCAGAGTCTGAACCACCAGCTAAAGAACAGACAAAGTCTGGACCTAGGCCTCCTGGTACATATGGAGCAGATGTGCAGCTTGGTCTTCATGTGAGTCCTGACCTGGAATGGGGGCTATTCCTAAAGCTGTTACCTGTATGTGGGATATGTTCTTCTTGTTAGGCTGCCATGTCTGGCATCAGTGGGCGAGGAAGCACCTAGCCTTGAGACTTGAAGTGTCAGGTTGGGGGGAGTCCCCACCTGCTTAGAGGATAAGGATTGTGGGAGGGGGTGGCCAGGAGAGGGACAGAGAGCAAGATGTAAAATGAATAAGTAAAGCAATAAAATTAAATTTAAAAGGACCGAATTAAAAAAAAATACACCAAAAAGTTATTTTGGTATCATAATATAACTGAAGATAGCTAACTTCTCTGTGGTCATATCAAATGTATCTCTTGTGATTAGAACATAGCTATCAAGACAATAAACACAAATAGTCAAAGAACAAGCAAGGCATTAAAGACAATTACATGAACATTCCTGTGATCACTGTTTCTAAGGGCTTATCAAGATGACCAAAGTATCTGAGCCTACTTCCCTGTCCTAGCCCAAGGTCATTTTCATGTCTGAAGCCTACTTCCTTGTTCTAGCCTAAAAGTTACATTCCTGTCCGAAATTACTTCTTTTTCTAGCCTAATATTTAGATTCCTGCCTGAATGGGGAAAGGGGATGACATCTGCAATGTAAATAAATAAAATATCCAATAATTAAAAAAGAAATAGAACATAGCTATCTAATCTTTAAATAATAGCTTTTAATTTTCCTAAACCTTCTGTAACAAGTTAGCCTTTTTAGTATGTATAGATGTATATATCATATGTAAATACACATATATGCATGTGTTAAGTCACGCACTTATTAAAGGTGAAGTTAGCTGTCTTTCTCAGTCATTTTTATTTCTTACCCTATTTGTCACTAAGTGTCAGCCTATCCTGTGTATGTCTAAACTTTGTTTCCTTCTATTCCATTCTTCCTAAAACTGTTCACAACATGAAACTATTAAACAGTATAAACACACGATAGTCAAAAAGTAGTGGACACTGCTATTAAGAGCTTATGTGGAAGTCAAAAAAAAAAAAAAGAGGTATAGTCAATGCCTCTAGAAGTTAAGTTAGCCTGGGGAGTATTGGGATGGCAGAAAATTAAAGAGTTTATGTGAAGGAGTTCTGTAGGAGATAAATGCTCTCTTGGATCTGAAGTTAGAAGGAGAGGTAGCTTGAGATGAAGTAAGTAAAATGACTCAATGGCTTGCAATGGTTAAGAAAAGAGTACCTTGCAGTATGGTAAAAGCAATATTAAAACGTGTTAACACAGTGTTATACTAACAATAGACTTCTATTAAAACAGTGGCTCTCACCCTGTAGGTCAGGATTCTTTCAGGGGGAGGGTCTTGAGTAACCCTTTTACAGGGGTGGCTCTCCTAAGACCATTCTGCGGCAGGTGCCATGCAGAAGGACCTGCAGTGGGCAAGTGAGCTTCCTGGAGATGGCCCACCTTGTTGCATGGCTACGATGGGTGAACCCTGGAAAGGCACAGCCCCAGAGGCTTTGGCCCAGGAGTGCTTCTTGTTGCTGACAAGGCTTCTCATGTTCATCATTGCTGAGTTCCTCATTTTTCAGACATGGTGTGATTGGGCAAAGAAAGACCCTTCCTGCCTAGAGTCTTTGGTGATGGATTCCTGAATTTTAGCCCAATCTATTGGGCAAATTTTCTGCAGATCAATGTGAAGATGAGCTTTCAAGAAATAATGCTGTTTAGCTGAAATAATGATTTCATAGAATTCCTGATTCAAATATTTTAGGAAGTTAGAATAATTGATGGGAAATTTAAGGAGATGGCTTTAGTTGTTTTGCCAGTAAGATATAATAAAGCAAGATCAAGAATAAAATGTGCCCCCCTTATAGGACATTAAGTAAAGATTTTATGAAAAGGAGTACAGAGAGCTTTCCCACAGTACAAACATATACACTGCACTAGGAACAGATGTTGGTTGGAACAGATTTATGATCAAGGAAAAGCATTTATTCTAGGTCAGGTCCAAGGACGAGGCCACAGGTGTGCACCATGATAAAGCAAGGCCATGAGTATATAAAACTATTGAGTATTTCAAACTATAATGAGCTCATAGAATGAGACATAGGTAAAACAATTGTTTGAACTTATTAACAACATCCTGCTGTAACTAACTCCTTCTTGTGTAACATTTTATCTGCAATGTAATGTTTTCTTATATAGAGAACTTTTGTCTGATAGCTATAAAAACTAAAAACAAAAATAGAGCTTGTTAGAGCTGCTGGTTAGACCTCTGCTCTATCTGCCCACTGTAAATATGTATATGTGTCTGTATGTATGTATGTACATACATACATGTATGTATGTATATGTGAAATTGTTGGAACTTGCATGTGTGTACATATGATTTTCACTTTTTTCTTTCTTTCTAGCCCCAGTAAAGTTAAAAGAGCTCAGAGTTTCTTGCAAGTCACAGGGACTGCCTACCGCATGGAATCCAGCTCTGTTCCTTGAGAGGAAAGTCTGTTGAAGGATTACTCTAATCACGGGCCACCATAGGCAGCAGCCTCCATGGGTTGCTCTGAACCAACCCCTGTCAGCCTTGTGAGTGCTGAGCCCTGTAGGCTATTAGTACAGACCCCAGTCACCTATGCCACACTTTGCTCCTTTCCTCCATCTACTTGTGTTGTCGATACTGGTCTTCGACAATTTTGCATACCAGATACTTACGTTATGATTCATAACAGAAATAGCAATGAAAATTATTTTATGGTTAGGAGTCAGCACTAGGAAGATTGAGAACCACTGTACTAAAAGTACCTATCTTAACTTTTTTTTTAAAAAAAAAATGTAAAATACTGGGCTTATGTCATTTGATTCCTGATTGGGTAATTGGTAAGTCCTTTTCTATATGCCCTGATACCCTGGGTGAAGGAAGAGCAGTGAGATAGCATTTGTACTGCAGTCAATACGATGTCCTATTGTTGGCTTATCTCCTTTGAACACTCCATTCATGTCTTGAGAATGCTGGATTTCAGTGATAGCTATTTGCTGCTGAAAGGACATCTTTGACTCCAGAAGGTACTATTCCTGTGGTATCAGTTCTAAACTACTTAAGATGGACTTTTTCACCACAAACCTTGGTGATACATTATGGCATTATTTACCCAGCCCAACAGGAATGCACCTCCCGTGGTGTTACAGCAGAAGACTTATGATTGGTATAAACACACAAACACCATTTTTTATTTTCATGAAGGGCTATGACAGGATCAGTACAAACACCCCTTTCATTCTCCTGCTCCCCTTGCAGACAACATAGGCAGTCATTTTGACTTGGCTTTTGGATTAATCTAGAAGGTTCAAATCCTTTTGTACTGCCCTTTATTGTTTCAACATTAGTCACATCAAAAGGCTTCCATTGCAAGACCTTGCCTCCTTATTACTTTTAACATCAATAGAGTAGGCTGAGTTGGAACATGGAAACTAAAGGAGGTGCTGTCACCAGAATGGTAACAATAACTGCTTTGGCTTATGGTACAAAGGTAATGACAGCAGCTGCAGAGGGGAGAATGCAGATGAACAGATCCAGAGAGTGGCATAGGCAGAAGTAATTGTGAGCAGAAGAGTGAATTGAGACAATGTAGGTAAGAGTTCTGAGATGCCTTCAATCCTTAAAGGGCCAAGGCTCCTGGAGTGCTGGACTTTAAAATGCTGTAACCTTAGCCACCTATAACAGCTAACTAAGTAGGAAGATGTTGAAGAGCAGTTCAGGAGCAGTAACATTAGTAGGTGTTATCTGCTGCCGCATTCCCTGCTAATGGAAGGTCAGGATTACACTAGCTGTCAAGTTCCAGGACATCTGGTGGTTAAAGCTCAGAGCAGTAAGAGTCCACTCTGAGTGCCTTGTACCACAAGAATATGGCATCTAAAGTCTAGAGCAATAAGGCCCCTTGCTCCCACGTTCAGATGGAACTGAAAGCCTAGGTAACTCAGTGTAGCAGCCTACATTTTGGTCAAAGGCCCAGAATGTAGAACTGTTTTACTTCTACTCAGGTTTCAAATAGTATACAGCTAAGCTGTATTGCTGAAGCCTAGCTAGATCCCTGCTAGCAAGGAGAGGCATCTACTACAAGAGCTCAGTAGTAAAAGTGAACATTTGCAAAACAATGCTTTCAAAGGCACTGTAGGTGTACATGTAGCTGTGAGTGTGGGTGTGTACATGTCTGTGAAGGAATGCTTGGTTGTGAGCTTGTGGGAGTGACATAGAGTATGTCAGTTGAGGAAGGAGAGACAAGAGACATGAAGTTTATATTGGAGTCAAAGACAGCTCTTGAGATACCTTCTTAGCTTTTCTAAGGAGCTTTTGCTGTTCTTGGAGGTCAAGGGAACTTGTTGAGGGACCCACAGTGACATGTGGTTACTGCTTATTTATGCTGTGGAGAGGTGAGCTTCAAATAAGCATTTTTATGTAATGTTATTTTAAGATACCATATAAGTCCAGATCTCTGAGTCTTTCTGAGTAATGTGGCCAAAGGACAAGAGTTTCCAGAGACACAAGCTCATGAGAATACTCACTACATAAGAGAGTAAAAAGACTTGGAGATTGATTTATACACAGCAGAAAATAATCTAAATTAGCATGATGGATACACGCTGCTGAGCCTAGGAAAAACTAAAACAAAGACATTCATATCAAGCCCTAGCTGGGGAAGCTTTATGTGACATAGAAAATGTCAATAGATCAATAAAAAGGAAGAAGAAAAGAAAAACAAAGACATTTTGTTAGTAGAAGTAGTAATTCATACTAAAATTAAATGTGTTATATTAATTACTCACTAATCAGTTCAATTGTATCCAGTATTAAGTATTCATCTAGCATTCAAATAAATAGTTGAAGAACTGTTTTTGTTGTATTGTTTTATACAAGGGAATTTAGCATTTGTTTTGTATTTCTGACAAACATAGTAAGTTCAGTCAAACTACATAAACCATGAGGTACTGGAAAATCATATCATGTTCCATGTGGTTGGTATTTTTCAAAGTTCTACAGTCATCTCCAGACTTGAGCATGTTGTTACATAGTGACACAATATGGTATGATGTAATCACATTCATAATTACTAAATGAAAATTAGTTTTATTCTTCAGTTTATGCAATCTCAACTTATATTCTATGTAGACAAGCACCAACCAAACTTCTCTTCTTTCCTATCCTGAAAGAGAGAGTGATGAGCTGTGAACCCCTATCCCTCAAGGAAAGGTGACTATGGACTTGAACATTTTTCTTTTTGATTTTGCAGGAAGGAAAGATTGTCTCCCCTATAGCACGTCTGGGAATAAATGTCTTAATAGGAAGAACACCTGAAGAGAGGAGGTGCCAGATTAGGAAATGAGATGAAAAAGCAATTCAGAATGGTGATTTATCTAAAGCATTTTGAACTGTTCCCAAATCCCTAGAGTTGTTCTACTTGGTCTTAGATTGTTATCAGCTGCATCTTTTTTCTTTGTTTTGTCAGGTTATATACCACTCTCTTAACTGCATCCATTGATGTTCTGCAGTTAAGCAGAAGCATAGTTAGATATATGCTTGAAGTAGACACATGCAAGCTATAGTCAAGGTACAATGAAGAAAATGCTTTCTGGCAAATCTAAATCATAGAGAATTTTGTGTGTGTGTGTGTGTGTGTGTGTGTGTGTGTGTGTGTTTGCCTATTTGTCTCTCTCTCTCTCCCCCACTCTCTTCCTTTCTCTCTCCCTCTCCCCGAACCTCTTTGTGTGTGTTTGTGTGTTTTTAAGGCATTTGAAGAGAAAATTATCCCAACATGTGCTACAGAGAGTTATGGTAGTTGTAGGCACTGTAACTAATCCTAAAATATTCATTAAAATTTTACTAATATTATCTATATCATTAACACTAGAAAATTGTAAAGTCTGGAAATGGTAAGTGATAGTAGATACTACACACAGGACTAAAATACTTTCAAGTTCCATTTGACATAAGCAAAAACTGAAACTTACTTGTGCATCTTTAATAATTATTACTGCACTAAACCTTGCTTATAGGTTATCAGATCCTATTGCATAGATTCAAGGTTATACAGCCATTTCTCACAAAACTTACTGAGAAATTCATCTTTGCACAATAACAAGTATTATTATTGTTCACTGGTGTGGTGCTTTGAATGAAAGTGTCTCCCACAGTCTCATATGTTTGAATATTTGGTTATTAGTTGGTGAATGGTTTGGAAAGAATTAGGAAGTGTGGTCTTGTTGGAGGACGTGTGTCACTGAGAGTGGGCCTTGAGGATTCAAAAGTCCACACCTGGTCCAGTGATTCTTCTTCTTTATCTTTGCTTACTGTGGATCAGGATGTAAAGATCTACACTACTGCTCCAGCATATATGCCTATCTGCCTCCTACCATGATGATTATGGACTAAATTTCTGAAATGGTATACAAGCCCCTAATTAAATTCTTTCTCTTTTTAAAAGTTGCCTAGGATCATGATCTGTTCTCACAACAATTACAGTAACTAAAACAACCCGATCTTTATGAAATATATCATAATTTTTCTTCCCTGACTACTTCTAGAGGAAGCTTCTATTTGGTAGAATAGCCACCTTGGCCAACACCTGATTTTTCTATTTGCAAACTCTATTTGCATTCATCTACAGTAAAAAAGTTAATGTTATATCATAACCCTTTTAAGATTTGTTTTTCACTTCACATTCACTCAAAAATTAAATGGGATATAAAGTAAAAAAGTCAAAGCAAGTAGAAGTTAAATTAGATACTCTAAAAAATATTAAAGACTAGGTCTCAGTTGTGATTCAGCACATCCATCAATATTCAAAATATTTTGCACGTGTGCAATAAACCTCATCACTGAACAAAATCAGGATGAGAAAGTACTACTACTGATATAGTTTTATTAAATAAAACTAAATTGAACAGACATTGTTTAAACATGCTCCCTGAGTTGAATTTTTCCTAACGAACGCAAATCTATCTCAGATGAACAGATTAATCAAGACATACACATTTGAACTCACTTTCCTTTTACAAAATAAAGGTTCAACTTCGGAAAAACTTGGGTGGGGAAAAGGGGAACAGGATCTGGTATTGGTGAGAGACAGGAGAGAAGCCCAGAGGGTCAAGAAAATGAATGGAAATAAGAAGCATGGGGGTGGTGGGAGGTGGGGGGACCCTCTAGAAAGTAGCAGAGACTATCAAGACAAAATGCCCAACACTTAAAGAGCCCATCTCCAGGAGATAGACGGGCCTCAAATGGGACAGGGTTACTAACCCATAGTCAAAATTTCTGACCCAGAATTGTTCCTGTCTAAAAGAACTGCAATGACAAAAATGGAGAAGAGACTGAAGGAAAGGTGATCCAGTGATGGCCCAAGTTGGGATCCATCTTATGGGGCACACCAAGGCCTGACACTATTACTGATGCTATGATGAGCTTACAGACAGGATTCTGGAATGGCTGTCCTCTGAGAGGACCTACCAGCAGCTGACTGAGACAGAGGCATATACTCACACTCAACCAATGGACTGACATCAGGGACCTCTATGGTTGAATTAGGGGAAGGATTGAAGAAGCTGAAAGGGAGAGTGACTCCATAGGAAGACCAGCAGTCTCAACTAATTCAGATCCCAGGGAGCTCCCAGAGACTGAGCCACCAATCAGGAGCATACAGGGGGTAGTCTGAGGCTGCTGGCACATATATAGCAGAGGTATGCCTGGTCTGGCCTCAGTGGGAGAAGATGTGCTTAATCCTTAAGAGACTTGAGGCCCCAGGGAAGGGGAGGTCTGGGTGCGCGGAGCACTCTTTGGGAGGCAAGGGGAAGGAGGGATGGGATGAGGAACTATGGGAGGAGGACTGGGAAGGGGGGCAACGACTGGAATGAAATAAATAAAATGATTCAAATAAAATTTTTTCCAAGAAATTAAAACACTAATGGGATGCTTAGATATTTTCCCTATTTTTGCTCTTTGTAACTGAAACAAAATAGATTTGCTTAATTTACCTGTTTTCCAGGTTATTTTCATTTTATTATATTATTTTGCTTCATCCATATACATGTAAACACATGTATATAATATATTGAATGGTGATAATTATATATATGAACATGTATGAATATAAGGAATTCATATACATACATATATAAAAAAATCCATTGATTGTTTCTTTTAATGGTGTTTTAGGGACCTCCTCCAAATCTTAACAAAATCTTAAGTATTTAGCACATATTTTGTATTTATGATGAAACTTCAACTTTAGTGCCAAATTCATGCTCCAATTGTCAAAATTATAAATTTTATCTTTGAGACTTTTGCTCCTAACAATTTGTTTAGGTTTTGTGTTTAGTTTTAATCACTATGTTCAATCATTTTTTGAAAGTACATAAAGATATAACCATACTCTAAACAAACTAGACATTATTGTTTAAAGTTCCTTCCCTACAGTGGCCTAAGGAAGCAGGAACTCAGAGGCTGGTCAATGTGCAGAGAGCAGGCAACTGTGGAGTGCTCCTCTGTAAATAGGACGTATGTGACATGCATCCTCTCCTCGGCTCAAGGACTATCATGGGGGGGGGGGGAGGAGTCAGAAAGTCTGTAAAAGCCAGATGTCAGGGGAGACTGGAACAAACAATAGCTTCTGCACATCAGTTTCTTCTGACAGGCCCTTTGCACTCAGGAATTTACAGCAGCTGTGGTTGCCTATACAAGATTTACACAGATCAAGCCAATCAACAAGCTAGCACAGAAGTGGGGAGGTGCTCATGTGCCCTTACTCCTACCTAATTCAGGAGATATGGAGACAGAAAGAATCCTATTTAAAAAATGGTATAGTTCCAGTGGATGGCCCCACACTCAGAAGTACATGGAAAGCACAAACTGGAGTTGACAGGTTGTTAAAATTATACACGTACATGTACACACACACACACACACACACACACACACACACACTCAAAGATAGGAATAAAAGGGCAGGTAGAGAGGTTGGGGTGAATATGGAGAATTTAAGGAGACAAAATCGTGGTAAATATAATCAGATAACATTGATAAAAGTATTAATAAAATATTACATAAAGACTTTTATACAGAAAAAAACCTGTGTGGAAAATTTAACACAAACGAATGAGGAAAAAAAAGCTTGGAGCACAACTAGTCATACAAGAGGTGCTCAACAAATGATAATTTCGGGAAAACAAAACCAAACACACTTAGATATTAGTTCATCTGTGACAGGAGACATGGAGGTTCAATCTTAGAACTTTAATTTGTGGTTACTTTCTGTTAGTAACTGCTATATAATTAAAATGATAGCAATTATTAGTTTTGCAATTTCATAGTTCAGTACTTATTTTGAACTTAATAGTCTTTCCCCAGCTAGCTGCCCTTACCTTTAGTCCACTCCATGGAACACATTTGGTTGGAGAACACTGAACTTTTTAGTTCCTCTGACTCGAGTCTTTGAACTGTGCTGCTCAAAATTCCATTTTAGAAAATGGAGATAGTATCTATAAAAGTCCTTTCCAAACTGCCATTCCTCCTCCTGAAACATACACACGTACTTTCTTTTATGAACTCTTGGTTTAGTGAATCAGTATATGGGTCACTGAATGCTAATGTATCTGGGAAAAACACAGTGTGAAGTCATCCAAGAGTATTGTTTGGTCCAATGTGGTATTAGCTCTGTATACCCTGAGCACTTACAGCAAACTAGTAGAAAGTCTGTGTTAAATCATTGCTCTGTGTGGGGACAGATCATAGTGCAGACTCCTCTTGGATGGACTTTATTTCCCACATGTGTGAGACAACAGACTTCCATCTGGAGGACCTTTGTTTTCTATACACTGCTCATTTGCAGAAGACACACTTCACATGAAAGCAAGCATTATAACATAACTGTAGGGAAGGAGTTGATTAGGTATCTTTCCTCTCTGCCTTCCCCACACCACCAAACAATTTATATGTAAATACACAGACCTGAGGCAGACTCTAACTTGTCTAAATTAAATGACAGTCACTCCCTGAGGACAGCAAACATTCTCCAGGACACCAAGGATTAAGGTCTTTCCTTTCACTGCCTGACAAGACAAAGGACTGTTTGGACAATAGACATACAGTCTGTCCACCCATTTACATATACAGCAATTAGTTTGATTGGTGTGCATGCCTGTGACTACAGTGTGGATGGACACAAGTCTTCATTCTTTTTCCTGTTTTTTTGCAACACTTGTTAAAATATTTTCTCTTTTAGACAGCTTAATATGCAATCATTCCACAACCTAAATGTCCTAAGCAGGGAAGGACATCAATAATTCCCATGTCTTTATTTATATTGTATGTTCTATAAAAATATCATAAGGAATGAATTGAAACCTGAAGTCTTTTAAAGAAGAAACATGTTATGCTGTTTATTAAGGAAATACAGTACTAATGGCTAGAAAAATCTAGGGAAAATTTTGTTTGTTTGATTGTCTTTGTTTTGTTGTTTTCTTACCTATAAACATTCTTGGAAAGTAATTTGCTTGTTTTCCCCTCTGATTTTGAAAAAAAATTCTTATAACACTTAAGTCAAAAAATTCCTAAATCCTCTTTTAGGTGTTTGTTGATTTTATGATTCTTTTAAGTGTATTAAGCATGACATTTGCTATACAAGCTGTTTTAGACTTTCATGACAGTGATTTTATTTGTTTGAGAGAGGGTCTTTCTCTTAACCACACTGGGTTAAGGCTCACTATGTAATCCAAGCTGAGCTTAAATTCTTCACAATCCTCTTGCTTCAGTTCTCAAGTGCTGGATTACAGGCATGAACTACTACATCTGGCTAATCAAGCTGATTTAAAAGGAAATTTTACTGTCTAGAAGCTTAGACAACATCTAAAAGCTAATTAGAAAGCCAATTATCAGAATGGAAATGATTCATACCTATCTGGGGGCAGTTTAGGTCAGAGATACACTTCAGAGCCAAGAAGAGGTGGGCCATTACTCATGTTTCCGCTTATGTCGAATTTATGCTTAATATTCTCATAAGTAGTGCAAATTATGCATGCATGATTTACCCCTGAATTTTCTTAATATACTAGGCTTGCTTTTGATATTTTGCATGAAGAGATAATATTGAAGGTGTACATTGAATTAAGCATATCACCTGATTACAGGTCTGTGGTTTCTGTTAGTGGAAAATGATACATACATTTTTTCATTTGTTTGAAGGAATCTTTATCTTCCCCCTCTTTTGGTCCAGTATTTCCAAAGCATGGTTTTGGGTAAATTTTATTTTCTTTCTTTTATAAATTTAGATCTCTCTAAGTATTTTTTCTTAAATTGATAACAGTTTTTTTTATATAACTATAATATTGAGAGTTAAGAAAAATGAGTTATAAAGAACTTTTTATGATTTTCCACTGATCTAGATAAAAAGTAAGGACAGATGTCTTATCAACCAACCACAGTTTCCATTTGGAAAAAACCTCTGATAGAAACCCACTTTGAAATACGAAAGCTACTCAAAAGATCATTTCAAAGGGAGCTATGTCTAATGGCTTCATATCACGTTTTTTTGAGAAATCATTAAAATAAGTCAATGCTTACCACATTAACCCGCAACAATCACACAGTTTAGCTAATAAATTATTAATGCAACATGGTCCATTTGTCAGCAGAAAACACTATGCAATCTTTTCATTTTCTTCATTAGCAGCGAATAGTCTGATGAACTCTCAGTTACATTCATAAATTCTCGTTACAATATGTTTATTGCTTTTCAGCAACCTCATAAACCTAGTGGATGAAAATATTTTTCATTTGTCACAGTGACACGTGCTAAGAAGTCAAATGATGAACAGCTGCAAGATTCCCTAAACTGATAGGAGGTAGTATATATAATTTTTCTTAGAAATCCAACTCATTTTTTAAACTCCTGAATTTAGCTAAAATTAACCAGAGGAGTAGCATCTGGTTTCAGAGATTCTCATCAGATAAGATGAGTACAATTTTAGAAAAATAATCCAGCAAAGGTTTTGAGCTTCACACTCCAGATTTAACATCTTAACAGGCTCCTCCTAGGGATGGTAGCCTCTGTCACACTCTTGGGCCAGCTTTGCTTTACCCTCTAACATTTAAGGAGTCCTTAATTATTCTCTGTTTTGCCAACAGAGTCATTTTCCACCTCCACTGGGCAGGCTTCTTGGGTGTTTAGTTACACTAGTTCACACTTCAAGTATTTCTGTATTGTGCATTCTTTCTCATCCATGGGCTACCACTGAAAATGTGGCAAAAAAGAAGATGAAAATTAACATTTTTTAAAAAGGGTGATTTTATGTGTTTAATATTTTTAATGTATATGGTTATCTTATTTTTATTTGGAGATCCATAAAATTTCAAATAAAGACTGTTTCTATTATTTCTCTAACTATATTTACTAGAGTCTATCTTGTGTACATACTTATTGAACAACTGCATTGAACAGGATTTTTAAAAAAATGTCAATTCTATACAATGGCATATCATTTAAAGTTCCAGTAGCAACAATACATGTTGTAGTGGTAAGAATCATTTGAAACCTGACCTGGAAGTCACATGAGATGGACTTTGAAGACCTAGAGACTGTTAACAATATAAAATCCCCATTTATGCATATTAGATAAACACAAGAATAATGAGTGCATGCAGACTAGTAGTCAGCAGACACTAAAATCTTAACACACAATTTAAGTTTCATTTTCTAACAATTATTCCAACTAAATGAAAACCGGCATCTTGCATATGACCTCCAAGTGCATTTATGTCTGTTCTATGATAGATAATCAAATAATCCACCACTTAGAAAGTAAATTTAAAATATAAATCTTATTTATTGTTGTTCCTTGAAAAACCTAAAGCTCCAACCACAGTGCACTAGGATTTCCATATGGAAAGGATTTGTGTTAGGACATATGAACATGCCATCATCTGCCATTTCTTCCTCATTCCGTAAACCCAGGCCATTCCATGCTTGCACAGGACCTGCCTAGACCCTGTGGGCAATGATGTTTCAAACTCTTCCTAACTATAATAAATAAAGTTTTGTTTGGATAGAGTCCAAAATGCATCTTTCATATACTGAGTCCTACTTTATTGCAAGGAAGGATAGAATAAATTTATAGTACATAATTAAATGTCCATGTTGTAGCATGATGGTAAATAAATTATTGCATGAGAGAATTCTAGAATATCAGGATAAAACTGATCATTTGGTTTTAAGGAGGCATGATTGAAAGTGTTTTTTTAAATAGCAATGGATCTTTATATTTAGAAATTAACAAAGTGGTATCCTCAATTATGTTCAAAGAATACCTCCAAGTAATGGTGTTGGGGAAAAGGGATGCTTTTCTATCTCAATTAAAAATAATTTTAAAGGTATTATAAATAAAAAATATTTGACCTGTATGAACTTCTTCCACTAACACAAGTTTTTTTTTTCAGTATGAAAAGATCTAAATGGATTCTTCTCGATATCACAGATATTAGGAACAACTTATCTGTTGAAGTAACATTATTTATTAGTAGACCAAGACGTACCAAACTTTATAGGATATTTTAAACGTCAGTTTCTGAGTTTCTCACAGAAAGAATGAGCTGTAATAAATTGGACTGTTTAAATATTATAAAGAGGATATAATATTTTAGTAACGAATGTATTCAGTGAACTAATAGCTTTTGACTAATCTGCTTCTTCAGTGTATTATATTTTCCTTATAGTTTTCTTGAATATTTATGTAGACATGAGATCCATAGCTAATATCTCTTTAATGAATCAATAATAAAAAATAAATATATCTTTGAATTTTTCAGTTACTAGTTTTGTGAGTTTTTTTTTTGTTTGAGGTAGGGTATAGGAGTACTAGGTTTTATCTAAGTGATGACAATACAAAATTATAGAAATTAAAGTAAACTTTATGCCATGAAATCAAAACATGCCAAGTACTATGCAGCATATTTGTATGTGATATATATATATAATATTAAGGCTAAATCCCATAGGGTTTATGTTATCATGTAACATTTAAATAGGACTGTCTTGTTATCTCATGCCATTTTGAACGCTAACAGGATTAGGTCGTATTAATCCTCCATCCACAAGAAGTGTGATATGCAGTATGACCTGTAAATCTCTCCTGGATTCAACAGAGCTAAGTTGAATCATGCTTCATTTCAAAGCAATTCTCAGCACAATTATCTGCTTGACCTGCAAGATGAACAAGCATATCATTTAATTAATTGCCTAGCTCTTGTGAACAGTGCTGTTCATTTCTCTAGTAACTGCACAGTGATATTCCCTTGCTGGTTTATACAGGAATGACCAAACTTGTACATAGACTAGTTAGATGGCCACTTTCTATACTGCCATCAGACAATCCTTACAATCTCAATATAAATGGCTTTCTTAATACTGCAACATAAAAGCATTCAGAAGCCTGATAATGGTAACTAATGTCTTACAAATGTGATAAATATGTTTTGATAACATGAACTCATAGTAAAAAGTATCTTTTTACTTGTTTATGAAGTGCAAATGTAAGGTATATCGGTCTCTAAAAATGGAGGAGTATTTAGCAATGTAAGCTATTCAAATGTGTGGTGTGAAGACTCAGCCTGAAGCCAGATAGATCTGTGCAGCCAATACTTTCCTTAATTCCACTACCTGGAGGTTAAATACTTTAGCTGCACATAGGCATATAGCGAGAAGAGGGGAAGCGGTTACCTACCTTTCTTGCTTTTAGAGAAAATATAATATAAAATATAATATAATTAATATAATATAATATAATATAATTAATATAATATAATATAAATAATAAATATTGGAAGGAAATGATCCTGAGTATGAGTTGCAAAAGAAATTGTATGTGTATTTTGCTGGAAACTCAATTAAAAATTCACATTTTAAATAAATGAATACTCTTTAGAAAAGAAAATTCATAAAATATTTGGTCATAGAATTTTTCTTCTGGATAGTTTTCTTCTCACCTTTCCTGTCCTGTCCTGTCCTGTCCTGTCCTGTCCTGTCCTGTCCTCTCCTCTCCTTCCCCCACATTTTCAGACTTTAGCACAGGCTCCTGGAATGTGTGGCAAATCAATCTAGCCAAGGACCATAGCTTCTGGTTATAAATTCAGATAAGAAGCTATGGTTCCTAAAACACAGAATCATGTGTGGCTTGTTTTCTTTTTGAGTTAGCAAATTGTAATGTTCTGCTAACCAGATATAGACACTATGCACATAGTCATGTAAAAAATCATTCCCAGAATAGAGAATACATCATTGGATGGGGGAAGGGGAAAATCTGGGTTGGTAATTAGAAAAGATACGATCTTACAGAGTATTATACAGCACTCTACCATTGATGAGAAGGAAGCACAGTTCTCCTTTGAATTGTAACTCTCGTTTCTCCCTTCTCTCCTCTCCCCTTTCCTTTCTTTCTCTTTTCTTTCCTTCAGCCACTTCTCTAGCTTCTTTATTTTATTTTTTTTATTTTTTTTATTGAAAGCTTACTTTTATTTTTTTTTCAATTTTTTTTTCAGCAAATCAAAAAAATTTAAAAAGCATTCAAACAGAATAAAATGAAAAGAAACAAACAAGCAAAATACCAAGGGTCAGATATACTTATACAAGAACTCTATAGAGCCTTCAAACAAGCAATACTTTTTGAGTTATGTTTAAAAAAATTCAGAACCACAATAAGCTCCTTCACAAAGCAAATAATATTGAAATAGTGAAATCAAGTGTAAACCCAACAAAAATATATAAATTATAGTCCAGTATCCCTCATGAGTATACATACAAAAATTCTCAATGAAGTAGTTGCAAACTGAATACAAGAGATATAAAAAAATAATATTCCATGAATAACTCTAGCTTCTTTAGTGTTTATGTGTCAATTTGCTTTCTATTGCATCTCCACCATGAGGTGAGATCCTCATGTCCTTTTTAAAAGTTTTCTAATAAAAAAAGAACAAAAATTAGCAAAATTATAAATGAATTAAATGTGAAATATTAATTTCTTTTTTCAATTAGTTTGTCATAGCTAATTATTTATCACTTAAATTTCCTGATAGAGACAAAATCAGTTACCCAGGGCCAGGGTACTTGATGCAGAAATTGGTACAGGCTTCTCTGTCTCTGTCTCTGTCTCTGTCTCTCTCTCTCTCTCCTCTCTCTCTCTCTCTCTCTGTGTGTGTATGTGTGTCTGTGCATTTAGTGTGTGTTTTCTCGAGTAAAGTGGATGATATAGACTCAGTTTTGTGTCTTGAAGTAAGATTAGACTATGATTTATCTTTAAATGAAAGAGTAAGTGATTCAGGTGTATATAAATCATGACAGAGTAGACTCTCCTTGGCTTTTCATATGAATTTATTTTCAGGTGAAACTAGGTAGTTGATGGATTTTCTAATAGTTTTCTCCGATTTTCTTCACAGCAAGCCAGGCTTTCTTGGGCTCAGCAGTACTGTCATTTGGCACTGAACATAGCTGTGTTTGAGGGGCTCTGTGTTCAGCAATCTTTTGTGTTCACCCAGTGCATTTTGGTAGCAATCCCACCCATTGCTGGTGACAAACAGAACACACATTCCGACTTTACCACAGGCCTCTGGTGTATGGGGGAAGTCAGTCCAGCCAGGAGCCATAGCTTTACCATGGCCCACTGCCTGTTCCTAAAACACAGAATTAAGTGTGCCATATTTTATCTATTTTGGCTAGCAAACTATGTCTTCCTGGTCAGATAATCAGAAAAAATAGTATGCAGAATTATACACACATTGCACATCACCATTTAAAAACAATTTCCAGAATATAGGTGCCTGGGATAGGGGAATGTGGAGAACCTAGATTTTCCATTTAAAAAGATACAGTTTTTCAGAAAGTTATGTGACACTTTTGACATTGATGAGACACAAACCTAGTTCTGTGTTTGTCCTTTTGACTCAAGTGATCTCAACTCTATGGAACACACTGCCTCACTCAATGTGTCTGTTAAATATTCACATGAAGTCTTTTTTTTTTTTTCCTTTTTTTTTATTTTATTTTCAGCAAATCAAAAAAATTTAAAAAGCATTCAAACAGAATAAAATGAAAAGAAACAAACAAGCAAAATACCAAGTGTCAGATATACTTATACAAGAATTCTATAGAGCCTTCAAACAAGCAATACTTTTTGAGTTATGTTTAAAAAAATTCAGAACCACAATAAGCTCCTTCACAAAGCAAATAATATTGAAATAGTGAAATCAAGTATAAACCCAACAAAAAAATATAAGTTATAGTCCAGTATCCCTCATGAATATACATACAAAAATTCTCAATGAAGTAGTTGCAAACTGAATACAAGAGATATAAAAAAATAATATTCGATGAGCAACTGAACAACTGTTTTTTCTTAGAAGACCATACTCCATATACAGGCTGCATGTTTTGGGATAGCCCCCACTCCAGATGTTTGAGACCTACATGAAAACCAAGCTGCACATTTACAACATATGTGCAGGGAGGCCTAGGTTCAGCCCATGGAGGTAGATCTGTGTAGACTAGATATGCTCCATGGTTGGTGATTCAGTCTCTGAGAGCTCCAAGGGTTCAGGTTGGTTTACTCTGTTGATCTTCCTGTGCAGTTCCTATCTCCTTAGGGCCCACAATCCTTCCACCTATTCTTCTTTAAGAGTCCTCAAGCTCCATCCACTGTTTGGCTCTGGATGTCTGTATCTGTCTGAGTCAGCTGCTGGTTAGAGCCTCTCAGAGGACAGCTAGCCCCTATCTGTTCTCCGGCTGGAGGTTTAAATCCTGGGAGCTCTGGTTGAATCTTTTGATACTCGTTCTAAAAAGGGCAAAAGCACCCTCACTTTGGTCTCCTCCTTCTTCTTGAGTTTCATGAGGTTTATGCGTTGCATCTTAGGTATTGTGTGTTTTGGGGCTAATATCCGCTTATCAGTGAGTGCATACCATGTGTTTTCTTTTGTGATTGGGTCATCTCACTCAGGATGATATTTTCTAGCTCCATCCATTTGTCTAAGAATTTCATGAGTTCATTATTTTTAATGGCTGAGTAGTACTCCATTGTGTAAATGTACCACATTTTCTGTATCCATTCTTCTGTTGAAGGACATCTGGGTTCTTTCCAGCTTCTGGCTATTATGAATAAGGCTGCTATAAACATAGTGGAGCATGTGGCCCTGTTGCATGTTGAAATATCTTCTGGGTATATACCCAGGAGGGGTATAGCTGGGTCCTCAGGTAACACCATGTTCAATTTTCTGAGGTATCGCCAGACTGCTTTCCATAGTGGTTGTACCAGCTTGCAATCCCACCAACAATGGAGGAGTGTTCCTCTTTCTCCACATCCTCGCCAACATCTGCTGTCACCTGTGTTTTGGATCTTAGCCAATCTGACTGGTGTGAGGTGGAATCTCAGTGTTGTTTTCATTTGCATTTCCCTGATGACTAGGGATGCTGAGCACTTCTTTAGATGTTTCTCAATCATTCGAGTTTCCTCAGTTGAGAGTTCTTTGTTCAACTCTCTACCCCATTTTTTAATAGGGTTATTTGATGGTCTGGACTCTAGTTTCTTCAGTTCTTTGTATACCTTGGATATTAGCCCTCTATCAGATGTAAGGTTGGTGAAGATCTTTTCCCAGTCTGTTGGTTCCCGCTTTGTCCTGTTGACCGTATCCTTTGCTTTACAGAAGCTTTGCAGTTTTATGAGATCCCATTTGTCAATTCTTGATCTTAGAGCATACGCCATTGGTGTTCTGTTCAGGAACTTTTCCCCTGTGCCCATATGATCAAGGCTTTTCCCTATTTTCTCTTCTATTAGTTTCAGTGTAGCTGGTTTTATGTGGAGGTCCTTGATCCACTTGGAATTGAGCTTTGTACAAGGAGATAAGTATGGATCAATTTGCATTCTTCTACAAGTTGACCTCCAGTTGGACCAGCACCATTTGTTGAAAATGCTGTCTTTTTTCCACTGGATAGTTTGAGCTCCTTTGTCGAAGATCAAGTGACCATAGGTATGGGGGTTCATTTCTGGGTCTTCTATTCTATTCCATTGATCCTCCTGACTGTCTCTGTTCCAATACCATGCCGTTTTTATCACTATTGCTTTGTAGTACAGCTTGAAATCGGGGATGGAGATTCCCCCAGAAGTTCTTTTATTGTTGAGTGTGGTTTTCGCTATCCTGGGTTTTTTGTTATTCCAAATGAATTTTAAGATTGCTCTTTCTATCTCTGTAAAGAATTGAGTGGGAATTTTGATAGGGATTGCATTAAATCTGTAGATTGCTTTCGGCAAGATAGCCATTTTTACTATATTAATCCTTCCAATCCATGAGCATGGGAGATCTTTCCATCTTCTGAGATCTCCTTCGATTTCTTTCTTCAGGGTGTTGAAGTTCTTGTCATACAGGTCTTTTACTTGCTTGGTTAGATTCACCCCAAGATATTTTATACTATTTGTGACTATTGTGAATGGTGTCGTTTCCATAATTTCTTTCTCAGCCAGTTTATCCTTTGTGTAGAGGAATGCTACTGATTTGTTTGAGTTAATTTTATACCCAGCCATTTTGCTAAAGTTGTTTATCAGGTTTAGGAGCTCTCTGGTGGAAGTTTTGGGGTCACTTAAGTATACTAACATGTCATCTGCAAATAGTGAAACTTTGACTTCTTCCTTTCCAATTTGTATCCCTTTGATCTCCTTCTGTTGCCTAATTGCTCTGGCTAGGACTTCCAGAACTATATTGAACAGGTAGGGGAGAGTGGGCAGCCTTGTCTAGTCCCTGATTTTAATGGGATTGCTTCAAGTTTCTCTCCATTTAGTTTGATGTTGGCTACTGGCTTGCTGTATATTGCTTTTACTATGTTTAGGTATGGACCTTGAATTCCTGATCTTTCCAAGACTTTTATCATGAAGGGGTGTTGAATTTTGTCAAATGCTTTCTCAGCATCAAGAGATATGATCATGTGGTTTTTTTCTTTGAGTTTATTTATGTAGTGGATTACGTTGATGGATTTCCGTATATTGAACCAACCCTGCATTCCTGGGATAAAGCCTACTTGATCATGAAGTCTTAACAATTTTATGTTGGTCAATTATTTTTTCAAATTACTATAGCTTTATGAATCCCCATTCAAAGAATAGTGTCTAGGTGAATTAATAAAATTTTTAAAAGAATAATTAAACTCATGAGTCTTTTTCAATTCCAAACAATAATTTGCCTCTATAATATCTTACATAAAAATCAACAGATAAATGTTAAAGTGATGAACAAAAACTTTATGTCACTCAATAATCTTTTTAAGCAACCTCTATCCAGGGTAACAAACTTGTAAGAACCTACATTATGATTTTAATAAAAATTAATCATTCTCTTAACTCTTTTGCCTATGTTAATTTTACTGTATCAACGTAGGAAATATAATACAGGGTCTCTTTGAGACAAACAATGGTTAACAAACTAGTCTGTATGTACATAAAGACTGTTCAATTATGTAGAATTACATTTACTTATTCTAGCTCAAGTATGGTAAATAAAATATCACTTATGAAATGGGTACTGACAAAAATTGCCAGGACCTTCAATAGTGGAAAGTTCTGAGCTTAAACTGAGTGTCTGTGGATTCTTGCCTCTCCTGTAGATATTGAACAGTGTCAATTATGCTAAACAGACTTTCCAGTACAAAGCTATATCTCTACCTGTAGATTCTTGTTTTTCCAGTATCCTCATACTTTTCATGAAGTGTTATCAGTTTCTCTTTCTCCTCCTCCTCTTCCTCCTCCTCCTCTTCTTCTTCCATCCTCCTCATCAACCCTAACTCTAACCCTAACCCTAACCCTAACCCTTACACTAAGCCTTTGCATTGGAAAGTCTGTTTAGTATCACTGCTATTTTTTCTAGCTAGTATTGATTTTGTATCTTTTCTTGGAGTATGAGGGAAGTGTTACATTTTGATATAAATGAGAAGAATGTACATTCTATTACCAGAAATGTGAAGACAATCAAATTATACCCTTTATAAGGACCTTTGTGAAGTCTCAGGATTTTATATGTAAACTTAAGTCATACCAACCAATTAATATGCATTATATTCAACAGTAAACTATCCAATATAGAGTAAACATTTTTATAAGGATGACTATCTTGTCACTTTTTACTTCCCTGAAAAATGTATTATGGTAATGAGCTAACATATACATATATATTCCAATATAATATAAAATGTGTTTTATATAAATTTAGCATCCTACAATTTTATTGGTGCCTTTATTTTTGTCTAACATTTTGTCTTTTAAAACAACTATATCTCTGGCTGTAAAAGACTTTTTAAAAAACACAGAACACAAACTCCTTTATTATCCACATAGTACATAGATTTATTTTTGAAATGCAACACTGATATTTTTATATATGTATCAGAAATATAATATATATATATATATATATATATATTAAAGTCCAATCATACATTCTATGTATGAATTGAGTTATTACCCTAATATGTATTACAATTTTTTTGGTGTAACTCTGAATAATTTTCAAAAGTCAATCTAAACTATACTTAGTGAAAAAGAATGAGAGGTTTTAGGTCGGATAGGATTCATTTTAAGTATTGGAAGCTATTGCTGTTATTCAAATTGTCTTCTTCAAATATGTTGCAGCTATTATCTATAAATAGACTGAATCATTAGAGATATTTTGTATAACTCGAAAACAGAGCATAAGTTCTCTTTGTCCATAGTGAAAGGAAGAGGAACAAAAACATTGAGAAGGGAAATAATCTATTTTATAGATGCCTTCTACTATTCCTGGGAACTCTTCTTGAACGGTAAGTTTTTTTAAACTTTAAATACTTTCCTTGGAGCAACCAGGAAGCATGGGACCCACAAGGAATAGTGGATATTGCCGGATCAGAGAGTATGTATCTGGACACTGGAAAAATAAAGATTTCAAAGTGCTGAAGTGTATCTCAAAATCCACCTACTTTTTCTTTTACTACATGAAAACTTTATATATGCATATATATATGCATGTATTTTAATAAAATCTACTCCTATTGCTTTGCTTCCCTTCCCTTCCATTTCCTCCCTTAAACCTCTTCCATTATTCCCTCCAAATGCCAATGAAGCTATTGACATTAATGGCTGCTGATCTTGACTGATACACTTACATTGTCTTTCAAATCATTGGAGGATTCCTCACAGTGCTACCAGTATGTGCATAGATAGGGCCATCTACTGAAATATGAGTAGCTTCCTGGGAGATGAGTCCTTCCTCCTTATACTCATAGATTGGTGCATCTCTAAATACTCACCAGAAAAGCATCTTTTTAAGTAGATGGTAATTTGCCTAGAGACCCACACTGGTTAACACAGAGAGAATAGAATTCCCTGCCCTAAATTGGAAGTCTATATCAGCTTCCCTTGTTTACTTCTCTCTCTTCAATTGGGCAATCATTATAGGTGACAACTGTATTAAGAGATGGAGGAAACTGTCCATCTCCATTCTTCCCATAGGCAAATGAGTAGAATATGATTTATCCCCTGACACATGAGAAGTAAAGGCAGCAGTGTGGTTACTTTAGGATTAATCCTCCTCCTGAAAATCTTGAGTCCACACATACATAATATCAGCTACCAAATGATTCATGGCCTGGGACTTATCCATATTTATCTTCCCAGGATTGGGGTGAGGTATCCTATTGATTCACATACAACATGTTAACAATCCAATAACCCCAGTTCAAAGGGAAAATTGAAATTGGTGGTGCATATTCCCTCAGGACTGTGGCTAGGGCAGCAGATAAAAAGACATGACTGCTTTACTCTCCTCTTTAATATCAGTTGGGGTTATAGAGATCACTCCAAAAGGACGTTATGTGCAGGGTTTGTCTAGATAAAGAAATATTGTAAAACTGGTTAGTATTTTTATATGGCCCAATGACTCTTGATAGATAGTAGATTCTTAGAAAACTCAAAACATATATGTGGCCTTGTTTTATTCTAGGACAAACATATGTATGTGTGCACCTTACATATAAACAACATGCATACTATGAGGATTTTACTGATCTCATTTTTAAAACAAATAAGAAATGAGAAGATCTTCTAGGAAAGTCGCAGATGATATAGATGCTAAGCAAACTGAACTAGAAGAAAAATGATCCTGCCATTAATTTAGCTTCAGATAAAGGTATGGTATTACTTATCACAGTGAAAATGTTATCACTGTTTTTGATAATGAAGCTTGAGAAGTAATTATGAAAAAGCCCCAGTGGAGCCCAGTGACTATGAACTACAATGCAATCACACATAGATGCTATGGATTACTTTAGGTTTTTGTCATGAGAAACACCAAGGAGAAAGAAGGGGGAGGTTTCAAAGTAAAACCCATGAGTTCTGGAGTAGCCATGTTAGCTTTGAGCATGCTTGGTAAGAAATGATGGAATTCACTGGCTAAGAAGCTGGACCAAGGGAGGAGACTGAATGGTGACTGTTTCTCATGTTCTAATTGTGCCAATGAGATTTGGGGAAGAACCGGCACCAAAAAAATATGGTCTTAAAGGCTACAGTCTCATTATCTAGTGAAGAAAGGGTGAAAAAAAAGGCAGGGAGGTTGAAGTTGACAAAAATTAATATGTATGATGAACTCTGAATGCAACATTCCTCAAAAACAAACAAACAAACAACAAACAGAAAAGAGGACCAGTAAAATTGCTGAGTGGGCAAAGGGACTCGCGTGACTCCGAGGTCCGAGAAGTACAAGGTAAAAGTAGAGAACCGTCTCCTACAAGTTGTCTTCTGACCCCCACATCTGCGATTTGGCCTATGTGACCTCTCCCTAAATATGTAAACTCAATGTAATACAATTAAAAAACAGAAATTAGAAAACAAAACAAATATTGATAATAAATATAAAAACCAGAGTCTGTCGCTGTGAGCATCGAGATTGAAATGCTTTGACTAGGAGTTGATGAATTAAAAATAATTTTCGAAACATGAATGCATTCAATATTATTACTTAATCAATGGAATTTTAATTGCCTTCCAGGTGGGGTGGTGAGACGTTTCAGTGAAATTGAGCCATGCTTTCTTCAATCCGCAGGCTTTCAAAGTTCCTGTCGTTTAGTTTTTTCAGTTGCAGAATCTGGCAGTCAGTCTGGGGCCAGGCCTTGACACGCCTTGAGGCGCTCGGCTGCAGTCAGGCTCATGCGGGAATCAGCTCTGCACTTTATTTGGTTTTTAAAATTAAACCAAAAGGGGACTATTCAGGGGTCTACTTGATCAGGAATTTAGTTCTCAAGTGACATTAAAATCATCCTACGATCCGGAGGTGACTGAAATAAAGAACCCAGTTTAAACTGCTCTTAGCACGATTTATTCATCCAACATGTGTGCTGGACCCTCTAAGCCTGGAGGGTCCTACATTCATTTCAACAATGTATTCATTGATCCATATGTTTTTATAACTTCTCTTTGCAATTGTCCTCAGACTCCCTTACAGCTCTCTACCGTGTTACTTTGTACATGCTCTAGCTCGGTCTTTCTGCAATCATTTATTGACCACACAACTTCTTTTAGGTGCCACTCTAGCTGTTGATCATACCTCAGTGAATGAGAGATAGGTGTAAAACCAGGTGCTTGCGATCACGCACCTTCGTGTGAGAAGAGAGAGCTTGAGCAAGAAGCGAACGTCAGAGGAACGCATGTGCGTGGAGCTGAGAAGAAGCTGGCACAAGTCTCGAAAGTGGACGGTTTTATAAGAAGCTGCACTGAAAGACTCTCACTTGAGAACAAGCTGAAGATGACAGGAAGAGGCTGGGCCATGAGAAGGAGTCTTGGGCAAGAGCATTTTCGATAGAGAAAAATACACAGAATTATAGCGTTACCGTACTGAGTTAAATTAAGACGTGGGATGGAGCAGAAATGAAATAACACTCCATTTTTAGAGAGAAAGAAAAAAAAAATACACTAGTCATACAGGACAAGTCAGAGTTTTTGTCATAAGAAGGTCACCAATTCCTGGTTCCTGGGCTTCCTATTCTTCAGTGAGTCCCCTGCAGACTGAACTCAGCCTGTAGCATCCTGTATTCTTCTAGTACTCCATGCATTTCAGGGTTGTCTATGGCATTGGTTCCTCCACACTCTCATCTATCACCACAGAACCATAGTGTCTATGTCCTTAGGCTGAAAGTGAACAAGAGTACAGCAGAAATCTTCGCTCTTGTGTCTGATGCATTTATTTATTCAAGTCTCAGCAATGACTTCACACTTTCACAACTCACTAATTTCTTTTCATTTTGTGGGTTTTCCAACAACGGTGTGCCCCAGTCCCTGATATCATCCTTGTCGGAGGATGGTCTCTGATATCATCCTTGTTGGAAGGTTTATCCTATCCCATTCTACTACTCCGCCTTACTCTCTACCTGTCACGTTAGCATTATCTATCTCAAAATAGAAGTTCAAACACACCTTTCCCCTCTTGAGGTTCACCTGGATGAGAGAACTCGTCCATCTAATCAAAACAGTATCTATTTTATTAACTTCAAACCACTGTTCTTAGCCCCCTTTTCATTTCAGCCTGTCTTTAGAGATCCATCATTTCAATAATTGTTAGATTATCGATGCCCCCCACCCCCAATCTTCATAATCAGTCATATGGTGCTGAGAAACACATAACAGTTCATATAAATGTATGCCCTCTATTTCAAAAGATATTATACAGGGCTGTGGAAATAGCTTAGTAAAGCACTTGCTTCTGTAAGCATGATGCCTAAGCAGGATCAGGAATCCTTGTGGAGGCAAAACCAGGAGGCTCTCAGGGTGCTGGTCAGCCAGTCTAGCTGATTCAGTAAGCTCATAAGGTTCGATGGGAGAACCTGTTTTCAAAATATAAGGTGGAGTATAATGGAGGAAATCACCTGGCATGGACCTCTGGCCTCCACATGTACATACATATCACTGTACTATGTCACTGAACCTGCACATACATGTACACGTGCTCATACAACACACACAAAGGGTACTATACCATGTTGTAAAGAGCTCCCTCTTCCATTGAGGTCTACAAACTGTCAAACTTTGCCGAGCTCCTGAAAGCTGCTTCTATTTGTGCCTGCATTTCATTGACAATTCCAGACCATCAATTAAATATTAATATTCTACTTTAGGAGGATATTTTGAAAGTTACAATTCTTCAACTTTCTGACTCCAAACTCTGAACTCCCCACTCAGGATCCTCTTTCTCCTTTTCCACAAAGCTATAGCATGAGGTTGACTCCATGTCTGAGACCTCTTCTATCTTCTCAATGTGAACTGAGTCACTCTCCCGTTTTCTCAGTGAACAAATACCTTTATTTGTTTCCATGCATGAATATATTCAAACATACCTTTTCAGTTTGTTTCCTTTCATGGGCTATTAAAATAGTTCTAATAAGGTATTAAATTTTGCACAAGTTTCTCCCCACTCTACATAACCCCAGTCACAGCTCATCCTTTCTCTTCTTCATCACTTAGAACATTTCTCTGTGCCTTATTTTCCTTGCTATCAGGTATCTCATGACCATTCTTCAGTCTGCCCTCAACTTACACCATTTTAAGTAGTGAATGCAAATCAGGGCTCAAGAACATTGCAGCATAAGGACATGTTTATATTCAACCACTTTGTCCTCGTAACCTGTTGCAGTAGTGAATATTTCCCAATTTGGTTCAGAATGTACTTTCCTGTATTTGTGATACCTCCCTGCTTTTACACCCACCTCTCTTGATGTTTCCTCTGAGTGACTTGGTAGTTTAATTATCCTTCTCTCTCTTTAGCTGGGGGTTACCAGAGCCTGGTATCTTGGTCTTTTCTCTGAAGTCTCTCGAGAACCTTTTTGGGAACTTCATTTTACATTCAAGTTTTCTCATATCATCAAATAAATAACAACATCTAGAAATTCATTTTTACCTCAACATGTCCTTATGAAGTTCATGACTCAGTTTTTGATGTAGTATCACATACTAAATATTTAGAAAGAAACTATGTCATAGCCGAACTCTTGACCCTTTTCCATACAACCTGGTCTTCCTTGGCTAGCTCAATGAATGACATCATGACATGAAGTGCACACCTGGAGCTTAGCAGTCATCTTTGGTTCTGACCTCTGGCTCACTTCCTATGTTCAATTCATCACAGAATCTTGTCAAGTTGACTTCCCTAATTACACTCACATTAATCAGATACTGACATAATAAATGTAAAATGCAAATTATGTGTATGTACTTAGTTCAGTACTTAGTACTGAACTAAGATTAAATATTCTGCAGGAGTCCTTAAAAACACTGGGAAGTTTGTTACTTATAAACAAAAGGTGGTTGGATTTCACTATAGGAAACTTCATAACAGATGCAAATAGAGCAATATCTTCTGTGCTGGGAGAGAAAATAATTTAGAGGCTAGAAAATTTAATGCACACAAAACATCAATCAACTGCATTAACTATTTTAAGATAAAAAAGCACTTGAAAAATTTGCTTCCATTTACCTAAGTATAAAGTTACTTGAGGGTATACAGAAAATAAAAGAACAAATTAAGAAATGAGAAGATAACAAGAGACAAAGAACAAAGTACTACTGAAGCAAAGAAGGAAAAATACACAGATATACTATGCTCCAATGATATCTGAAAGCCATAGGGAATGAACTTCAGTCTAAGGGAGAAAAACTCCATTCAGAAGTCTGCCTGAGGCCATGAGTTTCAAAAGAATAGCTCACATGGTGAGAGAAAACTCAGAAAATGCAATTATTAATTATAATGCAGTTGAAATTTTTTTGATTATTTTCTGGATAAAAATATGCTTTCTCTTATCACTAAAGAAAAGGAATAAGGTAAAAGTAGGATAGGGAAAATAAAAGGGAGAAAAGGGCACACATGCAATGATGTGTAGAGTAGTTTCCAGTCCTGAGAACTCTACTCAATAGAAACTTGAAGCTTCTTCCTTGGCACCAGTCAATTTCGCTGTAGTCAATGATACAAGTGGTGTTTTCAGCAATAGGTCTTACTGTCAGGAAATGGATGATAATCAATAGCTTTGATAAGAGTCTTCGATGATTGAAAGAGGGTTGTCTATGAATCCTCTGGCCAATGACTCAACTCGAGAAATGATTTTTCAAAAACAAGAATGGAAGTGTTTGTATTTTCTAGTACTTATATTAAGGGATGAGAAAAATAAATACAGATGTTTCCTAATTATTTGTGACTAGTCATGGGTTCTGGGGCTTGATAGCTGATCAACCTTTCATGGCTTGGGCTCATCAACTGGGTATGTGGTAACCCAGCTTAATTTCACCGATATTTTATTTTGACTAAAACAATGAATGTCCAGTGGAAAATTCATTGGGTTGAGTACCATCCACCTCAAAATACTCTGCTTGAAAATATTCCAAAGGTGTCAGCTCTACTTATAGCACCCTTGTAGATTCATCTACTTTATTATTATTATTGTCAGCTATATAATAGCCATTTGGCTTTTATTTTGCCCAGTCTTCTTCACTTCCTGACCAAATTTCCAATATCACAGCTACTTCTCTCCTTTTTTAAAAGAGAGCAGGAAGCCTGTGATTGGACAGGAAAAGGGGAGGTGGAGCTAATTGTGGCAGAGAGAGGGACACAGGAGAGAGAGGCAGAGGTAAAAATGGAGGTGGACATGGACTCGCTTAGCTTTAAGTAGAAAAAGGTAGATATGAAATCTAAAGGTTAGGATAATTGGAGTAACATGTCTAAATTGTGTGGGCATCTTGTGTATTGAGATTTTTATTGATGTATAAATCTGACTGGCTAACTATAAACCTCAAGAGTTTTGATTCACCGGGTTACTGGTTATTGTGATATCTATTCTGGAGGTTGGCAGCAGGAGGAGGCAGCGACCATGCCAATGTCTCAGGAGCCCCAGGTCAGTGGGACTGAAAACGCCACCTGGTGCTGGACTTAGTGTGGGAACATGACAGCAGAGCCAGGAGCCAAATGGTTGTCGTTTTTAATACCTCCTGCTAGAGGGTGGTGATGTACACTTTTAATCCCAGAACCTGGGAGGCTGAGGAAAGTAAATCTCCAAGTTCAAGGCCAGCCTGGTCTATAGACTGAGCTCCTGAACAACCAACACTACACACAAACAAAACAAAGCAACAAATAGAAAAAAATTCTCAGTAAAAACGTTTGTTCAAATTACCTCTTATAAATTCTTAATATCAAATTACAGATATAGGTATCATAAGAAAGGAGAATTCCAACAGCAATGAACAGTAATATTTGATAGTGTTCTTTTTTTGATAATAAACACATTGAATTTGTCAATGCAAGAGCTATTATGTTAAATAAAAGGAAAATGTGAATAGATCTCTTGGCAAGTGAGACTAAAAGTAAAGTGGTTAAAACTGACAAGCACTCTCTTAGTTTAATAATTACCAATTTAATTCATTATCATCCAATAGGAATGGTACTTAGCTCTGTAGAGTTTTGTAACATCTTGTAACATGTGCGGCACGTGGAAATATTATAGGTACAAGCTTCCTAATGTTTCATTTAATTTTGTTGTTTTGTGTGCATTTGTGTGTGATATATACACAAATGTGTGTGTATGTGTGCGTGGGTCTAGAGGCACACGGAAGAGACTGGCTGTCCTGCTCCGTTACTCTCTTTCTTATTCCTGTGAGAACCAGACTCTCACTGAACCTAAAGGTAGGCTGATAGCCAACAAGCCCCAGTGATTCTCCTGACTCCACCCTCCACAGGGATGCTAAGGTTACAGGCATCCAGAGCTAAGGGAATTTTTCAGTGTGGTGTTGGGGATGCAGGCTTAAGCCTTCATGATTATGCAGCAAGCGTTTTTACCTAGTGAGTTGTCCTACTGCTTCACCTTCAGTTTTTGACTAGTCTCATACAGAGTTGCCTTCATATTTCTAAAACTTTACAAGTAGACTTTTTGATCTGCCTTCAGTGCAATTTCCCAATTCAAGATTTATCCATTCAAATCCAGGTTTCTTTTGTGCTTTCTTAGGCCCCCCCTCCCTCAACATATAATTTCTAAAAAGATATATAAAGGGGGATGGTTCTTCATACAATTTAAACTGCTTACTTTAAAAAATTAATACTTTTTGGGTACTAATAAGTTGGGACAGGTTGCTACATAGTTTTCACCTCTCTGTTTGCAGTATTTTCCATTTCCTCCTAAACTCTGCTACCCATGAGACTACTTCTGTTTACTCTCCAGCTACAGACAAAAGCTTTCGTTCAGAGATAACAGATGGCTGTTTCACATGTATTACTAAACTCAAGGCTGTAAATTTGTCTTTCTGATATTGAGACATGGCATGGTCACCCAATCCTCCCTAGAACACTTTGTGTGAGATCTCTGCCTTTTAGCCTCTTTGCTTATTTGATCATTTGTTCTGGAAGTATCTTTCTGGTACGTTTCCTCCTTTTTTAGGATACAGGTCTTTCATAAAAGTAGTTGCCTACACATATGATGATAAATTTTAATTGTCAAATTGATGAAACAGTCATCTAGGGCACTAGTGGGGGTCACATCTGGATGTGTCTTTGAGTTCATGTCCAGAGAAGAGTAACTTCAGGTAGAAACCCTGGCTTGAATCTGGGTGATACTGTCCTGTGGAGACAGGTTGCTGAACTGAATAAAAAGAGAAGAAATGAGAAGGCAACAGAATGGTGCTATTCTCCTTGGATGCTTTCTGCACCAGTGAGATACTGCCACAGCATGGGGTCCTATGGTCATGTCTTCCTGCCAAGAAAACTAGACACTAAACCATGAGACAAAGTAAATTCTTCCTTCCTTAAGTTATGTTGTATCCAGTATGGTTACTTTCAGGAGAAAAATAATACAACACCTAAGTCATTGCTGTACTTAAAACACACACACACACACACACACACACACACACACACACACACACACACAAAACCAAAAAAAAAAACCAACCCAGCAAATCATGACTCTATCTACTGACTTATCTCTGTCTCAAAGTATACCTAAAACATAAATATCTCTATCTGCCTCCTTTACTTGTAATTTCTCTTGATCTTTTTGTGTTTTATGCATCATGGGACCACAGATTCATGCTCAATGTTTGGTAACACAATGTGTGCCAGTTCCCAACAGCTTCCTGTTAAATCTCAATGGGACATAGGCATTTGGTAGTTTTGTTTTCATTTGTTTTCAGTGGATAGACCTTTAACCCATTTACTTCAACTGACATTGAAATTAAGGTCTTCTAAGAAGACTCTTCTTTCACCACCAACAAATAATGTTTGAATGAAATCAACTTTATACATACTATTTAAATAAATTATTTTTGGAATAAAGATTGGAATATAACCTTGGAATTGAATACACTGGTTGTACTTCCAAAACGATATACCTAACAAGAAAATACAACACAACTTCTGTGCTATGAAGAAAATCAATTCTTTGAGAAAGACCAATAATGAAAGAATAGAGTAATGTATGCTTTATACATTATTTGAAATTAAAGACAGTGTTCACTGCCTGACACTGCAAGTTAAATGAAAACAGATGAGAAAATAATATTGGATAGGTGCTAAGCTTTCACCACAGTTAGAGGGATATTCCTTTGCTTCAGCATAGTTATTAAAACTATAATAAGTTTTAGCACTGTCAAAAGTGCTAGAAAAGAAAATGAGATTAGAAAGCACACACACAACTAATTTAAAAAATGCTGCCTTCTTGGAAAAGCCAGAAGAAAAGCAGGCAACAGTAGAGCTGAACTGTGCAACTTCTAGAAGGAAAACATGAAGTTATTCATTTATGATACTGTTTTGAAAATGAACTGAAAACTAAGAAATGCCCTCAGGGAAGCAGAAGCCTTTGAAAATGAAAATGTCTAAAAAGAAAGAGTATCATGTTTGAAGAAAATGACTTTTGTCTTTGCGTTTAGACATTGCTGACAAGTGCTAGAGTCAATTTTGCTAGTGCTCATTCTGTCTGTATCACACACTTCAATTTGCCAAATTTAGTAGATGAGGTAGAAACGGTCAACTGTTCTTGAGTAGTCTGTTGCTACTTTTAACTGCAAATATCTAAAAGTAGAAGAGAAAAAGTTCCTGAGAAAAATTTTATCAACCACAGTCCTTGGATCCAAAGAATGCCTGCAACAAGAGTGCCTTTATCTGGCTCCTTTGATTACAATAAAGGAGTGCTTGAGGAGCGGAGAGTAATGATAAACACACATGCTATGAAATAGAACATTACCAAGACCCTGGGCCCAGAACATGCTGTTGTGGCTCTGCCAAGCATCATCTACATGGATCATACCATAGGTGTCAGCACAATAAACCTGAGTCCTCTTGATATTTGCATTGTTGGGGCTCCTCTTCCCCCCTAGAAAAACAATTTGCTATATATCTGAAAATAGTCATATCAAATATAGAAACACAATGATAAAGATGAGTAAAAATAGACATCATCAGTACATTGTCTAGCACAATTTGAAATTTCCCCAAATGTCAGATATAATACAATATCAGATCTAGGCAAGATTTTTTTTTAAACTTTGACTATTAGTTAATGTGTAATATTTTTTAGATGTTTCATATATGAAAAGCATTGGAAATAAGTCATTTTGCATACCAAAATCATGAATTTTAAACTAAAAACTCTATACATCCAAATTTATGTGTATTACTATTTTTTCATAGGAAATCTCCTCTGCTTGATTGCCAAAGCAATGATTCTAATATCTTGTCCTCAAAGGATTGGCCCTAGCCTGACCCCTGATGTCTCGCAGGTACAATGATTAGCTCATTGGGCTGGGTTCAATATTCTGCCATATGGCTTACCCATCCCCCAAATTTTGATCAGGGAAATTATTTAATATCTTTAAGTGTTGTTTTCCTAATTATAGTTAGTTTGAATTTTGAATCTCATAAATTCTCTTGTATTGTCACTTAAAGAACTGTATGAAATCAAAGAATACAAGAAGGAAGAGGTCAAGGAGAATTTCACTCTAGCAACTCTCCATTGGAAGGAATGTCGCTGCAAATAGAATTCAGTTTAAAGCAATACATCTAAAATGTACATCCTTAGGATCGCCTTTAGAAAACAGGAAGTCTACTGCCAAATCCTCTATCTGTCAGTAAAGTCACTATGATTTGATTATATGTGAAAAATAATTGTCAAATGAACTTTTGGTAAAAGACATACATCTTTACCACGGATACCTACAGATTTTATACCCCTGGTAAAAGCAGACAGGACACAAAGAGCAGAGAGCAGAAAGATTTTGGTACCTATACTAAATTTTTACAGATAAAGTCAACTAATATAAGTGCTAAGAGCACTTACAATATGGTTATAGCCAGTAATATGTGACAGAAAAGAATATCAAGAGTTTGCCCATCAGATATTTTACATTAACTATTATGCATGATGAAAATGTTTGACTTTTGGTTTAATATGTAAAACTTTAAACTAGTCATAACATATATGTTTGTAAAGTCACTGGATCTATTTAACATAGCTTCCAAAAGATCATATACTCTGTTATTCTTTAGTAAGAAAATTTGGTTTTGAATTCATTCATCTGGACAGAACATTTTTTTTCTTTTTATTAACTCCAGATACTCTTTAGTACTGAATTTCAAACAAAATATTTTCACATAGAAAACGATTGGGAGACATATACATATTCTTTTGAATTTATTCTTCATATAGGATTTGTAATGGATCGTTTCAAATTATACTAGGGTTATGTGAATATGACCAGAAATGTACTGTCCTTGATGTCATTCCCAGGGTTTTTTTAATCCATCTGTCTACTTGAGGGAAGGAGACTTGTCAACTAGTCTGGTCTCTGACTTGACTATGCAATTAGCTGGCCAGTTTCTAGGTCTTCTCAGGCATGCAACTGGAAAAGGTTGGGGGAAGGGACCCCAAGAAAGATAATATATAGGAAAATGAAATTTAAAGAAAATCTGCAACTCAGAAACTAGGTCATGACTCCCGACAATTGGGAAAAGGAAGCTGCAAAGGGGAAGGCAAAGGTACAATGTAGAAGGCACAGGAAACAAAGGAAGATTCATTAGGACAACTGCCAGTTCCTTGCACTGGAGACCTTGGGGGAAGTGCTTTCTCATTCCAAATGACAGGCAACGTACACAGAGGCAAAAAGAAATGAGATAGGTTTATCCTAAATTGATTGAAATAATAATAAAAGAATCTTACATTTTATTAGTAGATAATACACTCCCTCTAGAACTCAGACTCAGCCACAGAATTGTAATACTTTGTAGGATAACGTTTTGTGTATTTCTCATCTTCTGTAAGGTCTATCTGTGTCTTTGATTCAGTGTCTGCTAAGTTAATTGAGGCCCAAGAGTTCAACACGAAGTTTAATTAAACAATCTTTATGGCTCCTGACACTGGAATACATGGATGGTGCTTCTTAAACCACGTGGTGAGAGGTGCTGATGCTAACCTCTCAGGACAGGTGCCAGACTTGATTCAAATGATGTAAATGTTCATACTGGTGCATAAGAATGTCGAGGAGAAAATCACCTATTAGGAAAACATGACATTTGAGGTGTTGTTTAGTCTTCTGTGCTTCTACGACTACCAAGTCCTTTCAACATTATGAGACAGACTCTGATTTGATTCCAATGTACATATATGAAAACTAAGGCCAATTAATAGGTTGCAGCTTATTAGTTATGGGGACTGGAAATGGAATATGAACAGTACTCTTTCTCTATCTTCATTTCTACTACTACTGCTACCAAATAGTGTTGCCACTAGAAGTACTTGTTTTTATACTGATGCTTTTGAGAGAGTTCAGTATACTTGATAAATCATTCTGGCCTACAAATCTATCAAAATGGACCCTTACAGTTTGTTTTTTTGTTTTTGAAAAGGTTTATCTGGTTCTAAACACATGAAGTAGAAAGCTCCAGAAATGTTCCAACATTTTCATCTGTGTACTATTCCACATGTGGAAAGCACATGCTGTCCATCTTGTTCTATCATCTCCAGAACACACAGAATCTCTTCACTCATTCACATATTCATGTCCTATGCACCCTTCTCCTGGCTAGCCATCAGATGCCATCTTAGAAATTCTGCCACTATTATGCCATACTGCTTATTTACAGTTTGATTCTGTAGAAGGTTGAGGTGTTCACTAGGCACTTTAGAACACAATGGGAGAGTGTTGTATTTCTATGGGTAACTTCTCCTCTGTCTCAATCAGATAATTGGTTTAATATCAGACAATGGTTTAAAATCTTCATATGTCAATTCATGACTGTCTTTACACTTAAAGCCTGGCTTTGCTCCTCATGATCTGTGTGATTTCAAGCTATTGATTAGGTCCTCTGTGTCTCATTTCATCACAAAGAATCAACAATGTCACATATATTGTTAATCCCTTGAGAATTAAACCAACATTTCCATATAGAACATTTAGAATACGTCTGACAGAAAGTAGTCAATTCAGGCCAAATGTTGTCGGACAGTCCCCAGCCCATTTCATCCTTTTATATTTTGATGTGTGTGGACTTTTCATATCACCCTATTGTGAAAGATTTTACATAAAAACATTAAGTTTCCTGATCAGCTTTTGCAAGAAATGAAAACATTACAACAGAAAAGCAACAAGACTTTTTCCCTCTACACAGCAAAATTGTTCTAAAGTGCTCTAAAATATTCAACCATTAAAATGCTAACAACTTTCCACTGTTCTGCCTGCCGAGCTCCATACCCCAATCATCTGTAGCAGTTAATTAAATGCCTCCTTTTCGGAGGGCTTGAAAGATTTAAGAAGAAAGGAAAGGCTGGTGTTTTTAGAGGGCAAAGATCTGGGGTTTGGCAGTCACTACATTTGAAAAAAGCATGTGGGGAAGAGCATTTACTAAGCGAATCCTGCCTTAAGCAGCACAAATAAACAATTTTTCTTGTAAGCAGCTAGAGAAGGGAAAGCAACAGGAAGAGTTCACCAACTTGCTTTGTCTTCTTTGAATTTTGCTGCCCACAAAGGCTTTTCAGCTGTTTATCATTCGTAGCCTAAATCAAACTGTAAGCTCCAGCCTGAAACAGGAACTTGATTTAATACTCTTATGCTGCAACACTCAGGGACACCTCCGAACTTCTGTGAGCTGCCAGACTTACTCGTCAAGTAACATACCACGAAACAGGATCAATCAGAAAATAATTTGTATGCCAAATATAAGTGAACATAATAGTGAACCAGAAGGACTTCTTTAAACTGCAAAACCCCAGACATAGAATAAATAAGCATCTTGGCAGTGAAGCTTGGGAAAGACACGAGTGCATGTGGGTTTGAGACTGTGTTGCCCTGCCGGAAATCACTCAATTATCCAAATACTTTCCTCCTGAGACTTACAAACAGAAACCTTGGCTTGAGCTCAAATATTAAACATTAATGATGCTCTCCTGGTGTTTTGAACAAGAGGGTACACTTTAGCTGCTGTAGCTGTGGTTCACTTTGTTATGAAGAAATGACCATGAGGGAACTTTGGGTAGATTTTTGCGGAAAATGATACTGACATCAGCTCTCAGCTTTATTTTTCCAAATAAGTTAGAAAGACTTTTTGGTCCTGTTTTCAGATAGGTGACCCTGTGCTTGCTTTTTATGTACCTAGGAGTTTTATTCATTTCTAGATATCATGGGCTAAGTTTAGTTACAAGTCTGTATGTAATATTCTGGAGAGGACAGAAACAACCAAGGGGTGACAATAAAAGAGTAAAACAAAATAATAATTTAATTTTTTTCTCTGAGAAATAAGAAGAGATCAAGTAGAAGGTTGACAGAAAGTATATTGAGTAATGTTGCGTGCTCAATGGCTTTTGCTGTGGAGAGTTTCAATTTTATTTTAGGTCAGATAGAAAGTTATTAGGAGGATTGAAAAGAGAAATACTGTGATTCAATAAATAAAGATCACTTTGGTGAAGATGTACAGCAGGCTTGGGGTCACAGTTGATGCTTGGAGACTAGTTAATCTTTTGGTTCAGTGAACTGAAGAAAAAGTTGAGAATGGCTGGCCCTAACAAGATGACAAAATAGAATGAGATAAACCTTAAATTCAAGAACATTTGAGAAGCCCAGTAGTACTTGAGAAATACTAAGTATTGGGACTGATGGAAAGGCACAAATCTTGACCACTCCTAGATTTCTATAATACGTAATGTTACATAACTATGTCTTAGAAACAGTTTGAGTTTTAATGGAGTCAGGTAGGGAAGAAAGTCGAAGGGAGATGATTCTATCTAAAATACACTGCTCTTGAGATACAGGATACTTCACAGTGAAAAATTACAAGCAAACTATTGTTTTCTAATCTTATTTTTTATTTTTATCAGAATTCATTTGGGAACCAGCAAGAAAGGTCATAAATATGCTTGCTGCACTGCCTATTGACTTGAGTTCAATCCACAGGACCTACAGGGTGGCCGAACATATTTGGGGCCTGGAGATATAGCACATTTGCTAAGTATTTGCTTAACATGCCCAAAGCCTTAAGTTTGTTTCCCAGCATCATGAGTAATGAACATGGTGGCAGAAATGAGCAGAAGTTCAAAGTCTTCCTTAGCTACCCAGGGAGTTAAGAGTCCAATCTGGATGTGGTGTACTAATTTCCTCTGAAATACAAACTTCCATCTTGAAGGAAGCTCCTTAAGATGCAAGATGTCAAAAACGGTGACATCCTGAAACACATCATGTAAAGAAACTCTTTAAACTCAGGAGGTAAACATCTTAATAGCGTCAGGAAGTACCTGAAACTGACCAGATTCACTAAGGCTTTTCCTATGTAATCAATATAACCAGTAGGGACTGCCAAGATTCACTCTTAGATTGTTATTCTCTTACCAATGCTGGGTAGGGAAATTGGTGATATAGCTGTCATTAAATCATTTCTGCTGGTTCAAGTAATATTTCATTCCTATTCTTTGAAGCAAGTTCAATAAAGCCCATTTCTTCACCAAGTTGGACTTTGGTGGTATCCTTAATCTAGTCAGTTGTCTAACTAGCATGAATAGTCATCTGTTCATTTCTCTCCAGGAAGAGTCACACACAATTGAGGACTATATTAAAGTCCATAATAATAACAATAACAAAAACATAAAAATACATTTTTTTATAGTTGAAATTTCCTCAGTCCTTAAAAATGTGCCAAAATAAAGTTGTTGAGATGGCCCAGAGGACTTAGTACATATCAAAGCCTGACCTGAGGTCAATAACCAAATCTATACTGTTGGAAGGTAAAAATAGACTTCTGACAATTGTCTTCCAACTTCTACACCTGTGCTGTGGAAAATGCTTGCCCATCCATCTTAGACAAAATGAATAAATACATGTAAAAATTATCAACATGTACCTAGTTAAAATAGACAAAAACATCACCATTGTCATTAGAGTGAAATATATTTAGATTATATGGTTTTCAATAATGAGTTATTCCCAGAGCTGCTGGGTGCATATTTAGGAAAATACTTTTTAAAAAACTGGTGACAGATTTCATGTCTCCAGGAATGTCCGAAGCTGCACCTATAACGCCTCACCAACATGACCACCTAAATATGAACTGAACAAAAGGAACAACAAGAGACAGGCCAAAGTGAATAAGGAAACCCATGATGCCTCAGTCCAATACAAAGAACTACAGGCAACTAAGGAAGGCTGAGAGCAGGAGAAATAGACTTCCCCAGGAAATGACACAATGACAATTTATCTAGTACCAAATGGTCAGTTCTGAAAACATACATACAAGTAACATTATATACACAGAACAGGATGTTTTTATATGTGTACGACAGCAAAGGGGACTATATTAAAGGTATTGGAGGGAGCAAAGAAGGAAATTATGTAAATATATTGTAATCTCAAAAAATAAAATAAATAATTTTTGAAATGGTTGACAAATGGCAAATGGCAAATGGCAAATGACTTTATTCTAGTGGCCTAAGTATAATGTTTCCTTATATGTCTGTTATAGACAAACCTAACTTCAGACTTATGAATCTTTTCTTAATTCTCAGTGGTTTCAATTTGGAAAACCATTCCAATGTCAACCTTGTCATTTCCTCTGGCATTTAAGTGCAATGGTAAATCTCCAACAAACATTTAGTCTCCATGTATGAGGACATAATCCACAGCACTTATAAGGACTATAGTTCTACTTAGCTTTGTTGAAAGGCATTATTTCACACATCTGGAGCTTGAGGAATTCTAATTCATATATTTTAAACTGTTGTATCAGTTGAGCAGTGGTGGCACATGCCTTTAATCCCAGCACTTGGGAGGCAGGAAGGCGGATTTCTGAGTTCGAGGCCAGCCTGGTCTACAGAGTGAATTCCAGGACAGCCAGGGCTACACAGAGAAACCCTGTCTCGGAAAACCTTAAAAAAAATTAAACTGATGTATCTTTATTTTCCTTTAAGACACCAAGGCATGCAATGAGAGGAAAGGGGAGTGTGAATGGCATTGGTATACATTTCATTGTATACAATTCTAAGCTCACAGATATGCTCATAGGCACATTGCATAAAGAAAAGAAATAGATAAGGTCCAAGGCCTAGGAAACATTCAGAATTTGGATAGAAAATGGTAACTAGGCATGAAATAGGCTGCCAGGGCTTAAAAATAAAATGACAGAGAACTAGGAAAAAATAAATTTTAACCTCAACTTTAAGAAATGTTGAGTATTCAAATATACATAATTTTTCATGTGGATAATATACTAATATAAACAAAAACTGTCACTTATTTTTAGGAATTTGTAAAATGATTGGACCTTTAGTTTTAAATATCTTAATTGTTCTGTTTGGGTAAAATGAACTTAATTTTCAGTTGAAGGCATTACATGATAAAATAATTTTACACTGTTCAAATTAGTCATATTATAAGGTTAAACTCATTTGGAAAGTAGAGCTGAGGGTTTCTTTGTCATGTCAAAGTATGAATAAATTTCATAAATATTGAAGTAATCTATATAGTATCCAAGAACACACTCTGAAGGCATGTGGAAAAGTGTTTGAATGGCACTATAGTTAGTAACAACCTCCACTATTGCTGTTGGTAAGAATTTTAGGAAAACTCTCACTAGCTTGGACATTTTGAAGGATTCTAAATATTTTCTGGAATGAAAGGGGAGGACTGTGTTCTCCTAAGAAAGTAGGTAATTTTTCACAAGAATATATTCTGATTCATCACTCAACATTTTTAGCAAAATGTTATTGAAGGCAGGGGAAGACAGTGTTGAGACTAGTCTAGTTTGGATTTGCTGTGAAACAAAAGGTGCCTTCTTATGTTCCTTTTGTTTAGGTGTCCTTGAGGTCATATGAGAAATCTCACATATTGTCTGTAACCAGAATTGATGCAACAATATTAAAAGCAGAAAACACAGAGCAAAACAGGGATCAAACTGATATGGTCTGGGGAAAACTTTTGCCTATGACATAAAATTCCTGCAAGTGCTAAATCGTAATGAAGGAGATGGAAAGAGGTTGCAATTAAGGAGTACACCTGAGATTTCAAAATTCAGAGTTTCTACAACCCACCCCATAAGCCATCTAAAGAAGATCGAAAATTCACACATGTGAGCCATCTGGATCATTTTCCATGTGATTAAAGTCCAGTGTGACTTCTTAGTAATTCCCGATCAGCCATTTGTCTCATTATGTGGTTAGAGTTGCCATGTGATTTAACGTTCCTGTGATTCAGCTTTCTAGTGCACCTGGTGGAGGAATTTTTTTCCTGGTTGTCTGTTTGTATATAAGTATTTCTTATATCCGCTCTGAATAATTAATTGTACTTCATCCTTTGTTTTGTAAGTGGACATTGCGATGCTTACATATAGGATGGATAATGAAATCCTAATCAAATGACATGTGGAAGTAGAGAAACTAATAATTTGAATATAGTAAATAGATACAAAATATCATTATATTTATTTAAAGAGTAATGCTGGAACAGCATCTACCGTCCAGAGGCACTGTCTTCTGTTTCACACACTGCAGGAAAGATACCACAGGAACTGAATTCACCTGCATGAAGCCAAAATAAAAACACAGCTTTGCATTCTATTGGTTTCCTTCCCTCAGCCTTACATGCTTTAGCCTTCAGATAAAATGACACTGTTCCTTGTAGTTGATACTCCATTTTCTGATTCAACACATAATGACTACATTAGGCAATCTATTTGTATTGTCAATAAAGTACTGTTTATATAAGCAAGACAAAGCAAATCTGCATCCTAATCATTAGTGTCATTGTGTTTTCCTAGGTACTAAGTAGAGGCAAACTGCTGCTTTTAAAGCACACAAAGTCTCTTACACTCACACCAACACTTTAGTATTGGGAGCCTTTGCAAGGAGATTCAGTAGTCTGAACTTAGACTCAGAACTGCATGGTATCAAAAAGTAATCATTTCTCAGCTTCCTCCCTTCTCGTCTCACTCCCTACAACACACTGACAGCAAACGAAGTGCATGAAGAGGACGTTATCCCTGTCTGTGAGCTAACATCTGCCTGAAAGCTGGCTTAGGAAGAAATCTGGAACATCTCCCCAGCAAGAGCCATTCATGTAGAATACAAGACAGACATACAATTTAGCCTGAGTGCTCTTTAAGGATTTGAGTTGTATACTCTGGTAGAAATGGTAATAAACCAAGCATCCATTGGCACACCAGCTGTCTGCACTGAGTAACGTCTTCTAAGAAACACATGCAATTTCCATTGTAATAGTTTTTCCATCCAGCTCCATGGACAAAAATAATATCATACATTTTAAAACAAAAAGCTTCTATCCACATATTTAAATAAGGACTTTCTAGATTTTTGAAAGAGCAAAACAGAACTTTAAGTTTCTTCCTCTTTGGCTAAAATTGGAAAGGGCCATCCTTTCCTCTCAGCCTACAGATGCATGGCACATGTGTTCATTACTAACCTCACAATTTGAAGCAGTTTGGGAGATGGGGATGAGCTTATAATTAATGGAAACAGCCTGCCCATATTAGTACTATTGATTAAAACCACTGGTAACTGGTCACAAGATGCTATTACAAACACTGTGTAATATGTGAGTGAGAGGAGCAGATCTTCCACAGATTTGTAAACAAATTTCTTTCGCTATGTTTTAGAATGTGGGAAAAGCATAGCAGTCCATTGTTAATTGAAATGGAACATGTTTTACTGAGGTAGTTACAACAATGATCATCAATAATTGAGTGTTGGATCGTCCCTCAATGAAGGCTTCATCTAAATTTTGTCATCAAGGTATTCTATGAATTCAGAATTAGACTTAATTTAAAAAAAATAGAATATTTTTTTTACATTCAGCCATAGAATGTACCTGAATTTTATGATTTTTAAATTCACAGGATAGTTTAGTAATGGAGGTAAGGGAGTAGCATTATCATGACTTTTTTTATTTGGATTTGTTTTCCTGTGTTTTTGAAGTAGTATCTACAAGATCATGCTGACCTAGAACTCATTATTCTTCTGCCTTGGTGTTCTGAGTTCTGGGACTATAAGTACTTGAAACCATGTTGAGACACTATCATATATTTTCTCTTAAAAAACAATATCTAAGAAAGATGTGATGATTAGTCTTGATTGTCAACTTAACTAGATTTAGAATATAACAAATCCAGCCCTGGGATTATCTGTGAGGTCATTTCCCAGAAAGGATTAGCTGAAGAGCTATGTTCTATCCTTAATTCAGGTGATACCAACTGATAACACAGTGCAAGCTTAGTTGCAGGACTGCAAATGGAGAAATTAGCTGAGAACAATTCTCATGTCTTTCTTGTTCCTGATGGAACATTACTAAACTATCCTGTGAATTTAAAAATCCACCTCATAAGACTGCTATAATAGCTCCCTAATGTTGATTGCTTGTACTACCCAACTGTGTATAAAATAAATCATTGATTCATTATGTTACTTTTGATAGGTATTTTGTCAGAGCAATAAGAAATGCAACTAATAAAAAGAAGTTGCACCATTTTTATATTTTCATTTTTTATATTAATAGACTAGAATTACAGCATTTCTACCCTTTCTTCCCCACGTCCCATGCCTCCCATGCAATACTTGTTCTCATTCAAATTCATAATATTTTTTAAGTGTGTATGTGTATGTGTGTGTGTGTGTGTGTGTGTGTGCATGTGTGTGTGTTCCCAGATTTATAAATACAATCTGAATAGTTGATACAATGTTGTTTGTATATATGCTTTCAGGGATTACAGTCTGGTATTGGATAACTAGTAGGCAATATTCTTCAAAAAAGACTATTTCTCTTGCTCTCAGTATGCCTTAAATTCCTGTAGTTCTTTGCCAGTATTGAAACCTCTTGTGCATCCTCCCTTCTTTGTTGGCATGTCTATTAGTGTCATTCATGCTCAAATTGTGTTGAGACAGCTATTTTGGTGAGAGTTCATGTATGTAGATTTCCAGGCTATGCAATCTCACATCAAACTTCCTGTTCCTCTTGCTCTTAAAATCCTTCTCCCTTCCTCTTCCACATGATTTCAGAGCTTTACTGAAGAAGTTTCATTGAAAATGTATCAGTTGGGACCAGGCTCTACAACATTACATTTTGATTGGTTGTCATGTTCTAGAATGGACTCTGTTGCAAAGAGATGTTTTGTTGATGGGGTGCAGTGGAGATTACGATTATCTGTGATTTTTAAGGGGAAATATTAATTAGTGATTACAGTGGTTTGGTAAAGTGTCAGTTGTAGGTTCTTCTCCAAGATCCATGGGTTATTAGTTCTGGGTAGTTGGCTTGGTTTCCAGTATCAGGAATGATTTCCCTCTTGTTGATCTTGCCTTAAGTCCAAGAAGGAATGTGTTGATTACATCCAAATTATATGTGATGCTAAGACATCCTTAGGAGTATGTAGCATGCTGGTCATTGCTATGGCACATCAGCATTAAACATGGCCAGGTCATTTGGTTGCTTCCCTCCATCTGAAGCTTGCATGGCACCTTCTAGTATCATGAAAACTAGTTGGTTTTTTGTTTATGCATTGGTTGCATTTTGAGTTTTTTTGTGTTGCCTTAGATGCCCTGACACTCACTCTGTAGACCAGGCTGGTCTTGAATTCAGAGATCTGCCTGCCTCTGTCTCCAGGGTTCTGGGATTAAAACATAGTTCATTTTTAGTGTAAGTATACATTATTCCGATTCAGTAGGTCATTTCATCTGTGTTGGGCATTGTTGTAGGCAGTAAGTCCAAATGTAATTAGAATGGGTCAAAGTAAAATAGACTTTTTTTTGGATTTTTAACTTGAAGTTTGTTACTTGGCTTAGTAATTTATTAGTTCTAGCTAAATCAGCCTTTCTCCTAGATGCAGTCTTTCTTATATGTAGCACATATAGTGCTTGAGCTACATAGGTTATGCCTTTTCAAATTATAATTTCCAAGGCCTATGGAACATAGAAACTTGTCATTTTACAGAAAACCAGTTGAAGTGTAATTTTTTTTTATAACAGTCCCAGGGGAATGATACATTAATAACAAATGCTAAACAAATGCTAAAAGTCACTTGAAGTAACGTGTTTATTTAAACACACTTTTAAACCTTTGTATTGGGGGTTTTGGAAAAACACGTGAACTATTGTTACTTGATTATTAGATTTATGATTGATTTCTAGTACATCTTGTGTACAATAGAAAAATTTGGAATTTATACTTCCAGGGAAAGAAAATCCTTAGAGGCCTTCTTGCTTGTTAAAAACATCCAGTGGAACTCAAAAGTACAAATTGAAGTTGACTCCAGGGCAGGAATGGAGTATATTAGCAGACCTCGAAATAGTCATATAAATTGGAACCTGCCACTTTCCCTGCCAGCCTGGTCTGCAGTGAATTCTCAGTCTCTACCACTTTGTCATGTAACACTCGCTACCTCTGGTTCAAGTCCATTTAGTCTGGTCTAGAGCAAGACTTTTCATTATTGAATTGCTGGATTCTAGTTTACAGACGTTTTATCTGTTAAGTGGTTGGATTCACATGATCTTCAGAAGTTGGCTTATGACTTGCAAGATCATAAGGCAAGGCCCGGTTACAACTGACACCCAATTCTGGTTCTTTTGTCCTCCTCCTCCTCCTCCTCCTCCTCCTCCTCCTCCTCCTCCTCCTCCTCCTCCTCCTCTCTTCCTCCTCCTCCTCCTCCTCCTCTTCCCTCTTCTTTTATGATATGCTCCAATTTTCTATATGAGATGAGATGACTTACAGACTAAATTTCTAAGCAACAAATGGTGACTGGAAGTGGAGTTTAGGTTTCACATGCATCCACCTTGCCTTCAGACTGCTAGCTTGTTAAGGTATATGGTTACAGTTCCCATTAGAGATTACATTGGTTTTCAGTAAGGACTTAATCAGAACTCTAGGTAAATACTAGTTCATTTCCATCCTCTAGGCTCTTTCCCTCACTCTAACTAAACTGCCTTTTCATTCTCTCTTAAAATGTGCTTAGCATCTTTAAACATTTAGCTGCCACAACTTCAACCAGATGCCAAATGAAACTGAAAACGTTTCCTCTGCATATCTAATTTTATGCCCTTACTGTGTTTCTTATACATACAACTAGCTTTCTTTTATCTTTGCTGTGGCTGTTTCAAACATTTTATGTTTGACTTATATGCTGTCAATTAAATACTTTCTCCTCAGAAAGAATGTAGCCTGCATATGTGAAATATGTTTTGCTTCATAAACACAAGCAAATATCTATTTATATTCTAAAATTAGGAACAGGTATGCGAATATGAGGCTGACATATATAGACTAACTGTGTTTCTTTCCCATTAAAAACTTGAAATGTAATTAATTTCATGTTGTTTTTTTGCTGTTCGCTCATCTTGAACTGATTTAGGCATATTGTAAACATCTCAGTTTGCCTTGGAATACTAAATTTTCTGCAACATTTTAATTTAATGATGTCCATACCAACATTAATATTTTGTGTCATGTCACAGCGGTATCGAGGGAGACAGAGAGCTTCAGTGTGAATTCCTCCACAAATGAATCACTCTCCTGGCTTGAAGTACAGCTGGGGATTCAATTACTCAGCTCCCCAGGCTAGTGTTTTTATACATTAAATATTCACTTTCCACAGGGAGATGCAAACACAGACAAGCACAGAGTTTGTCATTGCAAAATGTCAAAACAAGCCCCCCCAAACAATACTCAACAAAGACTGTAGAGAAGTGCCTGGAGTTATAAGTCACAGCATCACAGCCTGATAAAAACACAGTTAAGTTGGAAACATAATACGTTAAAAATGTATTTAATATGCTGAACACCATGGCTTAGCACAGGGAAGAGAGTGTTGGTTGCCCACCCCCGAGTTCCCTTAGCCACCAGGAGCTTTGCAGACATTCTTAAAACATGAATCAGAGGAAGGAGGCGGCCCACTGGGATCAGCTGTCAGTAAGATCACTACAGAGACCCACTCTGCCTTCTGTTCCTCTCTGAGCAATGTTTCTGAAATGTTACATATCACTTCAGCCTTTCATGAAACTATCTTTTCATTCAAAACAATGTATTGATTTACCTAGAACTCTAAATCATGGATTTTATCTTCAAAGCCCATCCAATGTCCATCTGAGTTGCACACTATCGTTCAACCTAATAAATTTTTAAGGTGTGCTTGTGCACATACAATATAGAAAATTAAAATGAAGTGTGTTCATTTCTGTATTTACCTTTACAAAAATCTTGCTTTACAGAAAATAAAACGTAATTTGCAGTAAAAATGGCTTAGCAGTTAAGAGCCAATTGCTGTTCTTCTACAACATCTAATTTGAGTTGATAGCACCTACATCATGAGGTTTCCAACCCTCTGCCACTCCAGTCCAGGAGACATGATGAGTCTGGCCTCCTCAGTCACCTGCACTCCCCTGCACATATCTGTGCGTAGGCATGCAAATGTACATATACATAAAATAACAAACCTTACAAAAAGAAATAAAGAAATAGGAAAGCAAGCAACCCAATACCCTCTAGTCTGAAACTGCACCACTCATAAGAAACATCATAGGAAACATTACTTCTATTGAACAGACAAAAAATAATATTGAGCCAATCTGTTTAATTGTAGTTGATTTTAAGGAACAAGATAGGTTTCTTTCTTTCTTGTGTGTGTGTGTGTTATCTTGTTACTTTGACAAACTTAAGGAGATCAAAGTTACTTTTTCCTCAGAGACACACTTTCATATTTATAGAATAGCCTCAGTAACATTCATTTTACATTTTATCAGAACTGAACAGATGGTTGGTATAAAAACAACTAAGTAGCAATAAATATTATAAAAATGTGTTGTATATATCCAGTAAAATGTTTTTCAAACATTGTGAATAGATGTTTTTGTCTTCCATTTTCTATGTTGGAAACCATTTTCTTGAGTTTGTATTAAATATTTTGGGAATAGTTTCCATCACACATATCTATATCTAGTTCATTTATCTGCCACTCTTTCTGTCTCTCTTTGTCTCTCTGTATCTATCTATCTATCTATCTATCTATCTATCTATCTATCTATCTATCATCTATCTATCTATCATCAATGATTATTTTACCTAAGTTGTTTCTGTGATTGGCTACTCTGCTGTCATATTCAAAATAGCAACTTTTCACAAAAGATACTTATGAGTTTCCCTTTGTAAAAGAGAAAAGGCATTTTATTTCAGACCCAAAGTGGAATCAATAGAAGTTGATTGGCACACTGTATAATCTTCCCATCAGTATCTTGCCGAAGGAGTACTTCCACATACTTTTGAGTGTAACTGAACTGAGTAGAATTCACCTGAGTGATTTCATATTTTAGCTTAGCCCTTGAGGTTAGTGATAAACCTACTCAATATTGGGAAGGCATTTTTGGACAAAAGATTTGATGTGATGGGGAAGAAAAGATTTTCTTTAGCTATACGGGGTCTGCATATTCTGAGTAAAAAGCCTCTTTGGTTGAAAGTCTAGGTTATTTTTGATATGAATAAGAACAAAATAGAATCTCAATAAAGTTAAATGAAACAAATACATATAAATGCCCTGAGAGATAACATTCATTGGTAACAAGTCATAGGACCTTTGACATTTTGTTTTTGTATGAATAATCTTAATCACTTTTCCAAGCCATTGTTCTATTAAGTGAGCAGGGACCTGGACTGATAAATATCAAAACCACATAAGTCAAGTTAGAAAGCAACAGTGGGAGAGAATGATACCTTGGTAGATTAGTTCAACTTTCCCAATATTGATACTGGACTCTCATTAGCTTGAAGCTCTAAAGAATTGAAATATTCAGAATTACAGGGCTGACATGGAGGTGATATGTGCAAAAATAGATATATTTTATTGCTTTGGGGTCTTCTTTTTATACGAGTTTTGAAGCTGTAGGTTGCTATGTCTCTAATAGACTTGTTTTTAAAACCGAACAGTTTCATAAGAGAGAATACTAATGGAATGAGTAGACTTAAAAGGTGAAAAAATCAATATAAACTGAATTATTGGTCTCACTATCAAATGTTGGTCATTTATAAGAATAGAAAGAAGTAGTTTTATTAAAACAGTCTTATGTGCAAACATTTTCTCCTCAACACAAAAGAATAAATGTACTTTACATGTGACAAAACAAAGATGAAGAAATATTAATATAATATACTTTAATAAGACATAAATTTATTTGACTTCTAGGGAATTTGAAGAGGGAAGTCTTGAAATTCACTATCATAAGATGAAAGTGGGAGAATTCATCAAATTAAATGACACCAGTCATAGTTTGAGCCAGAAGTTATCAGTGACAAGGTAAAAGATTTTCCAGCTTTAGTGAGAAGTAGTGCTTGAAATTCCAGATTCCAAAGAGGTATTCACGGTTTCAAAACATCTCAAGTTCACTTTCTTTATGGTAAGATTTCTTTCACACCCTTTAATGGTATTGATTCCATGTCTTCCTGGACTCCATTTTCTTATAATGACTTTAAATCTGCACTCAGCATTTAAGAGATTATATTAAACTTTTGGAGAAAATAGAGATCAACTATTTGAGAATACTTATATTTTCTTGAAACTAATTCCATAAAACCTCTATATTCCTGTCTTTAAAGCTTTTTTTTCTGTTACAACAAAAAAGTGATTTTTTTTTTAATAACCAAAAATATTTTTCTACTCGTGTATATCCAATGCTGTTTTGTTCTTGTTTTTGTTCAACGACTCTCTTCTGGTATTTCGTATTGGGCTCACCATTATCATCCTTGCTGTCCAGCACCTACTACTCATTGAATTGTCTCTTAACTAAAATATCACATATAGATGTACAAACATTATTTAAGAGCTAATGAAAATATTATCTGCTAATATCAAGTCCAGGCAGTTGACACTGAGAAAAGCCAACAGGCAAATGAACCAACACCCCCCAAAATACCCAAACACAAAAATGAAGAAAACAAACAAACAAAAAATAACCATTACCAGCAGCAAAACAAACCAAAACAAATTAAATTGAAAACCAACAAAGAAGTCTGTTAGTCATCTTTAATTACTTAAAATTTCTGACTCCTTATATCCTGGTTGTTATAAAGTTATTGTATTTTTACTTTCAACATCCATTTCCCTTCTAAGTACTTCTTCTCCATTTCAAACCATCTTTCGTCCAGATGACATCTACAAACACTAACTAGTCTCAGACGTCCATACATGCCATACAAGCGGTAATGGCTTTAAATTCAACAATGACAAAGCTGGCATCTTGTAACTCTGAGCTTTGTACCAAGCTTTGATTATGGAAGTTTACTGTATTTTTTTTTTTTGGTTCATTGTATTACAACCATCTTTCATTCATTAGTTTGAAACAACTGAACATGACAAATTTCTCACTAGGGGACCGTTCACATATGCTTCCTTCTGTGTTAAATGAACTACCCCATTTCAGTCCAGGATTGTAAAATTCAAATATATCTTTTATTAAGCTTTTTGGTGGGCCCCATTTTCTCTTCATATCCTCATTATAATGCATACTTTGGTTGTGTTTATAACATGTATATTTCTGTCATATGTATGTCTTTCTCTCTATCCATTTATTTAACTTCATATTTGGATTATTTTTCCTCTGGACATTTAAGATCCTCAGGAGAAAAAAAATTCTATCTTTGCATAGTAACCTGGTATTCTATATTCATATCTACCATGAGGTTTGAGATATCGGTGCTTAATAATGTGTTTTGCAATAGCATCCCCCTCCACATAATATGTGCTTTCAGCATAGACTAATCTATGGGTTTCTCAAGCACAAGTGCATAGTGCTCTCATGTAGACTGTGAGTTTTTCTTTCAATTATGTGGTTTTACCTAAAATCTCCTAAAACCAGCATGATGCTTCAGATACAGAAACAGATCTACATTTCTTCTTTCTGATAAGTACAATGCCAACACGTTGAGATAGGATTAATTTTTAACAAACACACAGACACACACACACACACACACACACACAAACAATAAATAAATACATGTTATTTTTAGAGGCAGGAAATGATGAGCATTCAGTGATAATCTCAGTTATATTGTAACTTGTTCTGGTCACGTCTTTACTGGAAACCTTGATTTCATGGTCGGATGTTGAAAATGACTTGAAGTTGTAGGTTTCCTAGCAACAGTAGTAGCAGAGTATCAAGCAATACACCTTAGAAGGAGAAAACTTTAACTGAGTGTTGGTGTTTCTACTTTTAAACTATGAGGCATAAGGAAGCTGTTTGTCATTAGAGGTACTATCTAATTCAAACCAAAGTATCTTTGGCAGGATGCCAGTTTGGTTGGGTAGCTGGGAACATTGGCTTAGACAACTTAACAGAGACATCAAGAGCTTGTATAATTGGAGTTCTGTTTAATTATATATAATTCTAAATTCACTGGTCCAGAAGAGTTGTTCAAAAGAAGAACAATTTTGGCACCAAAAGTACATTTGAGGATTTTAAAAATTATATTCTTAGGTAATAATATTGTATGGCAAGAAAATCCACTTCACAATGGTAAATTGTAAAATTTATATGAGATGAGCAAACTCATTAAATTTAAGATGCATTTGTAAGCATTATTTTATTTTATGTACTGATAATATAGCAATTTTATTAGAATGCTTTCTTAAATGTTAAAAAAAATGAAGCTATAAACATTCAAAGTTCTATCAAAAGAAAATAATCTCCATAGAAGTTTTGAGATTATCACATATCACATATTTCAACTTCATTTTAATCATGCAATGTAAATGGAACATATAATTTTTTAAAATTATGTTTTTTTTTAAACCAGGATAGATGTATACCTTCATTTTCAAGGAGAGATGAGCTGAATTCAGTTTCCAAATTTGAAAATCACACTTTCAGTGAGCTTTCTCTATCAGGGTTTAGCAAAATGGCAATTTTAAATTTTATATGCCATGTCCAGAATGAAGCACAACCACATAACATTACTGAAGGTAACCTAGCTCCTACTTTAGTGAAGTTTAACATCCAGATGGAGAGACAGACGTTAAACATATAGAAATCATATATAAAAAATATTTTGTAATTGTCCCAGGTTGTAAGGTTGTATTAAGGTCAATGTAAGGTATTTTTAGTGATAACAGAAAATTTTAAAGAGGATAATGAATAAGCTTTTACAATAATTTGTTATTTTGTGATTTTAGTAATAAAATAAGAAAATTGCCCATTCAAATATTCTCTTCAAAGGTAGAACAAATATGCAAATGGGGTTTGTAATACAAATGTTATAGACTAGAATAAGCTTTTAGAAAAATTATCTCACATTTTCCTGGACTCACTATTTTGCTCTGTGGTTTTGAACTCTCTATATAGACCATTGTGGCCTTGAACTAAACGAGATATGGCTTTCCCTCCTTCTGGAGTACCGACATTAAAAGTATGTGATACCATTGTGGACCTGTAGGTAGAGAATTTTAAGATCATCATTTTTCTGTAGAGTTTTATTGAATTAAAAACCTTGCAATTAAATGCTATTATATGTTAATATTGTGTCAGTTATACTTTATAATCCACCAAAAGAGCAAAATATAAAAAATATGTCATTTAAATATATTCAAAGATGTTTGTGATAAGCATATACTATTTTCCTCATAAAGTTTAGAATGTCCTTATTTATAATACATCTTTGTAAATCAATGTATTCCATTGATAGGCTATTATATTCAGATGTATACAAATAATTTTTTTTCTTGGCCTGGAAGCTCTCCTCACACATCTGTTTCCTGCTACAAATATATATTTTAATATGATAAATGATAGAAGTTGCTTCTGAATCAGAACCAAGTGATTCCTCAAATACATGCAATTTGTATCTATAAAAATCTTGTTGAGACCAGAGCAAAATAAAGCATCCATGATCACACCGTATTATGCAGTGTAATAATTAGGAAATTCAGTTGTAAGCATTCCAGTGTGGGAATAAACCTTAAGCTAGCACAAAACGTCATTCTAGCTACTAAACATTAATGTGTGCATCTCTTTTCTTCTCGGAGGATGGTAGTTGCTGTGGCTAGCTGCTTCAAGAATTCTACACTGTTCAAAGTGTATGAGAACAGAGATGATGCATTTCATCATGGCCATTACAGTCAAGGCTAAGGATCATTTTCTACTAATGATATATGGAGAACTAATATAAATTTTACAGCATACTATTTCATGCTATAAAATAAATCAATTTCTGGAGTCAAGTTGCTGTGTTTGGTTGGTATCCAATAACCATGAATGACTACAGCAGTCTAAACTCAGTCTATATAGCCTTTTGTTTGAAAGAGTGCACTAAGCATAGAATAGTAATCAAAGTGAATATAAACTTAGCACTCAGCCAATCATTTCAACTTTTGAAAATCTTATTTGCACACTGCCATAATGAATAACTACTTAGATGCTTATTTGTTCATATTATACAGAATAAATACAGCTGTAATGATTTTTGAAGATTCTTCCATCACATACTTTTTCATGTGTGTTTTTGTTTGGTTCTATGTTTCTTGATGGTACATAGAAGGAAACTCCATGTACTCAGTCAGCATGGAAGCCGCTATTCACACATGCTTCATTCGGTTACAAAAACATAACATAAAATTATAATTTTACAATATTGCAGCAGACTTTCTTCAAATATTTTAACGGTACAAGAAAACTTTTCCATTCCTATAAAATAATCCATAGCCCTTTGTTCTGAGAGGCTATTTATGAAACATAGGAATACATCCAGTATCTGTGTTCTGTTCTGCTGATGCTCTTGGTCCATCTTAGGGATGCTTTCTATTAGTCCTGCTACTAGGTTCCACGTTGAGCTCGTTTTTGAACAGAAATCCAGATGTGCCTTCTAGCAATAAAGTGTGCTAGAGCACTTCTGGTTGGTCAAAGTTGTGATTCAGTTTACTGCTTACCAGTGACAAACATGATATTAAGATCCTGGAAGAATAGAGGCTGCAGATGTAGCCAATTCTGCTCGGAATGAGGCAGGATATGGAGGCAACCTCGTGTACAAAGTGAGTCATTTGAGGTTTGCCTTGCCTTTGTTGAAGCAACTATATTTTTACAGTTGTTTAAAAAACCTCCTTTTAAGATATGAACATTGAAAATGCTATTAAATTTTCATTTCACATTTCACACTGTCCTGAAACAAATTTTCCAGGTGCCTGCAAGTTGCATGATTTTAAGATTTTTCTGCTATTTATCTATTTTGCTATTATGTCTTATCCTTTTAAAAATCGACTATTCAGTTCTTTATGGTGGTACCCATAACTGACATATGTATTATATTATATAACATTACTTATAGCATCTCCTGAAACTTCATCATTCTTCACATATGTTTATTATTTTGAATATAAATTGAAATTTTATATGACCTAATTTTTTTGTTTGTCATGATGTAAGAATGTGTTACCAAAATAGAAATCTGTCAAGTACTATACAGTCATTTAAGACAGTAAGCAATTTGGGACTCTTGTTTTGGGTTACCTTGTCCAACCTTAATATGAGGTGAGTTGCCAGTCTTACTGCAGTATGACATGTCATGTTTGGTAAATCCAAGGTATTTTGGAGGCTTGTCCTTTTCTGAAGGGAAAGGAGGAGTAGATGGAGGAGAAGTGGAGGGGGAGAAGAAGAGAGGGGAAACTGTGGTCTGTATGTAATATATGGGAAAAGAGTAAATTTTAAGAAAATAATAAAAGAATGTATGCAAATTAAAGATTCATGTGTCACACTTGGAAATATCAGGTTTAGGTTGAATTAAGAGAATGACTGTTCATGAGGTAAAAACAAAATCAAATTTATTGGTGAGATTTTTAAAAAATAATCTTGTGCAAAGAAAACTAAACATAGGTAAACAATAGCAAATCATCCAACTAGTTACTGTGTCTGGAGGTCATTCAAACCTTTCACTCTGTTGGCGGTAAATCATAAACAAATATGATAAGTGTAATCATGCTCTGGTTCACAAGATATTCCAACATCCACATACACACATTTGGATTGTGAGATACCAGAATTCTAGTCCTTTATTTTGTGTTTGCATTTAAAATATTTAAGGGTTCAACACACACACACACACACACACACACACACACACACACACACACTTAATTTTCAAAATGTATTTAACAATCGAAAGAGATTGCTCAGTGTTTAAGAGCAGTGACTGCTCTTCCAGAAGTCCTGAGTTCTAGTCACAGCACCAATATGGTGGCTCATAACGTGAAACTCCAGTTCTAGGAGATCTCAATCCCTCTCTGACCCCTACAGACACAGAAGACATGCATGTAGTCAAAGAGCCATTTACATAAAATAAATACATCTAAAAAAGTCTTTGGTACATGTAAAAATATATTAAAATATTTGTGGCAGAAGATGTTATTCAGTGGTATAGAATATTCTTACCATATGGAAGACCCTGGGTTTAAACCCAAGGTACACCCACTCACCCCCGCGCGCACACACACACACACACACTTAAACACAACAGACTTAGTTTAAAGTTACTCTTTTGGTCTCAGCTCATGTCTGAATCAAGTGAAGGATCATTTCTTGATTTGATTCAAGTCAATGTATTCTGGTTGGACATTTACCATTTTTCTTCACTGCTTTGTTTGGTTTTAGAGAATCACATAGCTGAATTATCCTGGTAATATACCCTGGTCATTAGTATTAAATCTAATTACTTGGAAGATATTTCTATTAGTCTTACGATAGCTACCAGTGTAACAGGAAGTAAAATGATATGGGTATTGAGCATAGACTAAATGAACACTATTCTTATTCCAAAATAGCTATTTGCCAACATAAATCTGCTATTCTTACATTTTTTAAAATAAATGGTAGCATTTCATTAACTGTTTTTCTCTTACAAATGAAATATAATATATTTAACCTCACCTATTTGTAATATCACTTTAAAAATACTTGAGTTTATTTTATAATAGTTTAGATGATCATAAAGTGACAGATTTTCCTTACAAAATATGTGTAATGTTTTGGAACATTAAATAATAAAAGAAGTAAACAGAATATTATAAAAATGGCATCTAAAACAACCTTCAATGTATATTTATATTATTTAAATGTTCTGGACATCATAATCAACCAGAGGGGATATATTGTTTTTAATATAAATGAAACAGTATAAGAAGTTGTTCAATATTATAATTTTCCCTGGAGGACAGGAATATTGCCACATTCATTTTGGTATTTTACGTCTTTAGTATGCTACCTGTCTCAGAGTACATATAGTATTTTAGTGAACAAAAGAATATTATTTAACTTAGGAAGCTCCTTGGTAGTTATTTTAAATTAATTTTTTAGTGCAGTCACATAATAAAGAAACATAGGTTGTTATTGTTTCAAGATCGTTTATAAAATATGTAGTTTTGACAGGCTAACAGAACAATTTTGATTATGAGAAATTAACATTGATTATATAAAGGCTTTGATGACATTGCATTCTTGGACATTTTTGAGGTTCAATAAGTTCACCTTTTAGTGTGTGTATGTGTGGTGTGTGTGTGTGTGTGTGTGTGTGTGTGTTTGATTGTGTTTGCAGATTCCTTTGCTTGTGTGAATGCCTATTTGTATAGGGCAAAATTTGAGCCTAGAGATCAATGTTCTGTGTTTGATATTTTCCTAAGTCAATTCTCCACCTATTATTTGAGAAAACATTTCTCACTGAACCTGGAGCTGTCCACTTTGAATCGACTGGTCAATGATCTCCTGAGATCCATTTGTCTTCACACCCCAATGTTGAAGCTTACTGAAGCTTGAAGCTGTCACCATACATGGTGCTTTCACTCAGGTGCTGGGTAACTAAGCTCAGGTCCTCCTGCATATGAAGCAGGCTCTTTACCCATTGAGCTATCTTTCCAGGTCCACCTTTCTCCATTTTATTAGAAGCCAGCTTGCAGATTTGCTGAAAATTAAAAATATATCTGTGACATCTCAAAGGAGTTCATGGAAGAATAAAACAACTAAATATTCCTGAATTTTGACAAAACTTGAGATGATTCTTTCCTGAAATTTTGTGGAATATAAGCTGCAGGTGTATTTTCTCTGCCAAGAGACACAAAACCAAATAACTCTTATGAACACAGTAAAAGATCCATCCCCACTCTACATTTCCATTTTCAAGATAGTATAGCTACCAAAGAATATTTCACTTCCACACTGTTGTGTAGGTGTTAATGGAGTGTTCTTACTAATACAGATATAAATATATCCAAAATGTATCATAAAATCTGAAAGTTACTGAGTTTAAAATTGCCAGGGAAGGAACATACTAGTTGTGTGACACAGCCAGTGTCTAATGATATGTATTTATCTGCATCCAGTTGTGCCCCACTCTATTGCCCTAATGGATAACAAGGGTAATTACACCCACTAGAGAATTTGCATAGGTTATATGTTCTGTCTGTCTGTTTGTCTTTTCCTACTTACTTACTCTCCTTCATACACACACACACACACACACACACACACACACACACACACATATATGTAGGAATAAAAGTGTTTCCAAGGAATTTAATAGCTATTTCTCCTTATTTGTAAGGGAATATTAACACAGCAAACTGGTCTACAATATTATTACCCTAGTCATCAAAACAGTAGTATCACGAACTGGCAGGCTCATAAGAGGCTCACTTATCAGCTGGTACTGACCCAGAATTAGCCAAGCAAAGTACTCCAACTTAGAGCAGAAGCCTTTTGCCCTTCTGATGCAGTTTGCATAGAATTATGTACGAAGAATATCAAGAAGCAAAATAAAACTACTGCCACAAACTTCTTAAAGTTATACTACTCCCTTTCTGCCTAGGATGGCTTTTCCTTCTTTCTCCTGGGAAAACTCCTCTGAATATTTCAAGTTATGTATGGCCTCTTGTATGGAGTCCCTCTCTACATTGTGAAACCATAGAGTAGGTATGCATTTATATATTTCCCAGTAGATTACTCTAAACATAGAAAGAAATGCAGTTCTAAAATAACTAGATCATTGGTATTAATAAATTGACAGCTGTTGAACAAAGCAATTCTAGAATATATTATCAAAAACCTCAATATTGATAGTATTTTAAAGGAGAGCATAGGATATTATACTTTTATAACAACTATTACAATGTTAAGCAATATAAAAGCAAATATATTTTATCAATTTCTAATGGCAAAGGACTCCAAATTTAAAAAAGAGTCACTTATTTAGAATCTTTAAAATGCCTTACTTTAAATATCTACCACATAGGCTGTCACAATTTAGACATTTAGACCAGCAGAGATATTCAGAAGGAATCTCTGTGGGTGATGAAATCTTGTTTTGAAGGTATGGTGATGGTGAAGAATAGAGAACTTTCAAGATAATGTTCAGAGAGTATTCAAGTTGAGTGCAGGCACCATAAATAGAAACCTTCTCATTATCCATCCAACTGCTCGTTCAATCAAAGTGTTTTCTGAGCATCTAATATGTACCCTGGACAAATGTGAGTGTATGAACCCGATAAGAGTCTGCCCTTGAAAGCTTTCCTCATGGGAAATGTTGAGAGCAATGTCCAAGAAACACACAATGAGAACATGAAGAGGGGGAGCGACAGGAGAGTGGAAGATAAGAAACTTCCTTCAAAAGTAAGCCTCGTAGAGCTTTCAAACGATTAGGTCTTTTGTGCACTGCGAAGACAAAAGTCTAATAGAAGTCAGTTTTTTTTTTTCTCATAGAAATGTATGACAATGAATAAGGTGAAACACAAGAAATGTGAAATTACCAGGAGTGAGGACACACACCGTTAATCTTTTTTTTTTTTTTTTCAGCAAATCAAAAAAATTTAAAAAGCATTCAAACAGAATAAAATGAAAAGAAACAAACAAGCAAAATACCAAGGGTCAGATATACTTATACAAGAATTCTATAGAGCCTTCAAACAAGCAATACTTTTTGAGTTATGTTTAAAAAAATTCAGAACCACAATAAGCTCCTTCACAAAGCAAATAATATTGAAATAGTGAAATCAAGTGTAAACCCAACAAAAATATATGTTATAGTCCAGTATCCCTCATGAATATACATACAAAAATTCTCAATGAAGTAGTTGCAAACTGAATACAAGAGATATAAAAAAATAATATTCCATGAATAACTGAACAACTGTTTTTTTTTTTTTTTTTTAAGAAGACCATACTCCATATACAGGCTGCATGTTTTGGGATAGCTCCCACTCCAGATGTTTGAGACCTACATGAAAACCAAGCTGCACATTTACAACATATGTGCAGGGAGGCCTAGGTTCAGCCCATGGAGGTAGATCTGTGTAGACTAGGTATGCTCCACGGTTGGTGATTCAGTCTCTCAGAGCTCCAAGGGTTCAGGTTCGTTTACTCTGTTGATCTTCCTGTGCAGTTCCTATCTCCTTAGGGCCCACAATCCTTCCACCTATTCTTCTTTAAGAGTCCTCAAGCTCCATCCACTGTTTGGCTCTGGATGTCTGTATCTGTCTGAGTCAGCTGCTGGTTAGAGCCTCTCAGAGGACAGCTTGCCCTGTCTGTTCTCAGGCTGGAGGTTTAGATCCTGGGAGCTCTGGTTGAATCTTTGATACTCGTTCTAAAAAGGACAAAAGCACCCTCACTTTGGTCTTCCTCCTTCTTCTTGAGTTTCATGAGGTTTCTGCGTTGCATCTTAGGTATTGTGTGTTTTGGGGCTAATATCCGCTTATCAGTGAGTGCATACCATGTGTGTTCTTTTGTGATTGGGTCACCTCACTCAGGATGATATTTTCTAGCTCCATCCATTTGTCTAAGAATTTCATGAGCTCATTATTTTTAATGGCTGAGTAGTACTCCATTGTTTAAATGTACCACATTTTCTGTATCCATTCTTCTGTTGAAGGACATCTGGGTTCTTTCCAGCTTCTGGCTATTATGAATAAGGCCGCTATAAACATAGTGGAGCATGTGGCCCTGTTGCATGTTGAAATATCTTCTGGGTATATACCCAGGAGGGGTATAGCTGGGTCCTCAGGTAACACCATGTTCAACTTTCTGAGGTATCGCCAGACTGCTTTCCATAGTGGTTGTACCAGCTTGCAATCCCACCAACAATGGAGGAGTGTTCCTCTTTCTCCACATCCTCGCCAACATCTGCTGTCACCTGTGTTTTGGATCTTAGCCAATCTGACTGGTGTGAGGTGGAATCTCAGTGTTGTTTTCATTTGCATTTCCCTGATGACTAGGGATGCTGAGCACTTCTTTAGATGTTTCTCAATCATTCGAGTTTCCTCAGTTGAGAGTTCTTTGTTCAACTCTCTACCCCATTTTTTAATAGGGTTATTTGATGGTCTGGAATCTAGTTTCTTCAGTTCTTTGTATACCTTGGATATTAGCCCTCTATCAGATGTAAGGTTGGTGAAGATCTTTTCCCAGTCTGTTGGTTCCCGCTTTGTCCTGTTGACCGTATCCTTTGCTTTACAGAAGCTTTGCAGTTTTATGAGATCCCATTTGTCAATTCTTGATCTTAGAGCATACGCCATTGCACACTGTTAATCTAACCATTTGGGAGGCACAGACAAGCGGATCCCTGTGAGTTCCAGGCCAAGCCGGTTTACATTGCCAGTTCCAGGACAGCCATGGCTACCTACTTGAGAAATGCAGTTTTTCAGGGAAAAAGAAGAAAACACCCTTTAGTGGGTTTGAGGTTTTACAATAATTTGGGAATGCCTGTCAGCCATATACACTCATAATTCAGCTAGTATCGAGGAAATAGATAAAATACAGACAGTGGGACACAACCGTGAATGATCCTTCCATCACTGAAAATCATCAGCCACACAAGGAACCTTAGATTCTCTGTAATTAAAGGCATCAATGGAGAAGGGGGAGTGGTTAGAGGATAACATCTGTGTGGAAAGATCTAAGTTAAATATTTTAGCAACTTTTTTTCAACAGCGTCATGCTTCTGCTGCCTAAACGCCACTGTTGTGTGCGTGTGCTACCATGCGCAATTCAGTACTAGTTTCAAAATAAAGTGATATAGTTAGCACACCACATATTTGACAATATAGTATAAAAACAGAACATTATGAATCCACGTATATTTATTTATATGCAAATTAGGCACTACTTGAATGTATTCAAGGAAAATTTTAAACAGTTTCTTATATCCAGTTAACAGCTGTAACGTGCAATCTTTCCCTCTATATTTCATTTTATATTTTAAAAAAATTTCATTTTATTTTATGAGATTTAAGAATTTTCACTGTTTTATTTACAAATTTCCTCTTCTTTTTATTTGCTATTTTATTTATTTACATTTCAAATGTTGTCCCCCTCCCGGTTTCCCTCTGCATACTCCCTATCTCATCCCCCTCCACCTTGCTGCTATAAGGGAGCTCCCCCACCCACCCACTGCGCCTCACCGTCCACAAATTTCATCTTCAGAGTGCTTACAATATTGATGAAATGAAACACAAATTTGTTATGCTAAATGTAAAAATTTCAAAATTGCTCATTTTTAATTCTGTCCCATTTTCTTCCTTTAACTCTGAAAAGGAACTCTATGTATGTTCATAGAATGGATATGAAGAGGGTTTGCATTTATTCATGAGGTATTAGGAAATCACATTTTCCTGAAGTTCTGGACATTGGTGTGGTTTTTCTATGATGTGCCAATATATTTGAATATATATGTACATAAAATAAAACTTGGAACAAGTGTTTCTAACCTTAGCAACATCTATCATAACCAGAACTAAACATTTATTTTACATTTATCCAACTTGCTTCTTTAGCTACATTTGTGTGTTTTTCTTCCTGATTTATGACCAATTAAGTGCCTTACCACAGTGAAAAAGCATGAAATTTTTGAATCAATATTTAACATATGTCTAATTTTTTTTTTGGTACATAGAGAGTCATTGCTAGAATTTTATGCAAAGACACAAAGTAGTTCTTAAACTTATTCTCATAAAAATACAAATATGTTTTAGGGGTATTTTTCTTCACAATTTAAAAATTATGTATTTACACTGAAAATCCTTTGTTATATGTACTACTGACCTATCTCTCAAGTATTTCTGGTATTTGTCAAAATTTACCATGTAACGGTGTGTTGAGAATAGTTATAGTTTTCAAACGATAATCTTACTTAGAATTAACAAAAAAAGTGAAGTTTTGTGTTTAATTAGTAATGTAGCAGACTTCCTAGCTAAACCTCAAAGGCTTCTCTAATAGAACAGGAGAAGATTGTGTCTAAATTATGCACAATGATACAATTTTGATTCACTATAGTGAACTGTGAGTTCTCATTTGTAGCAGAAGTAAGATGAGGAAGAGGGAAACTCTGATTATGAGAGATGAAATGTTGCCTTTAAGTAAATTTAATCATTATTAAAAACTTAGAAACAGGTGGGAAAACATGGCTGTGGAAGGGACCCTTGTCATACTGTTGTCACAACAGCTTTTTAAAAATATTATTTCCATTTAAAATGTTTTTGATGAAAAATTACATGTATTAACAGTCTTGATCTTACATCACTATTAGGTACTATTAACTAGTGAACCCATAAAATATATTTTAATATTCACAGTGATTTATAAATGAGAACGTTATTCAAAAACATTCTTTTTAAAAGTCTATAGAACTAGCTATTCCAAAGTCATATTTTAGTTGCCAAAAAAAGTACAAAGGAAAAAGAGTTATTAAATATCACACTCACTTGACTTACAAATCTATAGCCCCATGGAAGAATGTGAAATCATGGAAAGCAAACCAATGTCTGCAATGTTTTTCTTAACATATTGCCTGCACCTGTATATAATTGTAATTTCCCAAAGCATTACTAAATAGGTCAAAGGTTGTAGAGTTACTTCTCATAGAAAGCTCTTTAAATCCAGAATGCTAGTGTCTCATTTTAAGCCGGAGCCAATCTGTGCCTAAAATTAGCAATGTAAGGAATGTTATCTGGTCTGTCATGGTCATGAATTTCCTGGTACCAGAGGCACAAAAGAAGTTTTAAGCATGGGACCTTTCAAGGAAGCTGTGAAATAAAAGAGGAAGGTGGACCAATGAGACATATCAAAGTTCCAGTGTTTTCCTTAGCTCGGCAGAACTTTTTTGAAATTCATCCTAAGGGAGAGGATACAGGAAATTGTGCAATATATTGCAAAGACCATTAAACTCTGTGTCTCTCAATAACCTAACACATGTGAGTCCTAACTTTCCAAAGAGTTGGGTAATGTAAACTTAGTACACATTTTTGTGTATGTGAGACATGGGTAAATAGCTTTAAGATTTAGTATCATAATTCTTTGCTATTAAAATTCTAATCTAACATAAGAAAATGTTGCTACATGAAATAAAAAAAAATAAAGATGGGACAAGTGAAGCAGAGATGAAACCCAATGATAAACAGTGACAAGGACATAGAAGATTATGCATATTTTTTGTATTATTTGGAAGCTATACTGGCAAGTGAATTAAAAAGGTATACAAAAGTGCTGGTTAATCATACTTTAGCAAAATATAAGTATGGTAGTCAGTCGTGAATAAATCAATAAATATGAATCAAGTAAATCTTGTATTATCATACTTCCTGAATTTATCAGAAGTGCACCAACATTTTGCTGAGAAGTCTTAGTGACACCCACTAAGAATTGCACATCTATGCATTTCTGGACAACTAAGAAGTAATTACAAATTTCACATAAAATCTTTGTGAGATATTGTCATCACCCATTGTGTGCAGTCTCCAATGAAATTACTGTTTTCTCTCTCTCTCTCTCTCTCTCTCTCTCTTCTCTCTCTCTCTCTCTGTCTCTCTGTCTCTCCCTCCCTCCCTCCCTCCTTCCCTCCTCCCCCCCCCTCCCTTCTTCCTCTCTCTCTCTTTCTCTCATTACACATTTGTAGAAATAGTCTGTGGAAAGGTAACAATATCCATTTGACTAAATTCGTGACCATGACAGACCAGATAACATTCCTTACATTGCTAATTTTAGGCACAGATTGGCTCCGTGCTTAAAATGAGACACTAACATTCTGGATTTAAAGAGCTTTCTATGAGATGTAACTCTACAACCTTTGACCTATTTAGAATGCTTTGGGAAATTACAATTATATACAATTATATACAGGTGCTGGCAAAACAATACCCATCTTGTAAATGTTACAAAGAGCCTTTCCATGTCAAATGTTACACAAAAGTAGATGAAACTAAATTCAGAAATAATTGATTGGAAATTATTCCTCCTCACAATAATGTGGCTGGTATACTGACGCCACAAACTTCAACTTACTCAAATGCAATTAAATTCCCACTTGAATGTTGTGAAGCATAAGATAAAAAAATGTGAAGAATTGATATACTTTAAATTCCCAGGGATCCCTTCTAGAAAAGGCAGCCCAAGAAGCCGTGTGAGATTTTCCAAATGAATGCTAGAAGGATGGACACTTGTGCACATGAAATTAAAGAATCATTGTGATAATAACAATAGTACCACATTTCAAGTCTTGACAGGAAACAGTTGCAGTTGACTTCAATTTCATAAATTCCAGATCAACATAAGGGTTTCATTACATGAGTATTGTTCGTCAAGTCACGTGGGTTAAAGATGAGGTAAGCCATTTTATGTTCTGCTATCTGAATCTTAATCATGAGAAGGTATAACTACAAATATTTGTTCCTCATCTTTTATATGCACATCACACACACACACACACACACACACACACACACACAACACATATACACACACTTATATGTAGTATGTCAACTTTGGGAAATTTTCCAGAGCACAGTCACTGGAACTTTATATAAAATTTAAGATTATGACATCATAGAATGGTAACACTAAATGCTTTGGGTTTTCTTGAGGAGGATACAAAACAGACCACTTCAACATCTGAATTAAATTAGATACATACAATTTGTACATTTGGAAATATTTTGGGTCCATGCAATTTTGCTCTTCATTTTAGATATATCCTTTGCCCAGAAGGTCAATATTCAATCTGATAGCTTAGCCAATCCATCTCTTTGCTTTGGCGAGTTTCTGGTCACAAGACTTGTCTGAGTCATAAATGGCACAGGAGACAAATCTCTAGTCATCCACTGAGTAGTCCACAAGTCTTCATTACTTTCCTTTACCTTATAATTTTATTTTGATGAATATATTAAATAATGCTTTGATGGACAACTTAAATTTCCCATGTCCTCCTAGGCACTCTCATTTGCAAGTGTATTTTACAGGTGCTAAAATAAAGGATGCCCAAGTGATTACGTAGTTCTCTACATCTTTCAGATGGTTCCTCGTTTGTAAGTACTATTAGGGCTGTACAACCAAACTCCCATCCTCACATCTCTTTTCTAGGTTTATGCCCCACAGTTCTGTTATTTCTATCTATTATGTGTTTTAATTTCCTGAAACTTTCTCCTCTAGAAGCTTTTACACTTGTTCTCATCACTTCTTTATAGCTGCTCACTTTTAGAAGAAAGTAGAAGTAAATTAAACATATGGATGTTTGAGTTGAACTAAACATTTCTACTCGTTTACTGGATTCAATACCTAGGATCATGACTTTGATATCTCTTCACAGGCATATTTTTGTTTCTTTTTAGGTAGTCATGTTTTAGTGCATGATATTGATTTAAATTGTGCTCTGTGAATATAAAACGGAGAGCATTCTCATCATTTGAATGGAGAACACCAACACCCAAATATTTCTCCTTCCTCCCTTTTTTGTATTCTCTCTCTGTGTCTCTGTCTCTCTCTCTCTCCCCCTTCTCTGTGTGTGTGTAACTTAGAATATTACTTGAAGATTAAATAAACACAGGAAAAATTTGAACTTGAATCAAATGTTAAGATTTCTACCTACTTTTTATAGAAATGAAATTCCCATCTTCTTCAATTTTCAATCTTTGCACCTGATAAAAACAAGCACAAAACCCCCATGGTTTTCTTTTTTCCTAGTGAAAGTTTTAAAGATTCAGAGAGATAGTCCCTTGATGCCTACAATTTCCTATCATTAATCTACTTTTGAGTAAGAAGGAATATTTTTAAATGACCTCATTTTTTATTCATTTATGAATGACTGGCTTTGATGAGGGGTCTTGATCCTAAGGCTAAGTTTACTGAGGATCCCCAAACTTAAAGCATAAGACACAGCTACAGTGACTAAAGGGGGAAAAGATCCAAGCTACCATTGTGTCTCAACTTTTTGTGTTCTTACTTTAGCCAATTGAGCTTACAATCTCCTCTGTTTTGTGTGTGTGTCATTGTGAATTTCTGTTTTCCTAATGTAATTCCTAAGTTCCTGTGTATTTTGTAACTGGTATACAGGGTTGTGATCTTTTACAGAAATCTGGAACTGCTTGAAATCCAGGAGGCCAGATGCAGAGACCCTGCTGAACAATCAATCTGATCGTGCATCTGAAAGCCTTGTTATTACCCCAGCCTCCTTTAGTAGTCCATAGCTGCCCTGCAAAATGACCTAGAGTTTTGAGTGCCATTTATTTTATTATTATTACATTGAGTAGTTTGTTTCTCATCCACTGTTATTGTCCTTTTATATTTATTTATTTCCAAGATTCTAGATAGCACTGATTGTGAGAAAAATCAAAAAAAAAAAAAATTGATGCTATTTTCTTATTTGTATAGTTTATATTATACCCAAGGGAAATGGTTTACTAGCATTTTCTATCTTTCTGAAATAATATTAAATTTTAACAAGAATTTACATGAGTATTTTGTAGCAACAGGAAGAAGTACAACAGTAACAACAACAAATATAACAACAAAACCTCGTGTGTCTTCTTATGAACTGCAAATTTGAGACTTTCTGACTTTCAGTGTATTTTTCTTTGTTCCTAAGAGACTTCAATCTTCAAAAGAAAAAGGAAGCAAAAATATCCAGACTTTTTAATATAAAAACACCTGGAAGTTCTCACTGGTTCCAGCTGAAGTACAATGATACAGAGAGGTTCCTCTATATTAAAATTAAAATAGTTATAATAAAACATGTATTATGTGACATTACTTGTCTCAGATTCAAGATTATGTCCTCAAGCGATAAACTACATTATTGTGTTTGATTTTGAACTTAATAAAGGCAATGATTGATATTAATCAAACAAAATAGTCCGGTGATGTATGCACTGTGTGTGTGTGTATGTTTGTGTGTCTATCTCTGTGTGTGCACATGTCTGTGTCTGTGTGTCTGTGTGTCTTATGTATGTCTGTATCTGGTTAGGTGGAAGAGAGAGGGGACAGAGGTAGGGAGGGAGAATGTAAAATATGAGAGAAGAAATGGATAGAGAGAAGGGAAAAGGGAAAGACAGAGAGGGGGATTTCAAATTAAATTTCTTGGAGAAAATAATACCTTTCACTCCAGACATTCAGGCACAGTTGTGGCTGAAGGTATAGAGGTACACATTTGGGCTGGATTTAGGTGAGATGATAATACTGTAGTTAATATTCAATAGCTGAGCTGTCTAGTTTTTGGGGACAAGAATGACATGTCTACCTTACATGATTTCAGTCGGAAAATTTCCAGAACAAGTTTAACTTTCATGTCTCGACGCATTATTGTATGGTGTAAATGCTACACATACTGAAGGAGCAAGTGCACTGCCACTGAGAGATCCCCCTCCTTGTCACTAATACTGAAACAGAAAACACATCCATGAACGTTTTCCCCACATTTTGTCCTCTCCATGCCTTACCATTTGCCTTTTTCTGCTTGCAGCCCTCTAAGGCTGTGCATATTGCTTAAAGTGGCAACCCCAGCAAACCTCTCTACTACATATATGATATTAGTACTAGCTTAACCCAGTTTCATTCTCCTACTGTGAAACCCCAATTTTCTTCTATGTAACCTGTTTCTTTTAGAAGGCACAGTAAGGACTCTGTTTTAAAGACTACTCATCCTGGTTTCTTTATGCCCTTCTCTCTGAATCTTCATGTTTGCAAGTGTCTTCATTAATGGTATCTTTATTTTAGTGTTAAACACAAGGCACTTCTATATAAAGAATGCCAAATTCTCTAATATTCCATTTTAAATCATTTCTTTTGCTTTTTGAGGTTATAACTCTTCCAAATAATCAGCCATTTTTTCACCTATGGAATTTATGGCCTCTTTTAAAATTAATTTTTGGTTACATACATATACTTTTATAAATTCATCATTGCAACCTGCTCAGTCTGGATAATGTTACCTGAGCCCTCAACCCTACACAAAGAATTGCACAGGACTAAAAAAATGTGAAGACTGGGAGAAATAATCTTTATGAGAGAAATGCACATTGATTTGTCATAGTATTCTTATAAGACACATGCTTGAAGCTGGGCCTAGGGACATAAAGCTATAATCCTAATTATTCCTTCAATAAAAGGTTCAAATTTTCAAAGTCAGTCCAGGAAATCTGGTACCATCCTGTCCCCCAAAAGAAGAAACAGAAAAATTAAAGTTGTGGTTGATCTGGTCTGAGCACAGGATCTTCAATGGAGGAGTTAGGGGAAGGACTGAAGGAGCTGAAGGGGTTTGCAACCCCATGGGAAGAAACAACAGTATCAACCAGCCAGACCTCCCAGAGCTCACAGGGACTAAACCACCAACCAACAAGTACACATGGGGGACCCAAGGCTTCAGTTGGATATGTAGCAGAGGATGGCTTATTTGGCATCAATGGGAGGGGAGGCCTTTAGTCTGTGAAGACTCAATGACCAAGTAGGGGAATGCTAGAATGGTGAGGTAGAAGTGGGTGGGTGAGCATCCTCATAGAAGCAGGGGCAGGGGGAATAGGATGGGGGGTTTGCAGAGGGGAAACCTGGAAGGGGGATAACATTTGAAATGTAAATAAATAAAATAACCAATAAAAAAAGGAGTGGTTGAGTTTCTACATGCCTTGGTCTTCATGTATGTGAGATGGGATCTGCACTGTTTTTCTTCCATGATTCTATTTCTGACAGATTGCCTTTTCCCACTAACTTAAGCACAATTTTCTTTTCCCTCTGATTCATCTCCTATCCAACTTTTGTTCTTATTCAATCAACGCTGGCATCTGATCTGCCTCTGGTTTCTCCTTGCTTCAACAAGACACATCAAATTGTGCTTGTTGTTATTGGATGTTTTTGTATAACCTGCTGGAATTTTCCTGGTATATTTCAAGAGCCATATGGGAATGTATCAGTAATCCTAGCCCCTGCATTCAAAGCACTGTAATCCTAAATCCAGAATTAAACCTTGGTATTAGTCTTAAATCATTTACACCTGAGTGTTCCTCTAGCTGTTTCCTTTTGGACTTCCTAGGATAGATTTTTTTTGTTATGTTGGCATCTAATTATAGTATATGAAAATATTCATAACACAGACAACATGAGATCTAGTCTCATCTTCTACTACTCTATTCTCTCTTGTCATATTAGTAAGTGCTATTTTGTAGCCATTGTATTATAAGTATTGTTTGTTGTTTACTGTGTTAAGAACTAGGTTTCCATGTGCTCTATCTGAACTCTAGGTCAATCCTCACATCATCTCTGATCCCCATTCTTTCTTGAACATTATATTATATTATGTGTGTGTGTGTGTGTGTGTGTGTGTGTGGTGTGTGTGTGTGTGTGTGTGTGTACATTTCTCCCTGTCTTTTATTTTTGGTAAACACAAACGTTACACTGTGCATCCACATGTTTCTGTCAGTTTACTGAAGACTTGGTATTTCTTCTCTGCTTCTCTGGTACCAGCCCCCTTCTGCTATGGATCTTTCAATGGAAGGTAAGGTTTCAATAAAAAGTAAATTTCAAATCATAGCCATATCTTCAGAGTCTGATATAGTGCTAAGGTTATTAGAAGCTGAAAATACATTATTCCTATATAAATGCCCATAATATTTGCTCACTTTTTGTAATCAATATTTTCAGGAAGGTTGCTACAGGTTGATTTTACTAGACTCTCCAAAATTATACATGGTGTTTCAGAGTTCACTGCAAGAAATTGTATGTTTTTCTAATAGAATCAATAGCTAATCGTTTTGGCAAACTGAAGACTGCCTGGGACAGTCACCCAATTTGCAGATCTGGTACTGAGTGATGAACAATTGCCTCAGAGTATTCATGTTCATGGGTGGAGAGCTGTAGAAAAAGAGATCACGACTTGCTAGTTTTGAGTCCCAACCCTTATAAAGTAAAGACTACAGAGAAAAACTTTGATGATTTGGAGGCAGCCACCCACATGCAGATGGGTATATTGAAAAGTGCTGGACATACAAATAGGTATTGGAAAGATGGCTAAATAATTGGCTGAATAGCTCTGACCATATTAGTTGTTAAAAAATTGAAATTTGCATGCTTATTTTCTTTCATTGTCATTTCCTGAATATTTGCATCCACAAATAAAATAGCACACGTCTGTCAGTTTAATTCTAGAAGAAAAGAAGCTGGTTGCCATGGGCACTGGAGGCAATAGGAACAGGAGCTCAAGTGTAGTATGGATTAAGAGCTGAGAGATGACATTGAAGAAGAGAAGCACATTTTAAAACTCATGGCAACACGTTGTAGGTGGAGAACTCGCTTATGTCAAAATACTCTTTGTAGCAAGCATTCTGTATGATACATGAGCATATTAACTTAACACCCCACATCAAGGTAAGTAAAACAGAATCTACCAATAAATAGTTTTCCTTAGTGTATAAAATTTATGAAGTCATCTTTTAAATAACCTCAACTCATAGCAGAATTGTTAATAGCTATCCCAATCTTAAGTGATGAATAATAATGTTTTCTGTATAGACTATTCATGAGAATTGTGACTTCGGGTGACTCAATACATATCAGGTCACAGTGAACCTCGTTTGGACTGTCTCACACTGGTTAGTAGGGTGCCTGGAAGGAGGAAGTGATCTCCAGCTTAAATGAATTATTTTATTTTGCATGAATTAAAGATGACTAGTGTAGTTGCAGATGAAATCACTACTCAGAGCTCAGCATTTGTTTGGTGAGTTAGAACTCTCCACTTGAAGAAACATACATGTTAGGGAGACTCACCAGCAACCAGTGAATGTTGGATCATGGACTTCAAATCAGCCTATGTCTGGCCTTGTCTTTTTGCTTTACATTGTTTGCCCTTGTAGCTAATCCAAAAAATGCTTCAAGTGAACATGTAAAACACCACAAGTTACTTTGGTACCTTTAAACTTACCAAAGCTAGGTTTTCAAATCATAAACTTAGAAGAACGGAAAATGTTATAATTCTTGAAAGTGACTAATTTTTAAAACTCATGTAATCCTAGGATAATTCTCAGGCCAGCTAGTGTTTAAAGCAATTGTTTTATGAATAGTACATTAAAGAATAAGCTTTGGGAACTCACATGAGCCTTTCCAATTTACTTCTTTTTTTTTCCTTTGAAAACTAAGCAGAGTTTAACTATACTTTTTTTTTTTTCGAACTGCATCAAATATAAACATTTAAAGTAAACTGTTGGAAATACTCCGTGAACTCCCTTTCCTTTAAGCAGCTGAGTTTAGCCCCGCACTCCTTAAATGGGTCATTTGTTATGTCAAATGACAATGGAGCACATCAAAAGGGCTTGTCAGGAATTGATTACATTTCTCCACCATCGTGATTCATAGCGCTATAGGGACAGTTACTTAAGCTTTATAACTGCTGGACTTTGGCAAAAGTGTGCCTTTAAATAAACAGAGTTCTTTGTTGCTTTGCACTCTAATGGGCATATGTATGGTAAGTATCATGATGTGTAACCAGATCTTGGTCCACTGTCACTCTGACTAACTCAAGAAAAATCACACTTCGGTGGCAACTGGAGTTCTGGGTAACAGCTGCTGATCCCACATTGAAATGAAAAACATTTGAGTTGTTTTGATTTACGTTAGATCCCAGGGGACAGGAGAAATGAAGAATGGATGCTTGGTATAAACAGCATACCATTTCTACAACCTGTGGACAGCAATTGCTCTGAAAATTTTAACATGCCGTTTTTTTTTTTTTTTTTTTTATGAAGTGTCAAGAGTGTGTACGATGTTGTTAGCAAAGAGCACAGAGAACATGCTAGCCAGTATTCTAACAAGCAGGCAGCAGGGCTCTGGAGTTGAATTTTGTCATCTGTGATATCCAAATTGGGCAATGTAATATTGTGCTAAGATGACATACAACTAGCAATGAACGTCATTTCAGTGACACACTGAAAAGTCTAAGAATTTTACCCCCTTTCCACAGGAGATCTGTAAGGGGATGCTACAATATCTTGGACTTGAGAGTTTCACTGTGTGAACCAAGTTGAATCATGGGAACTATTAGCATGTAAGTAGTTCTTAAATTCATAATTAAAAGTCATATAAATATGTGTATGTGTATGTATAAATGAATGTGTATATGTATGTTCTGGTGAGAATGAGCCAGTCCTTTAGAGGTTAAAATCCTTTTAGGATCTTGTGAAAATAGATTGCCAGACTAACATATAACCACACCAGCTGGCATGATTGATTGGCAACACACGAACAAAAAGCCTTTGGGTTTAAAGGTACATTTCCTTCCTCCCCAATCCAGCCACTTTGTGCCTTTTTATTCAATGTGTATGTCTCTCCCCTCCTTTTCTTCTCTTCCTTCCTATTTTAATGGTCTCTGACCTTGGTGAAATTGTGAAGGATTAACCACATTACAGATGGTATTATGCCTCCCTTCAGGAAGCAGGGTTTAAAAGTTAAAATTTTCAGTAGTGCATGCTGTCTATTTCTCTATTTTATGGTCTCTTTGAAAAGACTGCACCACTCTGTATTAGCAAAGAGAAGTGAAATATTACTTTGGTGTGGGTGTAGAATTTCTGGGTTGTAAGTCAGGACATCTGACACAGGGTGCCAGCCAATACTAAACTCCTGTCATAGCTGTAAACCAGTAGACAATGATGCAGGTTTGAGTTTCTTCCAAGGACTAATGGTTTGTAAACTCATGTTAAATAATTTAAAAATAACAGATATTACAAGTGCACATACTCATTTATTGTATATATTGAACTATTTTTTAGCAATGATAAGGAACATAATTTAGACTTTACTTTCACTGAAGGATTCTTATCAGTGAATAAGCAGAGAAGGAATTTATTTCTAAATTTCCAACTTTGGATATTTTAGAAGATGAAACTCAAAGCTTGTTAATACCAAAATATCCAAATGTAGAGTTAGAGCCAGTTTATGTAACATTAAATACATTTGAAGGGTAATAGACGTATGGAATACAGATAGTTTCTTTGAATTTGTTATATTGAGAAAACAATATTAAATTTAAAAAATTGAATAAATACAATGATGCTTAATCGTCTTGATGCAACTGTCCTTATATTCTTACATATCTACAGAGCACAGAGTTAATGTAACTACATTCTTTTCAGCACCTGTGTGTAGGTTATCATATATCCTGCATTCAAAATATATTATCCATGACTCATCCTTTCTGTAGTTTGATTGTTTAAGTAATAAAATTTGTCAGAAATATCCACTCTGAAAATATTCAAATGTTGAAGCAACATTCAAAGAATAAAACTTGAATTTAAAAAGTTGACTGCAGAACCAGGAAGACATTAAAACTTTCCACATATTAATTACTCAAGTAAACAATACTTACAAGTATTAAGTGAATATTTAATTTTAAAAGGACATACATGACATGAATGGCATGTTGTAGCTAGGTTTGTTGTCAATCACCACTGGACCATGACGCATACACATTGAAAGGTCATTCTATGCATGGAATTAGAATTCATCATGGTATCAAATGTGCCTGCATATAGATTTCTAAATTGCAAACTCTTTGTTGTGCACTTTCTATGAAAAGACTTCATACTTGCTCTTTCCTTCCTGTAAATCTTTACATCAAGAGAGTATGTCTACCTTTCAGCAATTTAAAATTCCAATTCCAAGGATAAACACCAATTTGCAGTTTTCCACCCTTTATACGAGGTTTAATCTATGAGTTGATACTTTCCTTTGTGTAAGTCATTAGGTAACCTAAAGCAATCACATACAGTTCAATAGATGGAAAAATCTAACAAAGTTTCCAAAATAAGAATGAAAGGGGATTCAAATGGGTGGAAATATAGGATAATTATTCCAAGACAACCGTAAAACATGCCACCCAGTTCCCTCCAAAAAAAAAAAACCCCAAAAAACAAAAACATCCTTTCAGCTTCAAAAGCAGAGAGCTACGCTTTACTTGTAATACTTATAGGCATATCTAGAGACAGAGGGGATGAAGGAAAGAAACAGGCAAGATAGAGATATGGGTCTGGTTCTGTAAACAAACTTTTATGAAGAAAAGATTTCTGATTCCACAAAACCAATAGAAATCTAACATCGAAGCATGGTATTTTCCAATGGGTATATAAAATGCTACCTCTTTTGACTGCATGAATTCTATCCACTCACCTACCAGATAAAATACTGTCATTGTATAAGCAGCATTCCACAGGACTCCAATTGACAGATAAACAAAATGATTAATGAGAACAGATATTCCACACAGGGTCCATTTTTGACCCAAGCAAAATGAAAGAGGTAGACAAAATTTCATGAACCGAATGTTAGTACAGGAACAATCCACCCATACACATGCCTGAGTACTCTAGTCAAGTCCAGTTCTCCCTTGAACACAACTCAGTTTCCTTGGGTCGTTTACATTCATACTATTCAGTTTATGATATGATCAAAATCAGCTGGCAAGGGTGACAGTCACTGTGGCTTGCACTCTGCTTTTGAGCACAGCCTTGGGAGAAGTCAAGATTTTCAAAATACTGGTCAATAGCATGCATTTTTACCTGCCTCATGCTCTATTATGTTAGTTAATAGGGTAGTTCCAGGTATAATGGCATTGGCAAATCATTGGCAGAAATGCAATACCGCTGAAATTTCCTAAAGTAGGTATTTGCAATTTTAAAAAGGACTATATTATTATAATCATGAGCAATTGTTAAAAATGTTATTTTGGGTGTCCTTGGTAAAATTCATATTTATAGATTTGATGGAGAAAATCCAAATTTTACAAATTTACACATTACAAAGAACATTTGAAGAATTAAAAATATTGGAAGGAGAAAAACTAAGAAATTTTCTTGTGCTCTTATAAGTTAAATTAATGTTTAAAGCATGCTATAATTTTGTATAATTAAAAGTGTGTTTGTTTGTTTGTAGCCATTCCAACCTGAATTATTATATAGACCAGGGTAGTCGCAAAATTTTGCCTTTCCCCTGCCTCAAGCCTTCTAAGTGAAGTCACAACAGGTGTAAGCCACTATGCATAGCCCAATATACTTTTTATTTTCCTGTAGTGATTGTATTCTACCTGAAAGTACCAAACAAGCAAACAAATAAATGGCTTACTTGATCAAAAGTATGTCCATATATGAATATATTAAACTGTCTATATGTATATTCTCTTTGTGATTCCACATCCCAGTCCTATCATTATAGAAAAAATAGGTGCTTATAACCATGAAATTATCACATTCTAGATAGCTACACCCTTTCCCAGACCCTTTGTTACCTCCAACTTAAGCATTCACAAATCTACAGTCATTGTACATAACTCTACAGTTCATAGACTGCCATGTGACTTGAAATACATAATATTTATTCATAATTTCTCTGGCTTACTTTACCAAGGATAGCTTTGGGTGACTTCTCTACAATGCAGTATCTATTAATGGTGTTTCCCTTAAATGTTAAAGAGCATTCTACTGTCTTATATACCTTGTTCCCCTATTTTTACAGGATGCATGTCTACGTTGTTTCAAGGCTTAGATTACCAGCACGAAAACTGCAATGTTCATTAAGTATCCCTGAATCATCTTCACATGGTCACAGGCTTCAGTTTTACCTTGCTATATTCAAGAAGTAGAATAAGGTAATCATACATGATCAGCATCTCCTTTCTTATGCACCTGCCAGGCTGTTTATGAAGAAACTGTATTTCTTTTATGGATCAATAGAGCCATTTTACACTCATTCCACAGCAAGAACTCTGATTTTCCTTCTAACGACTAATCAGACTCTACCTTAATTTAGAGTATGGTAAGGCTCAATGGCAATGATTACTTACCATCGAATCCTATCTGTATTACCATCCGTATTTTAAGGCTGTTTGAGGTTTAGCCCTTCTTTTGTGTTTAAGATTTGGAAAAGATGAAGACTTCTGCATAAGAATGAGTGAATACCTAAATTTAAATACCTTTAAAGACAAGTGATACAAGAAAACTCATTTCAATGTGCAAAGGATATTTTAGAATATATTCTCAACAAATAAAATTTCTTCTAATGTCTTAAAATTTTTAGGCATATCTGAACTTCACAGTTATTGATGTGACATGAGAATTGTTATTTATGGGGATTATTTTGAGAAAACTGAAAGTCTCCCTCAGTTTTTGGCTGCAGTAATGGAGCAGTGCAAACCACTCTGCTCAATTCAGACTTAAGAGGAAGAGCATTCAAATGAGTGGGAAGAAAAGTGGCAACTATGAGGTGTTTTTTTTTTTTTTTTTTAAAGAATTATAAATATTAAAGTTCTCAGGTTGAAAAAATGCAAAACTCCAGGATAGCAGCTGGAAGAGAGTATTCAAAAATCTAGTACTAGTTTTCCAGAGTATCTAAACTTCCATTAGCTACTGACTTATACATGTAGATGCCGAGCTTAAAATTAGCAACAAGATATAATCTGAGATAGTTCTTCCCTCTAGGATAAACAGGCTAATGTTTTATTTTTGCACAGATTTATTTAACACAAAATATACAAACTTAATAGAGGATCTACTGAGTGCTATCTTTGGATTTATTTTCATCCTTTTTGACTTAACAATTTTAAATGTGTTGTTCATGAGAGCTGTAAAATTGTATTACATACGATCATGGGTGGAGCTGTAACAGGAGAGGATAAATGGTCAATAAACTGTAAATGTCCTTAAAACCCCAAAACTTTATTTTTTTTCTCTTCATACATCAATTTTGTCAGCATTCTTTCCTTCTCCAGGTACAGTTGTTTTTTGTTCCCAGAACAATCACAGTGGTCAACATTTAAAATAATCTATGCAATAAGGAAGGATGTTTCCAGAAGAGAGAAGGAGAATCATTTAAACAATGAAACAATTTTCACTTATTAGAATCAGTGAAAAGGTAAAAGTAGGCCTCTATCCCCAAAGCCATTTTAAGTTACTTACAACCATCCTCAAAAAGCAAAAGGAGAATTTGTCTAGACTTGTGGAATATCTAGATATCTGATACCTAGAATGAAAAACACTCAAGGTAAATTCTTAAAAACTTCCATTAAACACTCTTTGCTCTAATTAAAAACAAAACAAAACAAAACAAAAACAAACTAAGAATGTCCTAGAGAATGAAATTCCCTTAATTCCTTTCCATTTGTTTAAGAAAAACCCAAACAAATAAACAAACCAAAACAACAAACAAACAAAAAACCAGAGAGGTCAAGGAATCTGAGAAATCAAGGAAGGACTTGGCAGTCGTCATCACTTCACCTCTCAAAACCCTTCCTGCTGCAGAGACGGAGCACATCCTCCAGCCAGCATTATCTGAGCCAATCTGTTAACCTCAGACTGTACATCATCTCAGTGTACACAAGAGCTGGACCCCTCTGAGGTATCCAGTTCAAACTACACACAGTATCCGTACATAGACTTCTCTTTGCTTCTTTAAAAAAAGAAAGAAAGAAAAAGCCTATGTTTTTCTGAAAAAAAAAAAAAATGTTTATACAACCAAACGATTTCACATCTGGTGAAATTTGAGCTTACATTCTATTAAAAAAAAAAAAAAACAAAGAAAGAAAAGAGAAAAAAGAAGAAAAATACCTCTAGAGTGTGTCGCTTAAAAAACAGTGCAAAGGCTTTTAAAGTATCGCTGGAATATAGACCAAAATTAATTGTCCATACCAGGCTCTTAATGAATGGCTTAATTACTTAAAATTTTAACACCTTGTCATTTGTTTATTAGGTGAATCTAAGGTGGCTAAAGTAATTTTAAATGAATGATTTTTTGGTAAAAAAATGTATAAATCATGTATAGTGTGTAATTGTCAGTGAAATGTTTTGTTATTATTACATCATTTAATAATTACTATGATGGTACATTTACAAAGAATATATACATCAAGCATATAACTGGGAAGGAAGAGAAGCATAGAAATCTGAGATTTGGTTTTTGGTTTGAATTAATTACATTAGGAAACATACATTCAGATCTATTTGGAAGTGATGCCTAAATCAATATGGAGAGCCAAAGAATTGGAAAAACAAAACCAGAGAGGATCTTGAGAAATATGTGTTCCTACAGAACAGAGGCAGCATAGCAAGTCTGATCTAAATTCATTTTCTTTTATTTTATTGGTAAAAAAATATTTGTAGAGTTTTTTGGCTAATTTCACACCAATAAATTCTGAAAACCCTACTACTTCATGGAGACAACCATTGCCGTATCAGTTTACATTCACAGCAAGTGTTTTATCTATTTAAGTGTCCTACATTATTTTTACAGTAGTTGTAACAAACATTTTATTGAATTGGAAACACAGCATTCAGTAAGTATTAAGCCAGAAATTACTTAGTTGTGTTTGTAATATGAAGAATATAGTTTTAGGAAAATGGAAACTCAATAATAAATGAAAGCCAACATATTAATAACTCCAACCATTAAGGAACGAGCTAAGGAATGGAGTTGGAATGTGCTTAAGTCATTTGTGAATCAGAAATGTAAACACATTTCACTAAAAAAAACTTTACTGCTGAGGATGTTATTAAACAGCAAACATCAATGCTGCAGTCCTGTGACTCATTGAACAGATTCATCTGCATACCACCTATGTATCATATATTATTCACATTACATCAGAAACAGCAGTAAGCAAAACAAAGATGTTTTGTTTATAGTAAGAAATAAGTATTTGAAGAATAAACTATTAAAGTATATAAAGTATCTTTGTAGAAACATATTCTATAAAGAGAAGAAAAATGGACAAATAGGCTGAGAAGGTTCTATAAATCGTGGTGAGAAAAATCTCTGTAAAACAAGCATCAAAAACAAAACAAAGAAACAAAAACAAAAACCAAGTAAACAAACAACCACCAAACAATGAAAGTCAAAACTCTAGAGTACATTACAGAGTGAATAATCATTCGTCTCTGAGTTTGTTATTTAATATTTGAATCTATCTGCTCTAGGATTAATTTGACAATCTGGTTGAACAATGCAGTTTGACAGATATATGATATTATTATGTATTTTTGAAACAGGATTACTATCAAGCTATCAGATTCATTTTCAACCTTTATTTATATGAATAAGTCAAAAATAGCAAGTCACACCTAATACATACCAGGAAAATAGCCACAAAATCTTAAGAGTGTTATTGGGGAGATTTCTTCATGAATATGTGGCTAGGGTGAATGCAGGGGTCCTGTTTCAACTCTAAGTGTGAGGAAAAAAAATAAAAATAACTTGGATGAACAGAGTTCCTCAAAGTCCTAAATATCATAGGATTTAATAAATGTATTTTTCCAAGCAAGTTGTTTAATTTTTTATCTGTATGTATGCAGTATTATAAAATAATTCTAAGATATTGTGTATAAAAATAAATTATAAACCTATATTAATAGGAGTGGCATTCGAGGATATTTATATTAGGGTATAGAATACTGTTCTTAAATGTAAAAGTGCCCTCAAATAGCACTCCTTTGAGCCATATCCTTCTTGTTTATCTTTTCAAATATCTATCTTATTGAACATTCATAGTCCTATAAGACACACAGCAGGACCCACACAGGCCTTGCTTTAGATTTTGGGGTTTACAGGTTTTGTATCACTTCCAGATTTCCAATTAGCTCCTAATTATAACATGGCTCATTTATAGCTACAGGAATCTGGACCTTGTCAACACTACAGGACCATAACATGTCCATCTTAATTAGAGCTGATTAGTTCTGGGCCCAGGCTCACATTGTGGACCCTGATTCTGCTCTGAGCTGCTCATCTGTTTGACAGCTGCTGGATGGACGAACCGTATTCATCATACTGCAAGTAAGTGTGTTCCCTCACTTTCCTCTCCTGGGATGCTGGGCCTTTTATCTCCCATAGCTCCAAGTGATCAGCCAAGTAAAGCACATCACTTATCACTGGCAGAATGATAAAACTGTGAATGGAAACCTCAGCTGTTCAGGCTCCTTACTAGGAGCATAGTGAACATGCCCCATTGAATCATACACTGCAGTTCTGACTATTTAAAGTTTATCTATTCATTTAATCTCATGTGTTATGTAAGTCTTTGTTTAATGATGTCTAGAAAGTGTTGTCCCCATGTGTTTTCTAAAGTACTTTTGTAAAGATCAAGGACTGTCAATTTTCAATAATGTCTAACATAACTTTGAAACTCCCTCCCCTCACTGTATAGTGACATTTGGTATTTTATTTCTAACGACTTTTGCAATTTGTTTATACAAGCCTTAATTTGAAAATATCAGCATTGATTTTTTTTCCTCCATTTATTATACCATCTTGAATTCATGACTGATGGCCTACAAGGTACTGGGGTATCTTCATTAACTCTGCTTTTTCTCTGGGAAATATTTCAAAGAAGGTTGGCTTAATATTGGACATTCCCATCTTCATCTGGAGCTAACGGAATTTCTCTTTCGGTACCAGCAGAAGCTGCAGGATATTTGATTTACTAGGATCAGCAAGACGCACAGTCTCCATGTTTCCTCTTCCTAAATCAGTGAGCTGGAAGGTCTGAAAGGGCATTTTTGAAAAGTGTTTAAGATATGTACCAACATTATCATATAGTGAAAAGATACACACAATGAATAGAGTAGCATATCAAGACGTGGTTTCTAGAATCCCACTGTGTGCTGAAAGGTATTAATTTTTCGTTAAAATTCTCTTAGGTCTAGAAATTAAATCTGCTATTTCTACTGAGGGACTTAAAGGATTATTATTGCAAAGGCCTTTTTCTGTTTCGAAATGCTGGGAACCAGAAGATTGGCTAACCATATTGGTATGTAAATACCATGAGGAAGTCCTATAGATACATTTCCGAATTGTTCTTTTGGAAGAATTAATATAGATTAGGACTCAAATCTTTGAATAAGCTTCTTTCCAGAACTATTACTGACAACAACAACAATAACAACAATAAAATCTTGCATTGTGGATTTGATCTACATCAGAGTTTGATGAAGTACTTCACAATCTATTTACTCACTTTGAGATAATTTCATTGTATTTGTGAATTTAATTACCTATAATCAATCACTCAGATCATAGTTGTCTACGAAAATTATTTTAACTGCCTAAAAGACTAAATGACAAATTTTGTTTCTTACAGATATCCTTCCCTCTTTAATCCTCCTCTGACCTAATTCCGTGTATCTGTTTATGTATAGTCAGTTTGCAAAAGTTGAGCTCTTCGATTGGACCTGCACAAAGCCCACTGAATTTCCCAGGTCTTGAGCATGATTTTGTTAGAATTATTTCTTATACACATCTATTATTAGTTCTGTTTATATAGTGGTTTGCATATTGACTAGTTAATAGATACCATACATAGATGATATGTAAAAGTATTTTTTTTATAAAGCTTTGGTTCATATGGGATATGGAGGTTATCAAATACAAAATTCTGTAAGTCAAGCTATCAATTCTGGTCTAAAGAACAGCAGGTTGTTGTAGAGTCAGAAAAAGGCCAATGCTCTAGTTTGAGCCAGCAGTGCTATAACGCCTTGAACTCCCTGGATGAAGAACCATGCTTTGTTCAGCCAAACGTGCCCTCACAAAATACCCAGACTAATGTATGACTAAATATCTGGTCTAGCTAAGTATCTTCTCTAGTCTAGCTGACACATAGCTGACAGATACCTGACACACTTAACCTTTACCTGTGAGCTCCTATAATTTGGCATTTATCATAATCCCAGTTTCACCACAAAAAGTAGCTCCCTTCTCCGATCTTCATAACATATATTGGCTTCATTTTTAAAACATTTTCATCCTCTAATCTTGTTTTGTAACTTCTGCTCAGCAAATTTTTAGCCAAGATATATTTTGTGCTTATTTGCTGCTTCCCATACACATTTGACAGTTTCGATATTTAGAGACTCAATGCTTGTATATTTTAATAAGTTATTAGACTATGCATAAGTTATATATCATTACAGGTGTTGAATACACAGCTTTCTTATTTATTCAGTGAAAAATGCAATTCAGCAAGAATTATAAGAGAAAAAGATTTGGATTTCCCTTCTTAAAAGGAAAGCATTACTTTTCAGTGCAAGGTAGTGTGAGCATTGTGATGGTTTAAAGAAGTTCTAGCAGGCAGCATCAGTCACATTAGTTGAAAACATATTCTGTTGAAATAATACACAACTTAAGCTGCTATAAATACAAATTCTCTGCATATTTTAAAACCCTGTACTTCTGAGATCATAGATCCTTTATGAGCAACACTAGTATTATCTTGGAACTTTTCAGCAAAGCAAATATTTGAATCTCAAGCATAGTAAATAAGAAATTCCAGTAGTTGAACACACACACACACACACACACACACACACACACACACACACACACACAGATATCAGGTAATTCCCAAACCCAAAACTTAATACAGTTTTAAGCTATTTACTCAGCTACTAAGAATGAAAAATAGTATGTAGAGTATATTTCCAAATATTCCAAATATAATATTTCCAAATTGTGAGTTTAGATTTGAGCGCTGTTTAATAAAATGGATGTAGAGAAAATTCTATTGTGGTCTAAATTGTAATTTACTTTCAACTGTAGGGCTTCTTCCTGTTGCATGTGGATATCAGGGGAGGCAATAAGGACTGGAAATTTGTGAATATTCTCAGGAAGCATGAATCTGTGGTACCACGAAGTGGTGTGAACCCCAAAAGACCAAACAGGAGCTGATTGATATAATCACACAAGGGTCTTTATTCCCAAGCTTGAGCTTGGGCTTAACTCACAGTACGGTTTTGCTGGAGAAAAGTCCCGAACACTCAGCAGGACACGTTTTAGTAGGAAATGACAACGACAGTGAACAAGTGAGTGTTTCTAGCCTGGCAAGCATCTAAATCACCAGGGATAGGGTAGGGGGTCGGGTACTGTGGCCTTTAACGTAATTAGCTGGTGCTGGGAGCCAAACCATAAACTTAACTTTTGTTTCCCTCCTGATAGGTGGTTGTTACACACGGCCAAGCTTGTAACCTGGATGTGAGGATTCATTAGGGGAAGAACCTGGAGACTGTTCTTAGCTATAGGTTTTATTGGAGGTGATAACCTGGAGACACAGGACTTGTTTTTGTGTGTGTGTTTGGGGTGGGGGTAACCTGGAAACTGGTACTAGGTACTCCCCTATTATTACTTAGTTCAAACTTAGGTCAGGTCTCAAGATGCAGACTGAACCCCCAAAATTTGTCTCTCAGATCCATTCAGACAAGTTCCTTAAAGACAGTGCATGTGTAGCAAGTGCAGTCCTTAAAAGACAATCATTTTTTAACTGTAATATTTTAACAGATATCACTTAATTTATTAGCAGCAGTTGAATGGGAAATTGTGACTAAAAGCCAGGAAAGCAACTCCCTTTCTCTCAATTTGTTCTTGTAGAAAATTGAAGCTTTAGTTGAAAGCTAACTTCTGCATGTTTCTACTCTTGTACTTCACATAAATTCAGGTGGAATGTTGAACATTGATATAGTCAGTAGATCTGTTCTTTAGGCCTATACCTTGTTTCAACTGTCTGTGGGAAGTCAAAAGACAACTAGAAAGAACTTCCCCAGTGTCATGTATAAAATACCATTGTTAATTAATAGAAGGAAAAAGTCAGATCATATATTTCAATAAAATATGATTATTACTTCATAAAAGAAGTTTTATACATGAGTAATGAAGGATGATCTCTCTGAGAAGTGGCATGAAGTTTGAAATGTGAATGAAGACAGAGTTATAAAAGATTTCTCAAAAGGAGGAACAAATCAAAAGCTATGAGGTTTGTTCTGAATATTTGATAGATAGATAGAGACAAAGAGGGAGAGAGAGACAGAGAGAGACAGAGAGACAGAGAGAGACAGAAATAAAGACAGAGAGACAGAGACAGAGGGGCATGGAGAGAAACAGACAGAGATGATGAATGATAGAGAGACAGATGTATAGAGACAGAGAGATACACAGAGAGAATTTTTCATTAAAATGAACTCAAGAGAGACCTGGTAAAGTCAGAATACAAATAAGGATCAAATGCCTACCAGAACTTAAAGTACAAGTTAAAAGATGTGAATTTCATTATTCTGCTGAGAGGGTTTGAAAGCAAGGCCTCCATTTCCAAAATATGTGTTGAACCAATGGTGCCTGGCATCCATGCAGGAAATGCTCTCAGGAAGACTAGAGTGTCAGTGTGTTGATCAGGAGAAAACATCTTAGTGCTGGAGAACAAAGATGGCAAGAATTGAGCAAGAGTGGAGGCAGAGGACAGAGTCAAAAGTCAACAAAATGATTATTCCACATTCGGTCACTTGAGTAAATCTAACAAAAATATCTGCGGTTCCTAGGAATTCTAAATGTACACTCTTACCTATAACATTCTTCATATTGATTCATAAAAAGACAGTTTTTCTTTGAATGTACATAGTTAGTGACTGCATATTTTCAACATGACTTAGACTTTCAGACTTCTGAGTTCAACTTCTTAGATCATTAATTATCCTGGTTTATCAAATCCAATTGGATGCTTCAAATGATCTCATCTGTCGGAGAAAGTATATGAACCCTGTAAGTGAAGTCATCTCCTGTGACTGTATCAAAGCTTTGGTGAAAAAGGCAAAAATAATTTCATTGCCAAAGAGAATCTTTAGAGTAAATAAATCAAATAAGGAAGAAATGGTAAAGAGTTACAAACATTTGAAGAGTAAAGCCTGAAGGAAAGTGGAAATAAAGATACATGAGCAGACTGGGGGATGGTTCAGTGGTTAAGAGCACAGATGGCTTCGTGCCCAGCATTCTTGTCAGGCAGCATTTAACTCATGTACCTCCAGCTACCAAGAATGCAAAGTCATTTGGATTCTGTTGGCACCTGCAATCCTATGCACATATTTCCTCACAGAAACACACACACACACAGACACACACACAACACACACACAATTGAATAATAATACAACTAAAAAATTTTAAATCTATATTAAAGATACTAAGGAAGCAAATAGTTTGAAAGGTCAGGTTCACCAAGTGTTGCTTATTGAGGACATGGAATATTCTTTTTTATGGCATGTAGAAATTATTAAAAATGTATGTGACATTTTGAATGATCACGTGGTTTCATGATATCACAAGACTATGTATAATCACATTACTCAAGAGTACATTTACAAAAATGATTCTTATATGTGAACAGCATGATAAAGGAGAAAAGGAATTTAACTCTAAAGTTGTACTAGAGTTCAAACCCCAACCTAGCATATCAGGTAACCTCTGAAAACTTCTTTTATTCTCGGTAAGCAAATAATCAAAAAGATCATTTACATACAGTATACACAGAATAAAATTATTCTTGGCAACATACAAATAATAGACAAGATTTTTCAAAGATAATTTAATGAGCACAACTATTTTAGGATTTTGTAGACTTTGTTTAGAAATTCATGAATTTCAAGGTTTTGCTCTCTCTGAAAAAAAAAAATCCCACATATTTTCTTACAAAGAAATTCTGTAACTAGACTCAAAGACAGACATGACTGAGACGGTCATTTTTACTATAAAATGCACATAAACATAAGATGAAAATGTATATGTATAAAGTGTACTTTGGTGGTTAAGTAAATATTAAGATATATACTTTATATTAATTAAAATTAATTTTGATACCTAGCAGAACTTATAGAATCCACTTTGGTGAGAACATCAAGCATGCATATACATGAGTTTATTGCACATGTAGCCTATTTGATTTTATTTTAGATTTTGGTACAGCATCTAATTTCTTTGACTTAGCCTACTCAAATAATACAAACAGGCACCATGGCCATTAATCAACGTTCTAAAGCTGCAGAAGGTTTTCTCGAAATAAATTTTAAAAATATGGCTGGAGAACAGGAAAATATGTAATGATGTCTTCTATCCTACAGGAATAAATCACCATTTGCTGCTTTGTGTGCTTGTCAAGCTGTAAATTTTATAAAGAAAAGGCAAGAGAGAAAGGAGAAACTCATGATCCAACCTCTAGCCCTCACCGATCCACAGAGAAGGGCTCATTCTTTGGGAATGATTCATATGACAGACCAAATCCCACAGACAAAACCTGCTTCTTCTCAATTCCTGCCAACAGGGCCGCAATTGAAATAGCACACCACGGTGCATCCATTGTGGGTTGAATTATGCTTTCATTGTGTTGTAGACTACAATGATTTACATATTTTTCATAGTAAAAATAGGAGTAACGCAAAAGCAAGTTTTGCCATTTGATAGCTCACATATAAATATGAGCATTAAAACAAGTGTACAAAATTATCATTTTATGGAGCATAAAATATGAATTATTGCTATCTATGCAACTCTAACGAAAAGATACATTAGCAACATACTCTATATATTAGAGTTATCAGTATGAAAAATTTTGATAAAAGGAATCTGCACAGGTTTCCCTTTGAAAAAGCATCATCTACATGAGTCCACATAGCTTTCTCTATGATACACTTTAATTTATGTCTTCTGACAATTTGTAGTTGTGTAGAGAAATTCATAAGAAATCAATGGTATTTTTTTCAGTGTCAGTCTAGTGTAGAAACAATTTAAATGTTTGAAAGGACATATTAAATCTGTTTATGCTGATTTGGAGGTTTTGATTTCAGTTGTATACGTTCTAGAAAGATTCATAATCTAAAGGGATAGACCACTTTTCATTTCCTATTATACTTATGGAAATCTTCCTGCATTTTCTCAAATTATTTTTACCTCACTGGTATGATGCATTGTGTGAACGACACAAAAGTTTGTCTGTCCTTCTGTTTCATATACTGAATAAAATGAAAGAGTTACTCTTGTGATTTGGATCCAAATTCTTCCCAACTAGCTCATAATTTTAGCCTAAGCAATCTCTTAACCCTACACTTAAACCAAAATAGAACTTGTGGCACCCATTTGTTTGTTTTGTTTTTAATTAATTTTTTCTTACTTATTCACTTCACATCCTGCTCACTACCCCTCTCCCAATTACCTCCTCCCACTACCCCCTTCACCCATCCCTCCTCCCCTTCTCCTCTGTGCAGATGATAGCTTCTGTGTATCCCTCAACCCAGACACAAGTTTCTGTGAGATTAGGCGCTTCCTCTCCTACTGAGGCCAGACTATGAAGCCCAGCTAGAAGAACATATCCTACATACAGGCAACAGCTTTGGAATAGCTCCACTCTAGTTGTTTGGGACCTGCATAAAGACCAACCTACACAACTTCTACATATGTACAGAGAGGCCTAGGTCCAGCCAATATATGTTTTTTTTTTTTGGTGGTTCAGACTCTGAGAGACCCAAGGATCCAGTTTGTTGATCTTGTTGGTCTTCTTGTGGAGTTTCCATCCCCTAATGAACTGCAATCCTTCGTCCTATTCTTCCACAACTGTCCCCACTCTTTAAAACCTGTGTTGACTTTAAAAGGCTGGGTAAGCCTTTGGCAGTCAATCACTAAATGTGGGCTCTTGAAGGTTGTAAGACCTTGGTCTTGGTCTATATGTTGCCTTGTGAATGATAGAGAGAAATGTTCCCTCTACTGTGTTTTCCCATTGTGATGGAATACAATCTCTTTAAACTCTGATCTCAAATATTTTTTCTTTCCTGAAGTTCTTAAGCCTTTCATGTTTGGTCACAGAAAACAGAGGAGGGATGGGGATACTGTATCTCTCTAAGCTATTTTTTTTCAAATATTTATATAAACATTCTCAGTTTCTTTAATCATTTCTCAAGCTGGCTTGCAAATTAGACGAAACTCCTGAAGAAATCTAGAAACAACACCTTTAACAATAACCTCAAGTATTATAAAATATCCACAGGTAACTCTAACCAAGCAGTGAAAGGCATTTGTGATAAAAACTTTAATACAAAGAAGACAGAAATTGAAGAAGATATTGTAAGTTGGAAAGATCTCCTATTCTAATGGATTGATAGGATTAATATAGTAGAAATGGCCATCTTACCAAAAGCAATCTACTTATTCAATACAATCCCCATTAAAATTCCCATACATTTCTTCACAGATCCTGAAATGACAATTTTTATCTCCATATGGAAACACACACACACACTAGCTAAAAAGATCCTGAATAATAATACTACTAATATAAGGAAGATATTACCACTTCCAAACCTCCTTTGTACTACAGAGCTATGGTAATAGCAACATCATATTTTAGCACAAAAACAGAAATGTTGATCAATGGAACTGAATTGAAGATCCCAATGTAAATCCACACATCAACAGACACCTGAGTTTTTAGAAAGAAGCCAGAAATACACAATGGAAAAATGATAGCATCTTCAACATATGAACCTGGTCAATGACTACGTGTAGAAGAATCCAAGACTTATCACCCTGTACAAATCTCAACTCCAAATGGATGAAAGACCTCAACGAAAAGTGGAAAATAGCACTGATTTCATTGGCATAGGAAAAGACTTTCTGAACAAACAGTAAGATTAACAGTTAATGAATTGAACCTCATGAATCTGAAAAGCTTCTTCATGGCAAAGAACACCTTTGTTTAGACAAAACAGCAGCATACAGAATGGGAATATACTTTTTGCCAACTACAGATTGGATAAAGGGCTAACTTATAAGACATATAAAGAACTCAGAGAGCTAAATATCAAGAAAGCAAATATCGTTAATTAAAAATATGGTACAGATCTAAATAGAATTCTCAGAAGAAACTCAAATGGATAAGAAACAAAATGTTCAATATCTTTATTATATTATGTTGAGATTTCATCTTATAATGGTCAGAATGGCTAAGATCAATAAAACAAGTGATAGCTCATGCTAGCAAGGGTGTAGAGTAAGGACATCACTATCTATAGCCAGAGAAAGTACAAACGTGTATAGCCAGTATGGAAATCAATGTGGCTGGCAGTTCCTTAGGAAGATGACAATCATCTAACTCCAGATCCAGCTATCACTCTTTAGCATATACCCAAAGGATGGTTCCTTTTACCATAAGGACTCTTGTGCAACCTTTTTCATTGCTGTTCTATTCATAATAGTCAGAAATTAGAAACAAGCTAGACGTCTCACAACAGATGAACTTATAAAGAAAATCTGATACATTTACACAGTGGAATATTACTTAGTCAATTAAAAAGCAAATTGTGAAATCCACAGGTAAATTAACGGAAGTAGAAAAAATCATTCTGAGTATGGTAACTCAGGCTCAGAAAGATAAATATAGAACACATTCACTTATATGTATAGATTAGCTGTTAAGTCAATGACAACCAAATTCCAATCCTTAGGACCACTGAAGTTAAGTATTGAGTAAGGTACTAGCTGGGAAAAAGATATATCTTCCTAGAAAGGGAAAATAGAATACGGAGCTAAAACTGGATCAGGGGTGCGGAATAAGAGTCAAAATAGGAGACAGAGGGAAGTGTGGAGTGGAGGAGGGATTCTGGTGTGAGACAGTTAAAATTAAGGGCCATTTGAGTACTAGTATGAAAGCTTAAGACAGTAGAACATTTCTAAAACACATACATATTTGCAGGAATCTAGATGAAATATGTGAATAATAGGAGACATAGACCACAACTGAATATATTTTGTCACCATATGAAGTTTCCAGTACCATGATTGAGTTATAACTAAGTGAGTTTTTGGCCAAAGGGATCCCATAGGAATGCAGAACAGCTCAGGCTATTGTCAAGACTATAGGTTTCCACAAACTAACAGCAAGGCCCCAACATCTACACGACTCATTGAATATGGAGAAGTTGAGCTGGTGTCCACATAGAGCCGTCACCCCTATGTGCTAACCTCACTGAGACAGGAGAATACTCTGTGTGCTATGAAAGAAGAAGCATACATACTAAGTAAGCCACAAACCTTTTGATTTTCAATGATGTCCTGTTGAAAGATATGTTAGTATTAAAGTGGAACAAAACTTGTAGAAGTAACTAACCAACATCTGATTTGACTTAAGACCCACTAAGCAAGATTGGACCTATACTCAACACTGTTTATTGCACCTTTTGGATCACTCTTTTCTTTCTATTTATTTGCCTCATCTATTGATTTACATTTGTTTTACATTTTTATTTTTATTATCATCCTTTAGAAATCTGTTTTCGAATGAGAGACAGAAAGGGGGTAGATCTGGACAGAAGGGGAGGTGGGGAAGACTCAAGGAAAGGAAACCTCACTTAGGATATATTATGTGAGAAAAAAAGCCTATTTCACTGAAAGGATGATGAGATTAAATAGAATTTTCAAATTTTCTCAGTTACTTTTCAATATATGAATGAATAGACCATAGGCACACAGACTTTCATTTCTTTGGATACCAGACCTGGCACATGGTTTAAAATATCTCTATCATTTTTCTATATCAAGAATAATTGGTCTAACTTTTCAAGGACAAATTTTTCACATAGAATGTTTTTCCTACTTCTGTGAGCTTGTCTTGGTTTTTGCATTTTCAAGTGGTTGGTGGAAATTAAAAGGAGACTCTCATGTTGTGAAAATTTGAAATTATATAAAATTGAAACCCTATTATATAACTTGATTGAAAACTATTTCTATTGTTTTTTATTTATCTCTGTTTTACTAACTACGTTTATGCTACAGCTGATGATATGCCTTCAAAACTATATTATTAGAAACTATGAACTAATAAGCCTAAGTATTTATTAATTGGCAATTACAACTCAGCCTTAGGATACAAACTAGACCTAGGTAATCCTGACTTGATTACAAATGTTCAGATATATTGTTTCTGGCTATATGTGCAGTTACTGTATTTACGTCACAGTGTGAAGTTTGTGTTGCATTATTAGTCTTACACTCGCTAGTTGTACTTAGCTAGGAAACTTTAGATGGTTGGAGTCATTCAGTTTTGCATTTATAAAGTAATGAAACTATTATTTGAGTCTTCTATATTTTTGAGTTCTTCAACTAATATTCCTGAAGCATTCTTTACATGCTTCTGACATGCATACATCTGATATGAGTAAATAGCAATAAAAACCTGACATGGTTCAGGGTCTTTTCTAAGGAGAGAAATGATAAAACCAAGTCCTAGCATTGAAATGGAGCTGATATCCTTTAGCAAATGGCTAAGAGCCTTTTTGGAATGCTTTGCTTGAAGGGACAGGTTTTCAATTTTGGTAAAGAAAGGCTTCAAAATAAATAAATTGTGCATTTCAAAATTATAAAATAGTCACTACAAATTATTACTATCCATTTGAATCACTTAACCAATAACAATCTGATTTAGTATGACAAATCTTTTTTTTTTTATCTTTTTGAGAATACTATATGTTTTCACAAACAGGAAGGGGCATTCTAAATACATTTTGTCTATTTTGACATGAAGCTGAAAACAAACTACAACTGTTTTTAAGCAAGTATGTAAAATATAACATAAGAATAGAAATGGAAAATGGTCAATTTTAATCCACTTTGTGTGTGAGTTTCAACATTTTAAGCCATCTGTTTCTTGGGATTTCTTATGAAAAGTGGGAGCAAAGCTTTGAGATCTGGTAGAAGGAATGCAGAGGTGATTAAGGATGTTTTGTTTTTTTTTTTTTTTTTTTTTTTTTTTTTTTTTTTTTTTTTACCACCTGGAGTAGTTACAGCTTGTAAAAGTTTTTATAAGAAAAGTGTGTCAAACAACAAGGTAGATTTTCCAGATGCCTGAAAAATCCCCTTCTGTGGGAAAAACATTTGGAAATCTAAATAAACTCTTTAATGACAATAAGGTTTTCCCTTGCCTTACTAAATTCATTGTCTCAGGAAACTTTGTTAGTGATAATGAAGGGCGTTAACAGTCTCAGATTTTGAGATTGTGACTCTATTTGTGCGCTGATCTCATTTCAGAAGAAGGAGTTAACATACAGGTTTAGACAAGCACTAACATATTTAAAAGCACAAGAGGCAGGTATTTGCTGCCAAGCTTGCCTCAGAATACCTAATGCATACAATCGCATATATATGCACATACATATAAAATGTATTTGAATATACCGATTTACAAATTTTAATCAGTAGAATTTGTGTGTGTGTGTGTGTGTGTGTGTGTTGCATATGTATACAGAGATAGGAAGAAAATGTACAGTTTTCTCCTTCCATCATGTGGATTCTAGAGGTTAATCTCAGATCATCGGGCTTGGGGACAGCACTTTAACTTAATGAACCATCTAACTAGCCACATATATAATGTTTGGAATATGGGGTGAAGGTGAATATAGCCCTGTTGGGTTTATAGCAGGAATAAAGACATTTTCAGGCTTGGTGTTGAACATTGAATCGCTTCCAGTGAGGTGGGCAGAACATCAGAAAATTGACAGACTGAATTCTAGTGTGAACATCCCTCTGCTAGAGTACATAGACATGGCTGGAGGATGTGTCTGTTTCCCTCTATTTGTATGTATTAGGGTCTAGAATCATGTCTAGGAAGACAGTGTGAACCATGACAATTGTTGAGTCACATAGGATATGGGGAGCAGTGGTGTCATTAAAATGGAATAGTTTGGGGACTCTGTACAATGCTAATTTTTCAAAAGTGACTCTCTTGGCCATGCTGAATTAACTGACCCTTCCCATAATAAAAAGCATGACTGAATTAAATAATCCATGCTAGTTTTGAACATTAACCTACCCAGGTGTTCTTGGCATTACAAGAACAATGCATCAGGCCAAAATAAAATGGACTATTTTTGCATTTGGACTCTGGAAATTAAAGATAAAATATCAGCCAAGCAAAAACTATGGATTTTGGGTAATAGTACTGTGTTAAAGCACAATCACGGAAGAGTGTGTGTATTTGATTAAAATATATTTTATGAAACTCTCAAAAAATTAGTGAACATACATTTTTTTCTATTTTCTTTTAATGAAATAGATTTTTTTCATATAATTTATTCTGACTATACTTTCCCTTCCCCCACCTTCCCTGAGATCCTTCCCACTTCCCTTCCCTCCAAATCCCCCAAAAGTAGTAGTACATTATTTAAAAATCTATGGCATTCTATATATATTAAATTTTGGAAAATTTGACCTTCACTGCCAACAAAAGAAAGCACATAAAATAAGATCACTAGATCGTAAAGCTTACGTTTCCATCATTCCTCTCCTCAGGCTTTGATATTTTATTTTCTCCAGTTCTTATGCTTCTGTCTGGGTTATCTTCCTACACCTGCTCTTAAAGTGGGCTGATTAGATTGTAACTTCTCAGCTTCTCAAACACTAAACAATCTTTGGATCTCTCCTTTGAAACTTTGTATTCAACTAAAATGTTTGTTGTCTCCTTTTTCAAGAACTTAAACAGCATGGAAATCCATACACATTTTACTTCTATTTTTTCATTATTTTTCTTTACTTTTCTTTTTGAGTCTGGGGACTTTTAAGGCGGTATATAGATGCTGGGACCCTGAGAGGTGTTTTGTGTTGTTGGTTGTTATTGGTTGCTGTTGGTCAGTTTGTTAAGAAATTGCACACAAAGAAACATCATGACTGGGAAGGTCAAATTTTCCCCAAGAAACTAGATGATCCTAATCATTAGGAAGTAGTTTAATAATGTCGCCCCCCCCTTTTATTTTACCCCTTGAATTTATTCAGAGATCTCTTTCTTTTCCTCTCTTTCCCTTTTTCTCTCTTATCTAGTGTTAAGGGGTTGAAAGATTGGAAGATGAATGAACTCACAAGTAGCAAAAGACAAGTTTCACTGACTAGTCTTGCCTAGACTAGAACGGTTATATAGTCTAGACCTGGGCTGAGGATTAAAGACAGGGCCCACTACACCTGGGGAAAGCACATGCTATACAGCTGCCAAATAGTATATTTGCTTATCAATATCATCATATTCCATGTGAGAAGTCTGAATTCTTCTGAAGCATTTTACTCTTACCTAAACAGAACTCATAGGCTGCTCAGGCCCCTCAAATTAAAATAAACCTTAATGTATCATTTTCTCTCAGCCTTTTGAGAGGTTATTCATTAACCTCTCAAAAGGCTGTCTCCACTCTTCTCGCCCCTTTACTGTTATCACCAAGCTCTGTACTAACCAATCACTGCCAGTTTCTGTTTGTTTGGTTTATTTTCTGACAATTCCTCCTTGTTATTCTGTTTATTTCCATCTTTTCTTTATAGTTATTCTCTTTTCAATACAGCACAAAGAAGTTGCCATGGTTTAAGTATAGTTTAGGTGCTATACTATATAGTGAAGCTATAAATGTGCTTCACTATAAGTAAAAAACAGAAGTCTTGCAGTCATCCAAGGTCCTAGTTTGTTTTTCTCAACCCTGGTACATGTCAGAATGAGTGTGGTCTTTATAACACTCCACTCTTCTCAGATGTTTGGGCTGCCTTGTTGCTTTTCCACAACACAGGGTTAATGCACTTGTGAGGATGGACTTTTCTGACAAAATTACACAGATGACACCTTCTATCCTTCAGCTGGCTTTTTCTTCAGGCATTTCTGTGAACAATTCTATTCTGCAGACACTCTTCTTTCTAATATGCATCTACTGCATATATATTCGTCTCTCTCTATCTATCTATCTATCTATCTATCTATCTATCTATCTAGTCAGTTTATACATATATATATCAGTTCTGCTATTATGTATATAATATACTTCACAAACACATAAATATTTATGTGTATATTACTTTATAACACACACACATATCATTTATAAAGAGCTGACTGGAACAACATAATTTATTTACTTTATGACTGTTTATCTTTGTCCACTAAAATTTTAAAAGTGCTGTAAAGGCCAGTATTTTTATCTTTTTAAAGTTGCCATTTGTTAGATGTGCATCTAACCTATAGATGATATTAAAAATATTTATTATTGGTTAATAAGTAAGTAAAAATTTTGATTATTATAGCTTTTCAAAAGAATACATCTTGGCTCCGGATTTGTATCTTTATCACTAAACTAGGTCTGGCTTATTTCTGGCTCTTGGCTAACTTTAAGCTCAACTTCAGGGGCTTTTATCTTGCAACTTAATGACAAGCCCATTGAATTCCCTCTATATTCTGGTTTCTGGATTCCTTAGGTTTTGGCTCCACCCACTTGGCAGGTGAGCCTGGCTGCTTGCTCTGCTGGCCTTGTTGCTGTCACTCTCTTCTCAACAGTGTGTTGTTCCAGTCTGGCTGGATCCATTCCCATCACTTTCTAATGGTTTTATCTCCATTACACCTGGGAGCACCAAAAAGATAGTAGCTGCCTCACCCCATAAAGCTTGTTTGATTCCATTTCTGTGGCCTTTCCAGCTTGCTTCCTCCAGCTATGTTACAAGATAAGACAAGTACACAACAGTGCTTTTATTCTGTTTTTGAGAATTTTCCTCCCCTCCCTCTTAGGTATAAGCTTTTTCAGGTTAACTCAGCACTTGAACCAAATAAGGACAATGAAGTGAATAAGGACAATAAGGAAGTGAATGTTCATATTTCCAAAAAATCAATTACTAGAACAAGATCCTCTGGGTTGAACATATTTATAGACCCTCTTGTGTGGGTCTAAAAGGGAAGGTTGCCTTGGGTCACTTCATTTTAGAAGATATATCAGAAAATATGCCCTCTGCTTAATATGGCAAGATGGACTGTATCCTGTGCACCCTGTCATATGCATTTGATATTTCCTAGGAGTTTAGTATGTAAAGATTTGATTTTCTAATACAGATTAGTTCCATTTAGTTTTAGGTAAGATATCACGATAAACAAATATGAACATTTTCCATAAAATAGGTCAGGTGCTTTAATAGAAGTGCATGTAAAAAATAGATGGGAGGGTGGAACCTACTGCGCTTTGTCACTATGCTATCATATCCTGATTTGGGAGTAGATTATTAAATTCAGCATGGATGATAAAGGGTGAGTATTGAGAAATAATACAAATGGGAAAATAGATGTCATTAGGGACTTCTAAGTTTTAGGGCACACAGAAGAATGGTTTATTATATAATTAAATTTACAGTTTCTCAGTAATTATATAAATGCAATTGAAGTCATAAGTTGATACAAAAGCCCAGCCCCACCAACTAAATTTGAATTGTTTATGTGCAAATATTTGTAAGGACATGGGAAACTATGGAGAACTCTCGAACTAAATCTGCCTGGATGAATGGATTAGACATGCGTGTAGGATGTCACTGTGCTGAGATCTGTTCTGGAATATCTCGACTTCCTAGGACTGGGATCTGAATACTTTTACGAGGATAACAGTTAATGTGCAGAGTATGGCTATAAAATAGTAAACTATCAACAGTAAATAATGTTAATAAACTAATGTTCTGATACCAGCAAAATGGACTTTGGCAAGGGTTAAGAACCATCATGCATTTGGATGGACAGACATGTGAACTTCCATATTTCATTTCTGTTACCGTACAGTGCTACCATATCTGTCTTCAATATCAGTGTGTCTTACATCATCACTAGTCTCTATGTACTCACTGTGCAATAATTATATTGTACTGCAGCACTGTTGATTTTAACCAAAATAGCAATACAATGTAACTATTGCATAATGAGTGAAAAATTACATTAAAAGTTTTAACTCTTTCATTTTTAGCAGTTTTTTCTCACATAGATAGATTCTCTATTCAACTCTGATTGCAAATAGTGCAATAATTTAGCTCCATAGGTTCATCTGAAAAATAGAAAACACAGCACTTCTCTGTATTTTTAAAGTCTTCTTTTGTGATTTTTTTTTTTTAACCATCAGAAGGAGTTTAGCATAGCTTTCATTCAATCAGCACCATGACTAGACTAGGTGGAAAATTTTAATCAGGAATTTTTTTGTGAGCTAGGTGAGTCCGTATCGTATGCTTATTTTGTTTTGTGGAAATAAGAAGGGGAATTCCAACTGCTGAGAACCTCAATGCCACAAAGGCAAGTAGCATGGAAGAGTGGAAAGTTGGCTGGATTTAGCTGGAGGGAAGCGTCAGTCTGTAGTGGGAAAAGATAAAGTTAGAGAGGTACAAAAGTGCTAGGTGACAGAGGACCTTGAATTATAGGCCAAGTATTTAGACTTGATATGTTAGAAGTAGCTGATCCTTGAGCAGGAAGGTGATGTGATAAAACTGGTATTCACAGGAGATTATTTGGCAGTTTACAAAGGAAACATTGTAGCCAGTGACTGGCACCAAAGTCCCCAGCACAGAAGTTATTGTCACTGCTGTGTGAATAGAAAAAGACTGATGTCACTGACATGGGAGAACGTGAGGGATATGTCTAATAAGGTGGAGACAAATAGCTTCAGAACTCCATGGTGTATTTGTTAAAAATTCATATTGCAGTATTATGAGGTAGAACTTGCTTGTCTGTGTGATAGTTTAGAGTGAGAACTAGTAATTAGAATTCTAGTAAGTTCTCTGTATGCTTCTACTGATGGAGTTAAAGAATTGCTACAAGGAAAATAAATCAGAGAATACAGTAGCCTTATAAAGGGTTTTCCAGAGAAAAGTGTATAATGTATTCAGAATTAAAGAAGGTATTATCAATACATTTGTAATAAAGTTTCAAGAGTAGTTTGAGTTTAGAAGCAAAGTTGAACAAAAAGCAGGAAGATTTTTGATAGATACCCTGATCCTATTTGTCCCTCACACAACTCTCTACTCTCAGCATCTTCTATGGGAGGCCAGCATTTGTTGTAACTAATGAGCCTATAGGGGCACCTCACTATCACTTAGCATAGTCAATTCACATTAGATCATAATTAGAAGTGTAACAGCTCTAGATTTGTATTATATATATATATTTATATATTATATATTTATACACACAAATGTATATATATATATACACAAATGTATATATATATATATATATACACAAATGTATATATATATGGCATGTATCTATCTAATATTGCTATATGATAGTAATATATTTGTATTGTAGTATTTGTATATATTCACGTATAGCAAGTATATTCATGTACTTCAAGTATATGATGGTATTTGTACATCACTGAACAATGTAGTGTAATTTTATTGTTCTAAAAATCCTCTTTGTTCCACTTTCTCTTCCATTTCCTCAAAACACTGGAGAAATTGATTTTCTTTTTCTTTTTTTTTTTTTTTTCAAATCATAATAAAATTTATTTTAAAAAAATCATTTATACAGATATAATTTTATCATTTATTAAAAATGAAATTGATTTTCTTTTACATAAAATCGTCTCTTTCAGAATTCACCTAATTGTTACTATAGAGCCTGCATCCTTTCTTGATTTTCTTCAGTTACTTTCAAATCTTTTGAACACCTCATTTCATTTCAGTGTGAAATTTTATTTGAAGTGGAAACTTAAGGGTTCTTTGAAGGTCAGTTGTATTGGATGATGTTTTGCTGTGACAATCACGTAAAGGAACTTTTCGCTGAAATGAACACAGGTGAAAGACAAAGGCAGACTCGTGAAGGAATGTTTCACTGAAGCCGACACAGGTGAAAGGATGTTCTACTAAACAAACACAGGAAAGGACACGTGATGAAGGATTCTTAGCTAACAACACACATGTAATTGGTTCACCTAATATTACATAGTTGTGTTCCATTTGTCAGGACTCCATAGAAAGAAACATACAGAAAAACTTCAGGTGGTATGCTGCAGTTGATTCCTTGAACTCAGGCCGATTGACAAAAGGATGTCAGCTGAGACAAGACCCGTAGAGGACAAGTGATGTTGAGAGGGATATTAAAAACTCAGTAGACAATGATAGAGGCTGAACTTGGCTTGCTGGTACAGCTAGCTATACAATGCTTGTTGGTCTCACATCTTTGCTGATCTTCCCTTTGCTGAGAGAGATATACCTGAGAACTTTTCCTGATATTCTTATTAGCCCTGGTCCCTCTTGTTGACATCTGTCAAGGCTGAGGCCTGGCTGTCTTTTTTAGGTAGTGCCACCACTGCTGATTCTGGTTTGCTATCCCAACTCTACCAAAAAATACTGCTAGTATACCCATGAAGTGTTTATGAGTGCTGACCTGTCAACTGAACTGGCAATTTTCAGAGAATACAGATGGGTGTCATTCCAAAGAACCATTTCTAAACAGATCCACTGCCCTCGCTTCCTTTCTTTTCCACTACCTTGGTTGGATGATGGGCTAGAGGGGAGGTTAAAGCATTTAAGAACTATAATTAAAACTAAGGTTTAAAAAATTATAATTATAATTATTCTATCTGAATATACCATAAATTATTTATACTCTGAATGAATGTATTGTTAATTTAAAGTGCTGATAATTTTGAATAAAACTGCCATACACATTCATGAACAAGTTTCTGTGAAGATGTAAGTTTTCATTTTTTTAAATAAATAAATGCTAAAGAGCTTGACTTCTCTATCTGATCTGTTCTCCAATGTGGATCTACTGTTTTGCATTTCCACTAGCAATGGATTACAATTAATGGCTGCATGAGATTTAAAAACTGAGCCACCATGTTAGAAAATGTCAAATTTGCTCTGGCTTTAACCCTCCTGTATCTGAAATTATTAAATACTAAATAAAATTATAGGATTCTAGGTAAAGATACTCTCATGTGTAAATGGTAGAGAAACAAGTAGGTAGAACAAAAGAGAGAGAGAGAGAGGAGAGAGAGAGAGATTGAGAGAAAGAGAGAGAGAATCTCTAGTGGTTTAGTCATTTCTCCTTGCCTCCAAGTTCATATTTTTAGATCCAAGGATTAGTGTATCCCTCATTCCTCAACATAGGAAGTTCTTTTGTTCCAGTGGATGGTGATTAACACAGAGACCCATAACTCATCAAAGCACAGAGAACCATCAGACTTGACTGTGCTGTTGCACACATGAACACATAGCAGCTGGGACTGCATGTACAGGACTTGCCAGCCAGTGTTCCAGCATGAATAGGGAGGAGATCCTGAATTCTCCCTTGGACTTGATGGCTTCTGAAGAAAGGAGAGTTGGTTTCTTTCAGAGATACAGACTCAGAGACACTAACCATGCCCTGATGGACCAAAACCCATGCACATACAGGAATTGCTAAATGTGTATCTATAAAAAAGAAAGAGTAAACAATTTTGGGAAGAAATGGTCATAATAGATATGGGATAAATTAGAAAGGAGGGAATAGAGTGTGGACTTAAGCAGAACAGTTTATATATGTGTATAAAAATCAAATAAAATACTCCAAAAGATGGTCTATGAAAGATAGATATTTAAAAAAATTTAAAATGGAAGAAGAGGAGAATTTTGTCAGTTGTAGCTTTTCATAAACCCTGTGATTTAATGTCTGAAGTCTGAGTTGTGTGTTTCCCACATTTTATTTGAAATCAGAAGGCTATCCTTATTGGATGGCAATCTGGAACGTGGTCTAGAATTCAGGTAGTGTGTGTAGAAAGAAAGCCCAGTGTTAGAGTCTGGGTAATTTCTCAGGTGATTTTAATGACTGGAGTTTTGGACTACTCCACAAGACAGAACCTATTGACACTATTAATGAGGTCAAGGATCCTTAGTCACTGGCCTTGGGGAGGGGCCTACTACCATTCTTCTTCCAAATGTATATAACTCCTAGTGAGTTACTGCTGTACCCTTAGGCCAGTGCATTTCTCAACTCTCATCACAGAAATGTCGTCTTTTAGTAGCTGGTCATGAACTTAGAGACCCACAAATGGTCGATGTACAGAGAATAAGATTCTGAGTCTTGCCCTTAAATGTGATATCTTTTTTTAATGGCATGACCCCTGTCTTAACCACTTTCCAGGACATGTCCAACACTCTAGAATAGTTGATCAATACTAACTGTACTAGAGAGAGAGAGAAAGAGAGAGAGAGAGAGAGAGAGAAAGAGAGAGAACATGATGCATGATGTTAGGTTGGGAGGTGGGGGTAGATCTAGGAGGAGTTGGAGAATGGAATGAATATCATAAAACAAACATTCTCAATGATTAATAAAATTAACATGTTTTAAAAGTAAACATATATTTACATAGAACCACATATGTGTTATGATATAGTAACAACTTCTAGTATAGGAAAAGGTACACAGATGTTCCTTATTAATCCAATTTGGAATATATTTTAGAATATGTACATTGAAAAGTCTTGGAAAAAGGTATTCTGAATATATAAGAATACATGCTTTATTTGGACCGGTAATTTCCTCTTTGCTTGATCTACTGCTTCAGGTCATGCTTATTAATACTGGTTCTTGGTCTTTTAAAGTCTCAGATGCATTGCCTGAGCAGAGCAGAAGTATTTATAATCAACAGCGACTCATAAAGCATCTGATAGCATGGCCAGTCTCCCTCCTTTATTTCATCCCCTTTTCCTCTTTCTGTTTCCAAGGTGGCTTTTAAAGTCTAGGGCGAAAGAGTCCACATACCTCATTTCCCCACACTTTCACTGCTGGGTCTGATTACCACTGCGGTACCCATGAGTGGGTGACTACAGCAGCCTTCAAAAGTCTTTCTTCCGGCGTAGAATATGGGAATGCAGATAAAGCTGAAACTATCTGAACCCCGCCACTGCCGCCTGCTAATCATGCTCGGGGAGCTTCAGAGACCCAGTTCCTATTTTGGCGAAGCTGTAATCTTTTTTGGCTCTCCTTAGCCTGACATACATTCCAGGGTACAGAATGTTGTTGCTGCAGCTCGCCTTTCAGCTGTGGATCCTTTGTAAACTGCAGCCACTCTATTTAAAATATTATTGATGCTGTTTTTCCTCTCATGCTACCCAGCTTCGTCGTACTCTGCATACTGGATGCTTTGTAGTTAAATAAAGCATAGGGTATTTTTGTGAATTATTCATATTTTGTTCATCAAACCTTTGGCTTCTAATTTTGTAGAGATCATTTTTCCAATATTGCCAATAACTTTTAATTTTTAAAAAATTTTAACATCTTTTTAAATTTGAAACAATTTTCATAAGTTTAAATATATTAATTCTTTCTTTTAATTAAATTTTTAGTTAGTCACCTTCCTTTTCCCAAATAGTACCCATTGTAGATTCTCCAAGACAGAAAACATGCTATATTTTGTCTTTCCTTATATTCCTTCTCTTATCTCTTGTTCCTCCCTCTTTCCTCTCCTTAAACCTCTTTCCATATATGAGATATGTGATCAATGTATTTAAGCATCACTAAGAAGTTAATCTATGAGGAATTCACTGGTAAGGAGAAAATTCTAAGAACAGCTTTATTAAGGACAGTTTAAAGGGTTTGAAATCACAAGCAAATACACACACACACATATATGGAGAGAGAGAGAGAGAGAGAGAGAGAGAGAGAGAGAGAGAGAGAGAGAGAGAGAGGTATAAATTGGAGGTCTCCATTAAATCCTTTTCTTCAGAGCTCAGGAAATCTTGCAGAATAAAGATTGTAAGAACAAAAGGAGTTGAAAAACACCAGGAAAACAAGGCCCATGGAATCAACTAAGCAAGGTGCAAAGGGGCACACAGAGACTGAAGCAGTAAGCACAGGGTATATACATGTCTGCATCAGGTCTTCTACACACATATAATAGCTATTAGCATAAGTTTTTATTAATTTTTTTGAGATTTCTGACTATAAGGAACTAGTCTCTGACTCGTATGCCAATTTTTGGTCTATATCCTGTTCACCCAACTTTGACATAATAGATTTTGCTTGATCTTATTATATTTTTGGTCATGATTGATTGTTATCTCTTAGAAGTCTGTACTTTTTAAATTGAGAGAGAGATAAGGATTGGATCTGGAGGTGAGAACTTGGGAGGAGTTGAGGGAGGGAAAACTATAATTAGAACATATTGCTCATAGAACTATGTCAAGTAAGAATAGTTTGTAACTTGACTGTTTTGCTTGAAGCCTACTAGTCAGAACCAGACATCTTTGGCTGGTATGAACCTTCAGACTTAAACTAAAATCATGTAGTTTAAAGTTAAGATGCTATGTATGGGAAATCACAGACAAGGAAGTGGATGGGAGAGATTACTAACTGCCTTATTTTAGATTCGCCTGTCATATAATGTGAGTATCAGCAACATTCTGGATATGGCTAAAGTTATAAACCACATTAATATTTTAGCAAATGCATCTATTTAGTACCTTTTACATTTGAGTTATTTCTAATAGCAATGGACTATGGATAGACTGTTCTGTTCAAGGATTATAGTACATTTTTGAGAAGTCAGATAAGGACATACTACCATGAGATAATTGAAATAATAAGTGTTTATGAAGTGATGTGGAGGACAAGGACTGGGGACAGGGCAGGGCAGGATGGGAAGGGAGGGATCAGGTATGTAAGGGTGAGGTGACTAATGGAGGGAGAGAATATAGGGAAATATGGTTGAAATTAAGGGACGTTTAGGGCACAGTGGACAAAGGTAGTGCAGTGAAAATACTCTGGAATCTTTAAGGGTGATCCTAATGAGAACTCTTAATAATGGAAGCTATGGCGAGTGAACTGTCACCTTTTGTAGACAGGTCAGGCTTTCAGTGGTGGGTCGGGGTTGCATTTTATTGAATTGTTAACTGAGAGGGTCCTGTAGATATCCATAAACAACCAAGGCTGAAGGTAGGACAGAAGGATATTCTCTAAAAACAGACCGAGGGTATTGCCATGGACAATACCACAGCTCTTTGACCATAGAGAAGTGAAGCTGGTGCCTGTATGGGGCCTTTACCTCTACATTATAGTCTTTTTGGTGTGGGAGGTACTCTGCAGGCTACGGAAAGTAAAACCTGAATACCAACCCAGCCACAGAAGGCTCCACCTACAATCTGTCCTTCCTGCTAGATGTGCTAGGACAATGGAGGCACAGAACTTGTGAGAGTGAGCAAACAATGTTTGCTTTAACTTGAGGCCCATATCAAGAGAGGGAGCCCATGCCTCACCTGAATGACCAGAAACATGATACTGGATAGACCAGAGATCTAGGATAGACCTAAACACAAATAGAACCCCCCACCCCCCGAAATAAATCTATGACATGATTCCTAATGATACACTGCTATACTCATAGATTGTTACCCTGGCCAGTCATCATCAGAAAAGCTTCCTCCTGTAGCAGATAGGAGCAAGTCCAAAGACCTATAGCCTGGCGTTATGCAGAGAGAGAGAGAGAGAGAGAGAGAGAGAGAGAGAGAGAGAGAGAGAGAGAGAGATTCTAAATTGTAAGTCTCCAGCTCCTTTCGCTCTGAGATCGGGAACCCAGGGAGGAGTAAGAGTAAGACTGAAGGGATCAGATGAGATTGAGGACAACATACGAACATAGCTCACAGAATCAACTAAGCAGGGCTTACATGGCCTCACAGAGACTGCAGTGGGAAGCATGGCCCCTAAACAGGTCTGTACCAAGTCCTCTGCATCAATGTTATGGATGTTAGCTTGGTGTTTTGGTGGGTCTCCTAATGGTGGGAACTAGTGTGTCTCTGAATCCTTTGCCTTCTTTTGGGACTCTTCTTCTATGGTTTGCCTTGACCAGCTGCAGTATGAGGGCTTTTACCTTGTCTTTATTGTACCTTGTTTTATGATGTTTTTGTTATTGTTTCTTAGAGTCTGGCTCCTTTCTGAAGGGCAATAGATGGGGAGTGAATATGTAGGAGAAGAGAGGTGTTTGTTTGGGGGCTGGAATACTGGGAGAGGTGGTGGTAGGGGAAATAGGTTGTGATGTATTGTATGAGAGAATCTATTTTCAATTTTTTTTAAAAAAGAAGATTTGTCCAACTTGGACATGGTAGAATGGATCCTGTAAAGGAGGGTGGTGAGAAGAAGGGCTGTTCTGTTACAACGAGCTGGTGACCCAGGAATACATCATCAACATTTACAAGTGCATACATGGAGTGGGCTTCAAGAAGCATGCCCCTCAGCAACACAAAATAATCTTAAATTTTCCGTGAAGAAGATGGGAAGTCCAGATGTGTACATTGATGCTAAGTTCAATAAAGCCGTCTGGGCCAAAGGGCTTTAAGAAATGGGTTTCCTAGTAGTTTGTCCAGAAAATGTAATGAAGATAAGGATTCACAAAACAAGTTGTACACTGGTAACTTACACAACTGTTACCACATTCAAAATCTACAGGTTGTCAATGTGGATGAGAGTAAGCCTGCTGAATATTAAATAAAGTTGCAGAATTGCTTCCAAAAAAAAAAAAAAAAAAAAAAAGGAAGAAAGAAAAAGAAAAAGATGTAGAAGTCAGTTTAGATTGGAATATGAGAAAGATGTCCCATATGAAAGAGTTTTTTCTCTTCAGTGATTCCTGTCTCAAGAAGACAGTTCATCTATGATGCATGACACAATTCTCAACCAAACTTACCTGGACTATTTATTTAAAAATGGCACATATAGTTTACAAATGTGATATTCATACAGCAAAATTAGCATTTGTTTTCCTTTTGCTTTAAAAGAACAAAGCATAGAAGGCTTAGAATAATCCCAAATATTCTTTTCTTTCATGCCTAATAATACATAATAATAATGCAGTGAAACATCAGTAGTTTAAAAGAAAAAACAACATTCATTGAATCTCTTAAAATCCCATGGCATCAATTGCATTCAAATTAAACAGGACATCTCAGTATCCAGCCTAAATATTCAGTCAAATTCTTTTCTGTCTTGGATTCCTGAGTTTCATGTTTTAAATTTTAAAATTCTATCTGTCTGTCTATCTACTATCTATCTATCTATCTATCTATCATATCTATCCATCCATCCATCTATCTACCTACCTATCTATCTTATCACTAGATGTGTGCTCACATGCTATTGGGTATATGTAGATGTCAGATGACAACATGTATGTTAAAAGGATCAATCTAAGTTCCTCCATATTGGAAACAAGAACTTCCACACATTGAATCATCTCATTGGATATTAGAGTTGTAGATAACTTAAAAAAAAGTCTTTATGAAAGAAAGTGCTGTACTATCTGAGGAGAAGCATTTGTTCACACACTGATGGAAATTAAAGCAAAAAGAAGAAGAAGAAGAAGAAGAAGAAGAAGAAGAAGAAGAAAGAAAAGAAAAAGAAAAAAAAAAAAAAAAAAAAGAGTTCCAGTGAATTGACAATAGATTTAGGACTGGCTACATGGTTTTAAGAATTTTGTGTGTGGTTATAGTTGGAAACTTTACTACTATAGTTTAAAAAATTGATAGAATATGGTAAAAGGAAAAATGTCTTAGAGCAAGGCTGTTTATATCTTGTATCCAAGATGCAGATTCACACTGTTTTCCTCCAGTCTATAGAATAGTATGCCTGAACTCATGGTGATGTGTTTCCCTACATACTCATAGACATACCCAGAGGTATGCTCGTCATACTGCCAAAGCATTGTTCAATCCAGTTAGATTAAAAAGTCAAGGTCAGCCATTGTGTCCAATATCAATGAAATTGGAATATTTGGCTTAAAGCAACCAATCTTGGCTTATCCTGGAAAAGAGTCTTACTGTTAACAGCTGTTTCCCTTTATATAAATCTAACACTGACTGAGCCAAAGATATTGGTATCATTCTGTTTCTAGTACATATTAATTAGACTATAGTAATCCATTATTCCTTCTAAAAAGCCACTATTATGGCCAGTGACTACAAGGTCACTAGTCTAGTTGAAACTCTGGCAGAAAGTAGGGGTGTCGTGTCAAACATCAAGGCCTACCCACAGTGATTCACTTCCTCCAGTAAAACTCTACTTTCTAAAGATTGCACAAGTTTTCAAAATTGGTACCATTCAACAGCCATTTAAATATATGAGCCTGTTGGAGACATTTCATATTCAAAGCATAATAGTAGTGAAAACCATAGAAGAGCTAGAATAAAATGTGACAGAATTTGCTGAATATGGACTATAGAATACCATTAAGAATTATCTAGTCAAGGGATCTGGGATATGGTCTAGTGGATCAACACATTTACCGATCTCCCAGGGAACCTGGTTTGATCTCAATTTCCAGAATTGACACTGTTGTTTCCAACAATTCGTAGCTCCAAATCTAGAGGATCTGATGCCTTTGGCCTCTAAGAACCCTGCACTTGCATGCTCGTACCCACACGTAAACACACGCATTGCACATAATTAAAAATAATAAGAATAAATCTTTAACAAAAAAGGATAGAATAAACAGTAAGAAAAGCAACAAGGAAAGTGAAGGCTTAAACAGTCCTACAAATCAACTAGGTCCCCAAATATCTCTACCACCTTGTCAGCAAAAGCAACATATAAACAGAGAATCCAGTGCTGCCTTCTTAAAAAAAAACAATACCAGCATGAAGAGCAGTGTGAATGATTTTATGTCAAATATCAAATGATGAATGATGCAATTTTCTAAAATAATTACCATAAACAAATTAAGAATTATTAAATATATTTATAAAAAGCCAAGACCAGAGAAAGCCACAACCAGTCAAAATGCAGAGAACGACTGACTGTTTTATCCAACCTAGCTGATACAAGAACATCACAACCCTGCAGCTAAGGCTTAGGTGCTAACACTATGGAAGAGGGGATGGAAATATTGCAAGATCCAGGGCTCTCATCTACCCTCGGCTCCAGGCCTCATGTGCCCACTTCTGGTCTCAGTAGACATCAGGCACACATGTGGCAGATAGACATACAAGCAGGCAAAACGTTTAACACATAAAATGAATTAATTATCATTAAAACCAATAAATGAAGTATATATTATCAATTGAAAAATTAACAATGGTATGAAACATAAACGTCTCTAACTATACAAGAAAAAAACATTTGAAAAATTTCACATACTTTCACGACTTAGAAAGAATACTAAGGAACATAGCAATTGACATGTATTTTAAAAAGTTAGAAATTAAAATTGATGATGAATTTCAGCATATTATCATAAATCTGACTAGAAATTAATTCTGTTTAAAGTATAATCCAAAATATAAAATTGTTAGAATGATTGTTGCATCAGATTATAAAGTCAACATATGGTAAGTTGTAAAACATTAAAGAAATTAAAGTTTACACAAGTAGTGATGTTCACAGTCTTAGAGATGCAGAAAAACCAACAAGAGTCACAATGGACTCATTTAGAGAAGATGACAAACACCTACAAGCTACCAAGATAGCTAAACTAACCTTGAAGGTGTGCAGAGTTTAAAATCAGAGCTCGCAATTTCAAACCTGGCTCCACAGTAATAGTAATCAAGACAGTGAAGTATTTTACTTGGGAGAGATTAATGATTGGTACTAAGACCAGAGAGAATTATGCATGCCCATGGTATATTAATTTTCAACAAGATCACTTCAAAGGGAGAGACAAATGATGTAACAATAACTGTACATCTGCAAGAAAAATGATTTACTTGGACTTTTATCTCACACATTTGAGTACTTTAAGTCCAAATGAATCAAGAATCCAATTGTAACTGCTAAACTCAGAAAACTCTTCAAGGAAAACAGCAACAAACACACATGACTTTGAATTTTTATCACGAATGCAGGTATGACAGTAAGGAAAGAACAGCAATGGGAAAAATCCAAGTACATAGGACTTCATGAAAATTAGAAGACTTTTTTTTCTGTCTTTGAAATGACAGTATCAAGAAAGTATTAAAAGAGAATCCACAGAGTAGACAGAAATATTTCTAAACTATTTTTCTGGCAAGATATTTGTGCTTGGAAGTTATAGCTGTTCTCAAACTCAATAATACAGACATACATATTCTGATGTATTAATGAGAAAAATATCTCAATAGACATTTCCCTAAGGTTGGTAAACAGTCGATGGGAACATGAAACACCACTGAGTTCCGTGGTCCTTAAGGAAATGCAAATCAAAGCAGAATCAGAAAGCAATTCACACTCACTAGAATGGTCAGAATAAAATGTCCAGAAATAACAAGCAGTAGTGCAAGTGGAATGTGGACTTGAACAGTCGCTTTGAAAAACATTCTGGTGTTTCATCCGAAAGTTCAACAGAGCATTATGATTTTTTTCTTCTTAAAAAGAAGACTATGCTACTTCCACTAGAATTGAAAACACATGTTCACACAAAACCTTAAACATGAATTCAAAGAGTAACTGTCGTCATCATAACAGACCCAAAGAAGGAAGCATAACCCTTTTAACACTTAAAAGATAAATAAAATGTAGTCGGTACAGATATTAAATGATATTTAGCTATAAAAGCTGAAATAAAAGTATGGGGACTTTGGAACACATTGATGACTTTGGAACACATTAGAGTGGCTAGTCAGAAAACCTTCCGTGGTATCTGACCACACTAACAGGAGATGCTAAGAGCAGGTAACTCTTTAAAAGTGAGACTAGATTGATTGCTTACATCTGGCTGATTATAGGGTGGGGATAACTAGATAACAGGAACAGTTTTCCTTATAAAGTAATAGAAATATTAGAAACTGATAGTCATATATCACCATAAGTATAGTGCAAACTACCTAATTATTGTTTCAAATGTTGGCTTACAAGGTAATGTAAGTTATCAAAAAGACTATTATATGAAGGGATTTGAGGGATTTACGAGACATGTAGAAATTATAGTTCAATAAAATAACTGCTTCACTGTTACATCTTGCCTTGAGTTTACTATTTTCTTTGAAATATGAAAAATGAGTATATAAAGTAAGTTTGGTGGCCATTAATTATATGTGAAATTAATGTTAAGGTTTACATTAAAATATTAGTATTATAATGGAACTGTTCTCATCTCTGTATTCTTGATATCTTTACATCATTATCCCAGGAGATATGTCCATTAGAAAGACATTCTATAGTTCACATCTTGGTTGTACAATAATGCACCGGAGCACTTAAGGACTTAACTATATTGATGATCAGTAGCACTGACTGGCCTTCATAGAATTTGACATCTTAAGAGTTTGTTGGCATAATTATCTGTACTTCAGTAGTCACTGAAGTCAACAGGCAACAATAAACCTGCAACAATGTAGATTTGTATAACTAATCAAATTCTAACTCTACAGTAATAAAGCATGAAATCCACAGTCTTCATTCATAGTACTGTAGAAATAACAGAGTAAACTGGATCAACATTGAAAACTTTGTAAACACCACCGAATATCATGTTTGTTTTTATGCTTTAAAAAAAATCGCTGGTCAGCGGTGGCGTACTGCTGCAGTCGCTGCGCTCGGGAGTCTGAGGCGCCCATCTCTCCCAAGTTCCAGTCTAGCCTCTGCTTGCTGTGGCGGCACAGGGAGTCCGTCTCACATACCGGGGGTGGGGGGGAATAAAAACAAAAACAAAACTTCCGCTGGGCAGTGGTGGCACACACCTTTAATCCCAGCACTTAAGAAGCAGAGGCAGGCAGATTTCTGAGTTCGAGGCCAGCCTGGTCTACAGACTGAGTTCCAGGACAGTCAGGGCTACACAGAAAAACCCTGTCTTGAAACCAAAAACGAAAAAAATAAAATAAAATAAAATAAAATAAAATAAAATAAATCAGTAACTCAGATTTCTGTCCACACAGCATTCTATAGTACTTAATTTTTTATTTGTAAGAGATGCACCACACTCATTAAGAAATAAACCAAACTGAATTGATCCTTGATCTCAAATTTATAGCACCATTAATCTAAAACTGTTGATAAATTATGCCTCAATTTAACATCTTTTCTAAATACCTACGATGTTTCAATGATAACAGAATTGTTCCTTTCTGCTCATCTCATTTTTAGCCTAGGGATATTCAATGGGAAATAATAGTGTCTTTAGGTAATATTCTTTTGTTTTTAAAATTTTTGAAGATTCTTTATTAAATATGTGTCCTTAAAATTACTTAATGTCTGTAACAATCTTAAATTATTTTCTCATAAAAATTTTAGAAAAGAAACCCTAGTCTTAGTTTACAAGACAATGTGGATATCTGCAAATTTCAAACCAAGGAAAATCACTCCACATACTATTACTTCAAGAATAAATGGGGATAAGCAGACTATCCCAGATTATGGCTTCTTCCTGGTTCCCTAATTTCATATACTTTAATGTGGAATTTTCTTGTTTCTATAAAACTTCTAGCTCCACCTCTCCCAAATAAATTGCTTTGAACATTACTACACCAAAGAAAATACTAGAAAGGCCCTAAAATTTTGCTCCAAAGTTGTAAACATTTTTACATCAATAAATATTATAAACACAATACTCCTGGCTAATTTTTTATTGCCAAAACCCTCACCCCCTACAATTTAACACAGTTTATTGTTCTATCACTATCATACCTCTGTCAGCTGCAAACACTTTAGGGACTAATCTTTATGAAGAATATTTTACTCTACAGTTAACATAATAATTACTTGACAATTTCTGCCAAAGTATGTGCTAATATATCAAACATTCTAGAAGCATACACAAGGAAAGAATATAATAGTACTAAACCTTTAACCTAATCTAAGTCACTGATATTGCTTCTTCTTTATGTCTGTGCTCCCTGAAGATTCTGATATCTAAGTTGTTTCTGCTTCTATAGTTCTGACATTCACTGGTACTTGTGCTACTCAGTGGTTGGTTTTTCCATTTGTAATAAAAATCAGTGACCAGAAGAGATTCTCAGGTCTTAGGGTTTGCCCATGAGAAACTAGAATTTCTTTGACTAGATGGAATATTTTAAGGCTTTTGAGACTGTACTATGAGCATCAGGAATAGAAAGAAAAATAAAGACATAACAAGTCTTCATTTCTAAAAACTTCAAGTTTTGCTATTACAGACTACTTCCTTTTATAGCACACTGGTATACACTAGAGAATTCAGAGAGTCTTTATAAAACATAATGGCTAATTCTCTAGATTCATTGATTTTTTTTTTCCTCTTTGTTTCTACTTCCTGAGATCTTCACGTAAGGTATAAATGCACATAGTAACAAAACAAGATTTTTTTTTTTTTGCTATATTTTTAGCTTTAAAACTGTAAACATGTTAGGTTACAGTCTTCTTTCTCTGTTTCTAGCAAGTAGAGGAGCACATGTTTAAATGTTCAAGGTTTAGGTTTACAAAGGAAGTAAGGATAAACATTCAGAACCAAGCCTTTTTGTGAGTCATGAGACTTCTGTGTAGACTTAGGGGGAAAGACCTGCTGGAGGCAAACCCTGTGAGTAAGAGTGTTTCATTTCTGAGGGTTAGAGCCTTAGGTATTTAGTTAAAAAGAGGATCATTATGTCAATTAAAACATTAATTGGGGGTAATTACAACGTGATCATGGTTTATATAGATTTTAGGTACAATTTATACAATTATCTCCAGTAGCACAGGAAAATAATGAAGCTGTTTATCTGCACCATTTGCCTAACTGAAAATTCCAAGTGCAGAGAAGCTCCATGTGTATTTCTGTTCAAAATGTCCATTTGAAGTAGAGATGCCACAAGGCTAATGAACTTCCTGAGGGCAGGGTGGTTTGGAGAGAACTCAAGACTTTTAAAACCACCACACGTCACCAAAATCATATTCCTTAATTTTCATCTTGTTTTAAATGAGTCTCATTTAAGAATAATTGCTGACCCCAGAACTAGCATGCTGGAATTACAAAGCTGGATGTTATTACTGTAAGGATTGCATTTGAATTTTCCTTCCAGGCTTTTTTTTTTTTTTTTCATCTTAAGAAGTGGAAGCAGAACAGTATAAGAAACATATAACGCACGTAATACGACGGGGGTGTTTTTTCACATTCTGCACGCGCGCGCAAACTCTCTAGCCTCTTTTTTCCATTCCCAGAAGGAACATCAGCAAGATTGGTTGGTCTGAGTTCACAGTTTATTTTTTCTTTCTGAAGGGTGGGTTTTAATATTGCTCATGAGCTTGATCTCTGGAGCAGATTTCTTTCTTTTGAATTCTGATTTCATCACTTCCACAGCTGTGTGACCTTGGGTATGTAAAGTATTCCCTGAGCCTTGCTTTCTTCATCTATAAAAATGAGATTGTGAAAATAAATACTATTTACTCCACTGGGATGTTGTAAGGATTAAATCTCTAAAACCTCTCGAGCATTAACAATGATTTCTGGTATAAAATAAGTACTATATAAATGCCAACTCTGATTATGAACATAGGGAAATAGACTATGATTCAGCCTTAAGTGTTAAATCATCTGGTTCCAAAGGAACAAATGAAGGTCAGAGGAAAAAAGTCTGCTTCAGCATAGTCTTATTTCCCCATGGGATATTCCTTGAAACAACTGATAGACATCTCATAGGATCATAATGAAATGTTCCAGAAGCAGTTTGGATCTAGTAATGAATTATGATCGGGGAAGCAGGGCTGTAATTTTTGATTTCTTGAGCAAAACTGTATTTATTTTCTTTTTCTCAATTTTTTTTTTTGGTGTGGGTAGAGTATGCATGTGCAAATGTGTGTGCAAATACACTTAGGGAGTCCAGACCTTGAAGTAAAAATGTCTTTTTCAGTTGCTTCTCCACATGTCTTTTGAGACAGCATCTCTTTACTGAACCTGGCATTTGCTGTTTTGGCTAGGCTGGCTGGCTAGGAGTCCAGCCATTCAGCACTGAGATTAAAGTGGTGTGCAGCCACACCCAGCTGTTTTACAAAGATGTTGGGAATCAGAACGTAGGTTTCCACGCTTGCATGTCAAATACCTTTCCCACTGAGGCATCTCCCCAGACCCCAAAGTTTTAGTTCACATGGATTGTTTTTCGGATTTCAACACATGTCTAGAATTCTAGGAGTGCTTGAGTATTTAATTCTATACTCCTAGTCTGGAAGTTTCACTAAATGTTTAACAGTACTTATATATTTAAGGACCATTTCTCATTTCGATGACGAAAGAAGAGCTTCGGAAAAGTAGGAATTTATATTTAAGTGCTGCCTTTCTGAAATTGGATCAATGATTTTTTTTTTTTTTTTTAGAATGAAATAGTAATGGATATCTATTTGCATATAGAAAGACACAGATGATTCTATAAAATAACACTCATTTGTATGTGTGGATGTCACAATTCAGCGATGCTCTGAAGTACATAGCATGCATTTTACTGCCCTCAACAATATTTTTTTTGCTGCACAAATTAAAAATAACTGCAAGTTAGGCAACATCATGGTTTAATATCAAGTTAGAGGCCTTCTTTCCATCACAAATATCTATGTATAAATCAATGGATTGCCACTTAAAATGTATTTCCTCAAAGACAGGTCATAACAGGCCTTCTTTGCTTTGATAAGATCCCTTTTTCATTTATCTCTGCTTCTAAGTTAATTATAAAAATGCTTGCAGTCAGTCAACTTCCTGCTTGCCCAGTCAGCATCTTAAACCAGATTAATCTTCCAGCAACTCTTAATAGAAACTGAATCACATATCAACATGCTGTATCAGTATAATGATGAAGCAGCAAATGAATCACTCAATTAATTCTCTGATAAATATCAAAATCACGCATTACTGCTACAGTGTCTAAAGTCAGAGTAAACCTTTCCTCTTTCCTTCTTGTATCTCCTTTAAAATGTGGTTCCATTCTAGAGAATAAACATAATGACAGGTGCTTTATATTCCTGTTTTTTTTTTTTTAATAAACCCATCATTTGTTTTTATTTGTTTTCTTAGCTGAAAAACAAAGGAAGCATATTTGGCTTCTCAGCATGACTGACTGTGGTTGAGTCTACAATAGTTCTTATTTGTAACTTACATTCATGGTTCGTATTGACCTGGTTTTAAGAACCTAAGAAACCTGGCTTGTATGCACTTTATATTCTTTATTCACTCTTTGTGAATAAAATAAAGAGTGCCAGATTTCACTCTTTGCTTAACTTTTTTCCCCGCCAACTATGAAATCAGCTACACATGTCTTGACCATTCAATGGATAATACAGTAGTTGTGGGTTTTATTAATATTGGTATGTTTGGAATTACGAAAAAATTCCAAGGGAGAAAAAGAATTTTAGTTTGCTATACAATGAACCACTGATAGAAAGACACTGATGTAATAGGGGAAGAAATATTTAGATTGTGACAGGAAGGACTCCAATGTATACCCAAAAAGTAACTTGAGAGACTAAAGAGGAAGTGTATGGAGGGTCTGAGAGGAAGTTTTTCTAAATTTGATGATGATACTGGAGGTACACATAAAGGAAGAAGAGGTTTCATTCCCCTATTTCAAATTGAAAGAAAATCTGAAGCAGTTAAAATAATAGAATAGTTTTTGGAATTAATTTATGTGTTAGTGGCACTTAGCACAGGAGTGTGAATAGTGTGAGAGATTTTAGTATCTGTGTGCTGAAAATATCTTAGGTGGAGTTCTAATGAATATTACATGTTAGTTGACTAAGTATACCTTTTAAAAGTGATTTAGGGAGGTATGTTTGGTGAGATTTCATGGATGTAACCACTGGCATTTCTAAGAGCCATAATCTCACCAAAAACAAACAAGAAAACAAACAAACAAAAAACAAAAAGAAGTAAGAAAAACCACAAACAAACAAAACAAAAAACAACAAAAAAACAACAAACCAACAAAAAACAAAACAAAACAAAACAAAATTCACAAAGAACACTGTTCTATTCCCCTGGATTTTCCTTCTTCTTTTCTTCAGTAATTGTGAACCTTAGGTTCAGTAGTGTGTGTGTGTGTGTGTGTGTGTGTGTGTGTGTGTGTGTGTGTGAGAGAGAGAGAGAGAGAAGAGAGAGAGAGATTAAGTAATGAAAAAGGAAGTCCTGAATTTAATGACAGCAGAGGGGTATATAGGATGGATTGGAGGGAAAAAAAGAGAAGGGGAAAACAATATAATTATCTTACAACTTCAAAACATAAAGAATTTATTTTTATGCATACATGTGTCATACATACATATGTTCTATGTGTATGTGTGGGTATGCTCAGAGGCTGGAAGATCCCTGGAGCTGGTATACAGGTGACTTGAAAGACTTATTCCTTTCCTGCAATGTAGACACTGCGTTTCTGACACTGACTATGAAGTTTGGTGACCAGAGCCTTTGCATGCTGAGCCCTTGTTAATATATTTGTGACACACTCTTCCGTGGCTTTGAAACCTTGATGGTTTAGTCTGATGTGTACAGCAACTAGTGACATGATATATGGTAAATTAGATGAATATATCTCATTTGCTACCCTTCATTACTCCACATAAAGGCATTGCCTGACCCTCATCAAATAGTTCATTTTTATTTATACAGCTGATATATTTCACTCCTTATTTGGAAGGAGTGAAATGTGTCTTTGCTCATAATAAAGTTTTCTAGGTGTATAACTTTATAAGAAAGTAAAACTAACTTCCTGGTTAAAATGAGATTAAGATTATCTTATGCGTAAAACAACACAGGAAAATAGTCAGGTTTTACTGTAAAGGTTCTTATAGTTAACCTAGGATAGTTTTCCCAAACAGACAAAAAGTGAAAATTTTGTGTACTCAGGGCGATTTGGTAATTAAAATTTCAATTCTTGGATCAATAGCAAAAATCAAGAAGAGCTTTCTGTACAGTGAATTAAGGAAGATGGGTAGAAATGAACTATATTCGGTTTAACTCTTAGCTTTATGTTTTCTGGACATACCATAAAAGAGGGATAAAAGTGTCAACCCAGAAAAGAAAATACATCTGAGGTGCTTGATCTCTTTTATTTTTACCTGCAAACAAACAAAAACTAATGTATATTAATAAGTCTTTGCATATCTTGAGAGTTTATTGTTTAAGTTTTTTAATTAAAAACATTATTTCATTTAAACAAATCGCTGCCAAGAAAGTTTTTAAAGGCATGTGAGTGCCATCTAGTGGCCAAGCTAGTAAACAGATTATGCTAAATTTAGAAGATGTCTGCCTTTGATACACATTGCTATCATAAATATGTTTGACTGTGTGTGTGTGTGTGTGTGTGTGTGTACACAAAGGCAGATATATTAAAAGGTAAATTTTTAAAGCAATAATCAGGTTATATTGCAATGATGAGATAAACATATAGTAGTTTTTATTAAATTAAAGTTGGACACTTAACAGCAATTTCAAGTACCTAACACATAGATAACAAATAGACAGAAGCAAGTCATCGACAGAAGTAGGTAGCTTTAAAGATATACAAGGGCCCAGGTGGAGAAAACACCATAAAAAAGGCAAGAAAGAGGAGAGAAGTATGTTTTTAGTGTCATAATGTGGTTTTCGGAGGTTATGAATAGCAGTTTGGAATGCAAAACAAGTATTCTTTGTTGCCTTATGGAAAAATTAGGTTAAAAGAGGGTAAAATCTTAGAGCATAACTTTTGTGCTAGAGAAGGGAGCAGGTGTCTGAGCAGAGTACCTGAGACTTCACAGCAGTTCCTGGAAGTCTGTAGATTCTGAATAATGTGACTAAAATTATCCTTCTAGAAGATGAATTGTCTTACCTCGAGAGAAAAGACGCAGTCTAGATACATGAATGGATTCTTTCAGGTTTTAATTGTATTAAAAACCCATGACACTCCCTCATCTTCTTGGGTTTCTAGTGATATGTCTGTTTGACCCAACTGAAATTCTGTCTTTTTTTACTTCTTTTCCAGAGACTCCAATTAACTTTAGAAAATTTCTCCTTTGGGGAAAATTGGGCAGAAAGATTAGTTTAACTAACAATGGTGTGATATAAAAATCTCTACAGGAGCATTTTCTGACCTGTTCTGGGGACTGTGCCACGTTGAACACTGGAAGGATACAAAAAGCTCCTCACAGCTGGGAAGATAAGGGAGAAACCCATCACTTCAGACCCAATTGCTCTTTGAGAATTCAAAAGAATCCAAAATAGTCTTCCTGACTGAAAATGCTATACTTTCCAGCTAGAGTCTAGGAAGAAAAAGGGCACATGAGGTTGATTTATCAGTGATGTAATTTTGTCTCCCCGATGAGGAGAGCTTTTATGTGTTCTAAATGAGCTATCAGAAAAGGAATAAGCCATTCTTTTTCTCAATCATTCACAGGAAACAGGATGGTCCTTGGAGACGCAGAGAAGAACAGTCACACAGCCTTCTTGTTTGGGCAGCTGGGATTTCTATCTTTTCCTATATACTACTCAAAGCCGCTTTCTTGTTCGCCTCTTTATTTCTTCTTATCTCTTCAACAACGTGATCACGAAACATGAAGAAGGAAGGAAATATATGGAAGTATGATAAGCATCCATTTGCTTTAGTTATTTTTAATTTTGTGATTGATGATACTCAGGATTTTATGACATCTGGAAGCTATATTTTTTATATAGAATGTCATTGGATTAACATTTTGATTTTAAAATAATGGGAATTATATGGCCGTGTTTGCTCTACAAACTGTAAAGATTCAGTTCCATTGATTTACAGCTGTCCAGCTTCCATGCTAATCAATGTTCAGAAAAATACAGGCAAACATACATGAACGCACAATGCTTTGGTACACATATGTGAATACTCATGCAAATATAAACAATTATACACCTGCATGTACAGGCATATTTTTCTTTATGTAATTATATTCTTATTCATAAGCTGAAAACACTAATATAAAACTGATGACAATAATTATAATGTATTAGTATAATCAATAATTTTTCAACAAGTAATTAGTGTGCTCTAAACTATGGTCCAATGGAACCTGAAGAGACCATCTCCTGTAGCCATGCCAGAACCCCAGTGGAGTGATAAAGACACCAACCCACTCACAAAACTTTCCACCCTAAATTTATCCTGTTTACAAGAAATGTAGGCACAGGGGATGGAGTAGAGACTGAGGGAATGGCCAACCAATAACTGGTCCAACTTGAGACTCATCTCATGGGCAAGCACCAATCCCTGACACTATTAATGATACTCTGCCATGCTTGCAGACAGGAGCATGTTGTCTTCTGAGAAGCTCCACCCAGCAGCTTTCTCAGACAGAAACAGACACCTACAGCCAAACAGTGAATGGAGCTTGGGGACTCTTGCCTAGATTCACAGATACTTGAAGTGTCAGGATAGGGGGATATCCAGGAGAGCCCTAACCAGCTCAGAGGAGAAGGGGAGGGGAGATCGGGGAAGAATTGTGGGAGGGAGTGACCTGGAGAAAATTAATAAGTAAAAAATAAATAAATAATAATAAATAATAATAATAATAATAATAAACATAATAATAAACCCAATGGTCCAAATTCTGAAGAAATAGAATAAAATTAAACAATGTTTGCCTTAGACATGGCAAATTAAGTCCTCAAAGTTAGAAGAGATTATTTTTTATTAATTATGATTTTATTGTAATTTAATTACATAGTCACTACATTTTAGTAACTATTCAGTCATTTTGATTCCATCAACATCTTTAAACCTGGCTCTGTATGTGGACCAGCACATGATTTCAGTATTAGCTGCGTGTCTGTTCCTAATGACTGGGTTTTGCGATATTTGCTAAGTAGACTGAAATCTTGGTTTCTCCCTCCCTCTGCCATAAGTGCATGAGATCTCTAACGTTATAGAGAAAGAAAACATTATGCCAAAGTCTATCAAGTTTCCTGAGTGTTTCAACAATCTCTTCTTTCCTTTCTCTTAAAACAGAATCCTCTTTTTTCCCTAGACTGCTGTCCTGGGCCATATTTACTGCAGACTTTGGTACCTGACAGCTCCAGTCCTTCTTGTCACACACTCTGGTTGCTTCTACCTACAGAAAGGCTATGCCATTTGGCGTCAAATAGTACTCTAGCTCTTAATTTGACTGCTAACCAAACATCTGGAAACAGTATATTTCATTTCTTTCACCTCACTTTCCTCACCTGTACAAGGGGAATAACAGTAGGTACCTCATCAGATCAGAATGATGAATAAATTAGGATAATAACTAATGTAAAACAGCAGGATGATGTCACTGGATAAAACGATGCTGCTATTTTATCTCTAATTGGTCTTCAGATAATATTGTTCCCTCATGGCTGTGGGAAGACAGAAATTTCTTTTAAGATAAACATTCCCTTTTTCAGTTGTAAACTATCTTCATGTCTGTCCCTCAATAACAGGACTTAAGACAGTTGTTATCTCCTCTTCTCTGAGCTGCCATCTTGCTTACTCTTCTGCCTTTTCCATTAACCACTTCACTGTAACTTCTCAGAAGATTCTACTGTCATCTCCCTGTGGCAAGACTCATCTGAATTGTTTCACTATTTTTGTTTGTGTGTGCATGTTCCTGTGTGCATAGGCACAATGCACAGGTTTGCCATAGAGTCTCTCTTGCTCACCCCTTCATGCACCAGACTACCTGACTATATGAGTGCTGGGTTTACAGGTGTGTGTCTGTGTCTTTTTCATGTGTTCTAGGGATCTGAACTCAAGGAACCAGGCCCCCAAGTCAATTGCTTTATCCACTGAGCAATCTCCCCAGACTGTAGATGCAGACTTGATGAAACTTAGCATGCTCTACTTACACATCTGTCCTCTCCTCTTGGCAACATCAGGGCCCACCCATTCCATATGGTACTTAACACTGTGTGGGACAAGTGGTACCTACCTCTTAATTTGTTCACTGATTTAACTACCGAAACTCAAGCTTAAGCATGCAAGTCTGAGCTGTCCTGAAGACTTTCAGAGATAGCTGGAGTCTTGAATTCCATCTAGGCAACTCAATTCAGAATAGATTCCTGGGAAGACAATAAACTTACACCAGTCTCTTGAGAATTCTCTGTCTTTAAGATATCCTAGAAATGGAGGGAAGACCTTAAAGTCATGTTATATATGCTCATTGCTAGAGCAGTTGGTCAGCAGTTGGAAATACTATTCCAATTATACTATTTTGCAAAGTTTAAAGTTTGCCCTTCATCATCATAAATTATAGCTCTGTGTAGTGATTATTTAGTCTGCATTTCTTGTTAAACATCCAAATTATGTCACTTCATCAATTTACAGGAATTATGTGATTAGGCATAATTATCTGAAATAGTTGAACACAATTAAAAAAATACTACACCCAGGAAAGCAACTGTAATACACAGCATATGAATTTTTAATTTTGGTTCACTGACTTATTGCTCTGTCATAAAGATAGAAAGGCTGGCCCAATTTGAATGGAGTAAGGAATTATTCGATTTTTAGGTGATACTTATTACAGGGGCCACCCATAGCTCTTTCCTCCTGACATTAGGCCCACTTTGAGATAATTCTTGCAGTAAGAGTCTCTTGAAGTTTAAAACTGGCAGTAATAACGGTGGCTATACTGTGTCTGGTAATTTTACTGCTGGAAGTTGTAGGGGATCTGGCTGCTCTGTGTTCCAGTTTCTATAGTGTGTCAGGATGCAATGGTGAAGGGCCTTGAAGGTAGCCATGATGAGTGATCCAGGTGCCCCTCACCCCTTTAGAGGCATGGCTTTAGATTGTCATACAACCTTTCATCAACTAGTTTTTTAAAAAAACTGATGCTGATAGTAAGAATTGAAGTGGACAAACAATTCCGGTGTTTTCCCTTTGCTAATTTGAACACCTAGGAAGCATCCTTCTGGGTCTCTGGATTATGCGTTTCTATCTTAGGGTTCCTGATCAACAATTTCTCCTTCTTAACAGTTACTAAGGTGTACCTCGAGTTTGTCAGTGGACTCGCTTGGTTCCTTTTGGAGCCATGGCTGCTCTTTAGCTAGTCCGTTCACTGTTGGGCTCAGAAACAAGGCTGACAAGATGACTGCATTATAAACATCCCCTTTAGTTTATTTACATTTGATTTTATTTTCCTTCACAATCGTATTTATCAGTGTTTGTCATGTTTACCTGATAAATTATTCTGAACTGAAATCCAAGTGACACTTTGCTAAACTCCAAGAGAGACTGCATGGAAAGGACTTTTCTCTTATTATTTTTAAACTGTTAGGCAAGGGGTAGATGCCGTTTTCACCATCTGCACATTAAAAGGGAGTGCACTGCCTGTGGCCATAGAACCCAGTGGTCTCTGGACTCCTACAAAGCAAACTCCTATCCCGCCAGGTGTGAGGTTCTGAGCTTAAGCACCAGACATGCCCTAACCACAGGAACTTGTTCTGCTGCTGTAAACAAGAACTTCACTTTCTTCCCTCAGGCTCCCTCTTCAGCTTGCCTCTCTCCCTGCCAGCTCTCCCTGCCGCCGGCACAGGGACTCTGATTTCTGAATGTGGTTTAAGCTGCCTGTTTAGATTCTGGATGAATCCGCTTACAATGTTACTCCTCTCTCACCCAGAAAGACATTATATACAAAGGAGTCTGCTTTAATTTACTCAGTGTTGGCTATAAAGCTTTTTGTATTATACAATGTTTCTATTTCTCAAGAGCAAGTATGCTTCAAGATGTACCTGCTGTTTTGTATATTTTAAATCTCCTTTGGTTGAGAAGTGTTTAAGGCATGCACAACTTTGCAGGAAGCACTAATTGTGCATAAATAATAGCTGAAAGTGCCAGGTAAATTTCCAGAATAGCATTCACAGATGTGAGAGTTGAAGCCTGTGGGGCTATATGAATAGGGACAGAGAATTAGAAAATCTTGGTTTATTCTTGTCTCATCTGAATGAACAATCTTAAACCAATGGCTCAGAGAGTCGAGCTGCCAAACTCAATTCAGAGAGATACTCTCTTTTTTTTCTTCTTCTTCTGTTCAAACTTCAGCAAGCTGTAGACAATCTGCTAATCTTTAGTCATATAGAAACATAAATCTCTCATGTGAGAAGAATAAAATACGAGAACAATTCAAATTAGATCCATGTGTTAAATCCCTCTGGCCCACTTACATAGGCAACTTCCCTTACACATTTTGGGAGCAGTCTGTTAGAGTATTTACTGAACTGAACCCTATTTCCAGTATAATTTCTCTGTATATTCCAGCCTGGGGAGATACCCAAGAGTCTGGTCCTGAATAATACAGCACAGGAAAAAAAAAAAAAAAAAGAAAGAAAAAAGAGAAAAAAAAAAGTAAGTGGACACAATCCCTTCTTCCTCTGACAGTATTTGGTCTGAACTTAGATGAGTCTCATAACACAGTCTTGGATAATCCTTTGCTTTAAATTTTGCCAAGTGAAAGGGAATCATGTCAATTTCCTATCTGCTACACTGTTCTGCCATCTGTGGGTCAGAGAGTAAATGTCTCAGTATGTCTTTGGCTGCACTCCTTAAACAATATGTGGACATTTGCATTTTTTTTTAACTTGTACATTGTAGGGTTATCTTTCATTTTCAAAATTAGTGTCCCTTTGTCTATTTTAATATTATGCACTTGTAAGGTGGAAATACATTGTAATAAAAATGTATGTGACTCTCCTTATATACCTTCAAGTCAAATTGATGTTTTCAAAACAATTCAATAATTAGACAGTTCTAAGACTTTTGCAAGCAGTTACTAAACTTGACAGGTAAAATTGTAGGTTAATGACGATATTAAAATATAAGGAGAAAGTGTCAAGACCCAAAAGAAATAGAAGAGAACCTGGTCTTGCTGTGTTCAACACATAAAAGTTTACATTCTATAGATCTGATTTTTTTTTTAAATATGAAGTGAAAACTGTTTTTTTTTCTGACTGTTCACTTGTTTAAATAATATGCAACTTTTGTATGGTAGTTTTTATACGTATTAATTCATTCCACCCTCACAAAAGTGAGCATGGTCCAGAAAGTTTATATAGGTAAGTTTCTGATATTGATACATTGTTGCTCAATGGTCAGTCCAAGCCTATATATCCATAACAAGTGGAACATTGCTATTCTGGCTTTTCTAGAATACTTGTCTATTTTTAACATTATGAATCCTTTTCATCTTCTTCTCCCACAGTGTTTTATAATGTATACTCACTGGAAATAAATATTTAATCCAGCTGCAACATATGTCTTCTGGAAACATAAATGAATAGATATGTGTAGAAGATAGAGGCTGGAGTTTAGAATGAATGTAAGCAAACGAGTCCTGTCGAAAACTCAGAGTCATATAAAAGAAGCTCAGGTACTGTAGGGACATAAATCCAATTATGCAGAAGATGGAAAAGTTTGTACAAGAGAAGCAAAGGAGGTAGAAAAATCTGTGTTCATAGTACAGATAAGTCTGCTGGGGGGTTCTTGAATGTGCATGTGGTGTCATGGAGAACAACAGTATGGACATGAACTCCTGCAAACATCGCACTATTCCTGGAGAATGAGGCATAGAAGTTCATATGTCTACTTGAGACAGTATGTGACTGCAGTTAGTTGGCATTGAAACTGTTACGGGTGGAGTGTTTATTCTTTTCTTTGCCACATGTCAACTGTTTAAGGTCTAAACTATGTGGCTACATTTTTGGATAAATCCTCTAAACAATACCTCTAAGGAAGTTAGAAAGTTTCAAAGTGATTGCAAGAGTTAGGTTCTCAGTATTCAGAGTGAGAGCTGATGTAAGAACAGATGACATGATCTCCTCCTGTCTCTGTCTGCATGTGTCTGTGTATCTCTCCTCTCTCCTCACCTGTCTAACTGGCCTCACCCAGCTAACAGAAAGTAGACCCCTGAAACTAGGAAGACAATCTTCACCAGAGACACATTTGTCAATGTCATAATCTTAGACACTTTCAAGTGTCCAGAACCACAGGAAAATACACTTCACTTTATCTGTGTTCTTTACCATTTAAGTCAATTTGTCTGTGGTATTTTTGTTATAACAAACAGAACAAATTAAAAAATTAAGCTTGTTTTTTTCACACAAATCTAATGTTCACATTATATTAAAACAATCTTTGGAAGGTATAATTTAAAATTTGTTAAATATATTCAATAAGCAAAAAAGCAAACCTTCTTTAAGGATGGTTTCTTAAGTTTGCTTCATATTTACCTAATTTCATTGATAAAATATTAATATATTTATGCTCTTAAATACAGAGTCTCTCTTGCTTGGTCCTCTGTCTCTTCTTTATTGTTCCATCTAATGTTACATTTGACACAAATAGATACAGTTGATGAATGGCAGATTATGATTGGTTGTATAAAATTGTATTAGTCCTAATCATCTTCAACAGGATAAACCTTACCTTTCCAAAGTTTCACTGATGTCATACCTAAAGAGAAGCCACCATATTCTGCCTGCTATAGACAGACACAGAGAAGAGTCACACTTCTACAGAAACAACAAATAACTTATGAAATAGGGCGTCAAGTAACCAAAACTTTGCCATTTTCCAAAATTGTGGCTTTATATTTGAGATTTAGTATTTGTAGTAAGGTAGCCTCAGGTGATTAGATATGGATACTCTGGAATGAATTTACTGTGTTCCATGCTTTGATAAGTTGAATAAATTAACTTAATTGGATATAGAAAAAGAAAGAAGGACTGGAGATAGGGCTCAGAGGTTTAAGAGCACTGGCTGTTCTTTCAAAGATCCTGAGTTCAATTCCCAGCATCCACCTGTTGGCTCACACCCATAGATAACTGTAGTCTCATGGGATCAGATGACCTCTTCTGATATGCAGATAGATGTACATGCAGATAAAAGATATACATAAAATAAATAAGTCTTTTAAAAAAGGAAAAAGAAAGACTATGGTAATCAATGGCTCTTCCAGCTTAATTGTTCCCAACCTCACTGTGAAATTCAAAATTCTGTGGTATGATTTAGATTCAGACATCCTCTGGGAACTATAGATCTATAAACGTATTACTTGATGAGCCTTATCCATCTATGCTGTCTTCTGTCATACCCCATTTCTACCTGTGGTTCTAACTGGTAGTTTATTCATATTGGCTTTTTGAGTTTGTCATATAACACAATTCTTCCCTTTTTACTTTCTTCCATGCCTTCTCATAGGCTCCCTTGCTCTCTTTAAAATCACAATCTCTTTTCCCCTTGTTTTGAATACATATATGCTCACGTATATACATAATATATTCCCCAATACAATAGAAACCCCTAAGTCTGTATGTTGTTTGCTTTGTGTTTGTATGGTTTCAAGGCTGACCATTAGTACTGGATAATCAACTGATGTGCTCTTTTCTGGGGCAGACCATTTCTCCTGATCCAAGCAGTTCTTAGATGTCTGTAGTACTCTGTATAGGTCAAGACCACCTTCCCCAGGTCCACTTTAGCATGTCTGTTGTTTTTGTAATATGACAGCCCATATTTAGGCTGTCATATTGAAAATACTTCATTGCTGTGGCTCCTGACATTTTTAGGAGTCACAGGCTCACAGAAAGCTCCCTGACTTTCTAGATCTTACAATAGGAAACCATTTGATATCATTTATTTAGTTATTATATCAAAGGTTTGTATTAAAGCAAAACATGTATCAGTATTTTATAAGACTACATAGAAAGGCAATAGGAATGAAAGGGGCTTTAAAAATGCTTCAACCGAGAAAGAGTATACATCATGGGGCCTCATAGAAATGAGGGCAGAGCTTGTGCATATTGAGGCTGGTTTTTCAGATGAATTCACCACCCAATTCCAAAAACATATTCCAAATATCAGTCCCTGGTGGGTTGTGCAGATGATTGCCATTAAGTTTATGGAAATAATTTCACACACACCTGAATAAAAGTATAATAAAAGAAATATTCTTGTAGCTTAGATAGTTTTTTCTCATTGATATATTTTAATATAGAAGAATAGGTACATGTTTTAAAATGTATATTTAAAGTTTTTTTTAAGAAAAAAAAAAACCAATTTCTTGAGAGCTACTAACACATACAAAAATTAAAACTTTATGAAAAGCAAACCATAATGTCTGGATTCTATTCTACCTTTTAAAAGAAGTGTCAGCAATTATTAAAGGAATTTTTTCAATACTACTTTAAGTTAAAGCATGCAATTTGTGGTATCAATACATTGAAAAATGAGAAATGTAGATATTTATTATTTTCCAAATCTCTCTATCTCTAAAACACTACTTATATGTAGTTAATAAATATCCAAACAGAGGCTTTTACTGTAATAAGGTATTTATGATATTTGCCTTATTTTTTCCCTGGCTTTTTCTTTTATAGATTTTTATTCATGTCATACTTGCAATATTAAAGTAGGTCAATCTGATTCATGTTAAAATAAAAATGTATAGGAGAGCACTGGATAGAAATAGCGGATGAGCCAAGCAGTGGAGGTACACATCTTTAATCCCAGCACTCAGGAGGCAGAGGCAGGTAAATCTATATGAGTTTGAGGACAGAGTGGCCTATAGAGTGAGTTCTAGGATAACCAGGGCAAACAAAGAAACAAGCAAACTGACAAACAATAATAGAAGAGAATTATGAGTCTCCTTTATAAGGAATCAAGAACAGGAGACAAAACCCAAAATTAATCATTAATAAATTTTAGCATTAATTCAAGTAATGGAAAAAAACATATGATTCACATCAAGATTCTTTGAGAGAAAATTATATAGTTTGATAGTTACACAAAATATACAACAAAGCTCTAATTATGTAAGATAATTGAGAAATCACTTTGTTAAGAAATACATAGTTATCAACTGACAGAAACTATACTTATTGTATTTGTGGTTGTTTAGAAAAAAATCCCCTTTCATCTTTATGTGGTGACAGCCATAAATTAATCAAATAGAAGAAACTACACAACTCTTTCAAGTAAATGTCAAGATGTTATTTAATCTGTTGCCAGAGTATTTAAAAGTTCATTATTCTGACACCTTAAGTGTTCTGGCAAAAATTAAAAATTTAACACTTTTCTCCAATAATTTCTTGACAGAATATAATATTGCACAAATAATCAAATCCTGCCAAATAGCTTTGGGAAAACAGCAAGGGTATTTAAATAATATTCCTACTTACACAGTTATTCAAATATAAAATGAGTTTTAGGAGTCTTGAGGGATCTAATTGAGTAATGAACAGAAATGTGGAGAACCTCTATACAATAGTAAAATTGTAGTTTTTCTTAAGATGTCACTACCTATGTTATTTCTAATTATTTCATTAACTATAGTTTTCCAATATTTATGTTCATTGTCTTCATAGAATCTATTGTCCCATATGTCACCACAGTCTTTGTAATTCTTCACATTCTACTAATGAAGAAAAGTGGTCAATAGGAACATCCGAGAATTATCTGTGATGAATACAATTTATCTTTGTAGTTAGCCCTGGGCTGGGGGTATATTACAGATTCCTTTATTCTCCTCTGAACTTTACATTGTATGATATGTTCTTGCTAGCATACTAGAAAAGATGAACTTATATTCATATCAATATGGAATTCCCTAACTCTCCAGTATTGACGTATATATTAACTCACAGAGAATGTGGCAGAATGCTTAAGTTTTGTACAGATTCAAGTCAGATGAGGGCCCAGCACTGAGAGGCAGAAGTTGATTTGGGGGTCCTACCCTTAACCAAGAAATTATTTGTAATTGATACCATCTAGCAAGAAGTAAGTTTAGTTTTCTCCAAAAGAGTTTCACTGAGTATCTTAACCACATTCCAGGGCAGGCCCCATGCTCAGAAGTAGTTGGTAAATAGAAAACTCCATGGTTTTGTCTTGTTTGTGTACATACATATGTCTACCTTTTGTTTCATTTGATTTTGGCTTTTTTTGGTCATATTCCTCTGTTGATTGTGGGTAATGGCTTTTGTTTTTATGGATGTGCTTTTTGTTTTTGTGTTGAGAGAAAAAGAAAAGATAAAGTTGGATGTGTAGAGAAGTAGGGAAGATCTCAGTGTAGTTGGAGTAGGGGAGAAGATGATTAAAATATATTGTATGAACATTTTTAAATAAAAAATTAATTGCAAAAACTATTCAGTTTTGAACCATCAAGCCTTGATATCTCTGTCTATCTGTCTCTCTCGTTCTTTCACTGTTTCTCTACCCTGCAACCCATGAGTGTGTGTGTGTGTGTGTGCTTTCCTGTGGGCATTGCTTATAGTAGTCTTGACTTCCTAGTGACACTTTCTATATAGCATTCCTCCTACTTTATAAAGTTCATGCAATGGGTCAGTGAATCTGTGACTGCTGATAATAGGTAATATATTTCTATCTTAACTTCAAATTTTACTCAAAAGCACTGATTAGTCAGCTCTTGCACTCAAGTCTTTAGCTCCCCTTCTCTGTGGAATTCAGTTGCTTTTTTGCTACTCAAATATTTCCTTGGAAGAGATTTTTTTCCCCAATTTTTGAATTGCATATATCATGTTTTATATTACCATATTTTATATTATCAAAGCTTTATAATTTACATACTTAATATAAGAATCAAGGTTCTGAAGTAATAATTGCTTGAAATAGGCTTGTCTTCACAGCTCTGGTATAAAAGATAAAGAAAAAACTCCTCCCTGCCATTCCTGCATGGGCTTGACCCTGAAGATTCACTTTTTCCATCTGCAAAGTGACCTGAGTGATACTTCTCCAGCTATGTCTCTAACAGTGGATAGAGATAAGTTGGTTACAAATGCTCAATATGTTTAAAAACATTTAATATGAATGTAATTGGCAACATTTTCCATCTTGCAAGTTAATCTTCTATAGATAATACAAGCTGGATTCACTCTTTAAGTAACAATGATAATAATAATAATTATGCCTTAAGTCAGTATATATATAATGATGGCTTTAGTTATGGCCTTTTCATATACTTTTATTATTAAACATAGTTCTCAGTTGTTACTTCCTCTCCTCCTCTGTTCCATAAATTTCCTACGCTCCTCTGACTAGCTCTCCTCCCTCTCTTATATAGACTCTTCCTCTTCTTCATGTCACATGGATTCCATGACTTTTTACTTCTTAACCTGAAGATTTCTTTCTTTCTTCCATATCATGATCTCTTTAGGATCTCATCACACACACACAAACACACACACACACACACACACACACACACACACAGAGTAATCCATTTACAGGTCATCTAGAAGAATGAAGTACAAATCTATGTGATTGACAAAACAATTCAACTCCCTTCAAAATAGCATAGTCTTTACTATAAGAAAAAGCTAGAAAGATCTTATAGGTCATCTACATCAACCCATCACAGGCAAAGGCAGCTGTGAAATTGTCTTTCATGGCAGTATATTAACTAGTAGTCGCTTCTTCATTTAACATTCCCCCACCTCCCCATTACTCTGTAGAACAAGGGATTCATATTCTTGAGATGGCTTCATGGGGAGGAAGAACGCTGGGCTTGGTCACATGGTTTATGTTTTATACAATGGAATGTTAGAAGAGTAGATAGAAGCCTGGATTAAAGGTAATTCTGAGTTTGGTTGTACTTACACTAGTCCTATAATGTTCCAAAGCACGTATTGCTAGTAGGCATTGTCCTTGCAGAGAAAGCATGAAAAAAAATCATGTATTTTTGAAGTCTAGAGTCATACTTGGAAGGATGTTTCAATTAGATCATTTTGTGTACTTAAGTGTAAATGTGAGACTATAGAACAACCTTAGGTGTCATTTACCAGGCTGTGTCTACCTTTGTTTTGAGACAATATCTCTCACAGTCATTAAACTTGTAGAGTTGGGTACTTTAGAGTGACTTGTAAGCTCCAGGCATCTTCTAGTCTTTACTCCCAGAGTAGTAATATAAGAATAGTGTACCACTGGCAATTTATAGGGTGATGGGAGTTCTGGATTACAAGGATCACACATGGGTCTTTATGTTTGCATTCAAGTACTTTACTACTGAGACTCGCCTAAACCCTTCAAATACCATGAATTCACCTTAAAACCTAATTGTCACTCATACTTGGATCTAGAAAGTTTGATGCTTTTTTCCCTAACAATATAAAATACATACTGGTGATAATATTGTTTCTCTTAAAGAGAACACTCCTCTGTTGTTGGAATTTCAAGCTGGTACAACCACTCTGGAAATTAGTCTGGTGGTTCTTCAGAAAATTGAACATAGTTATTATTTGAGGACCCAGCTATACCACTCCTGGGCATATACCCAAAAGATGCCCAACATATAACAAGGACACATGTTCTACTATATTCATAGCACCTTTATTTATAGTAGCCAGAAGCTGAAAGAACCCAGATGCCCTTTAACAGAGGAATGGATACAGAAATGTGGTACATTTACACAATGGAGTACTATTACTCAGCTATAAAAAACAATGACTTCATGAAATTCTTAGGCAAATAGATGGAACTAGAAAATATCATCCTGAGTGAGATAACCCAATCACAAAAGAACACACACAGTATACACTCACTGATGAGTGAATATTAACCCAAAAGCTCCGAATACTCAAGATAAAATTCACAGACCACATGAAGCTAAAGAAGTAAGAAGATCAAAGTGTGGGTGCTTTTGTCCTTCTTAGAAAGGGAAACAAAATACTCACAGGAGCAAATACGGAGTGGAGTGTAGAGCAGAGACTGAAGGAAAGGCCATCCAGAGTCTGCCCCACCTGGGGATCTATCCTATATACTGTCACCAAACCCAGATACTATTGTGGATGCCAAAGAAGTGCACGATGACAGGAGCCTGGTATACCTCTATCCTGAGAGGCTCTAATAGAGCCTGACAAATACAGATGCTCACAGTCAACCATTGGACTGAGCATGGGATCCCCAATAGAGGAGTTAGAGAAAGAAGTGAAGGAGCTGTAGGGGTTTGCACCTCCACAGGAAGTACAAAAATATCAATCAACCAGACACTCCCAGAGCTCCTAGGGACTAAATCACCAGCCAAAGTGTACACATGGAGGGACTCATGGCTCCAATAGCATATGTAGCAGAGGATGGCCTTGTAGGGCATCAATAGGAGGAGAGGCTCTTGGTGCTGTGAAGTCTTGATGCCCTAATGTAGAAGAATGCTGGCCAGGGAGGAGAGGACTCTCATAAAAGCAGGGGGAGGGGATGGGAGAGCGGGATTCTGAGAGGGAATAGGGGGAAAAAGGATAACATTTGAAATATAAATAAAGTATCTGATAAAAAATTCAAAAATTACTCTTTCTCTTAAAGTAGTACTATAAAATAATGCTCTGGGTTGAGTTTATTAACAATTGAATACTATAATATAAATGAATACTTCTTACCAGTATATTTTATATGTGCTTTTAAAGTTATTACCTAAGACCAAAATAATAATAACAATGAAAAAAAAAAAACACAAGCAAACCTACAACCAGCTCAGAATATACTTATGTTTAGAAGAAAAAAAAAATCCTGAAACACATTACAAACTTACTGAGAAAAAGTGCTCATAGACAGACCTAATAATTTGGTATCTGTTTATCAAGATCTCAGGTTTGTGCTGACACATGCTACCTACCCTTTGAAGAACACTGCATTATATAATTATTTAATTACTCATTTATTCAAAAATATCTGCCCATCTCTTCCAATGCAAATCATTATGAATATCAAATGCTTCCTGGTTCCACTTTTTCTTATATATTCTTGGCATAATTAGTCTAATTTCCGAATAATTTGCACTTCTCCATCCCATTATGTTGCTTCATTTGT
>JAJTUV010000523.1:0-275000 GCA_021653895.1 Mastomys natalensis | reverse complement strand
TAAAGGCGACACAAAGCTTACTGGATAAAAATGTGGAACCTGAGACTCATGTGATAATCAATTGTGATCTTGTAAATTCTTGCTAACCCTTGTCGAGTGGAATCCTAGACCTTTGTAAAAGAAACAAATACTTGTTTAATATTGACTCAGTTACTATCTGCTAGAATCATGAAGTAAATGAAATGTCTTAACTGGAAGATGTATTTTCTGTCAAAACTAACAGATGATAAAAATATACTTGGGGTTGTATAGGACGACTCAGTGCAAAAGAACATTAACAAACAGATCTTCCAATGGTAGAAACTCTTAGATACTTCGAATTTGCATGATAGACACAGAGAAAATTAACAATAACTTCATTGTTGTTTGTACCCTCCATGCTTAATTATTCTCTGATATATAAAATCACTGACAGTTACTGAGTTCAGTATGGATGTGATGCTTTGGTTATAGCTAGGAATAAAAGTTCATGTATATATTAATCAATATATGATGAGGAAAATATTTCTATGAAAATTGTCCAGCTGCTGCAAGATTTTTCTTAACATGAGCTTATCCTATAGAAACAGAGGCTGTTTTATGTCATCTAAATTTTAAAAATATATAAAATTACTGTGAAATTAGATTGATTTCCAGGTACTTGATTCTTACTAATTTAGTTATAGAATTATTTTGATTTCCACATAAACTCAATGAAATTTAATGACTTAAGCACAAAATGGAGACATATATAGAGATCAAACCTATCCTGGCTTCAGTCTTGTCCACAACAGTCATTTTGCTATCCTGGTAATTGTGGCAAATATTTCACACCTTTTCAAAAAATATTCACATTTAGATAGTAAACTGGTACTATCTAGTAAACAAACTGGTCATTTTGTTTTAATTATTATCAATATATTAAGAATTTTGGGGATGTACATGTACACTTTAGTTGGCAGTGGTTATTTATTGTATAGTAATCCATACAACCCCTTTCTCATGCTTTGAATTTGGGCTCCTTAATAATGTCTAAAGTAGCATTCAGTATTCATTCATAAAATGTGCTTTGCACAACCTTGGACCTGTCTACCTCTTTGTTTTCTAGGCACATTCTTTCTTTGATGGTCTGTTCTTATCTATCACAATACTTTCCAGAATCAGAGAGGAAAATAGAGCACAGAGACGTTCTATGAATACTAAGGTTGCTTTACTTGAGGATAGGAAAGGATTCTGCAACTTTCAAATTATAGTGATGTTTCTCTGAAGAAACAGAGAAAAGCTAAAGCAATATTGTGCACAATATTCTCAGTGAGCCTTCTATTCCTTGTCAGTGTTGGTGCTAGTTTTGAGGCAAGAAGGTTGCAGGAGAGAGAATTGTTTCTCTCTCCTGCTGTGGCTGAGTCATTCAAGCAGACACACTGCCTGGATGAGTTAAGGGATGCAGGGAAGCAGTGTTTGCCAGGAGATAAGATATGCTAAATTCAACTTGATGCAAGATATTCTAAAATGAGAGCACTGCTTCATCAAAAGCGCTTCCTCTACTAAGATGAATAGATTATAGTCACAACCCATATTACTTTGGAGCTAGACAAGGGATAAAGCTTAATTACTCAGCCCACTGTGATTAATTATGGTGTGAAAAATATAAATATATTCTTTGTTTGAATAAAAAACCCGAAACAACAGAAAAACTAACTCATATTTCTACTTGTTAAACATAAATTCACCCGGTCTTTCAGATGGTCACATGACAGAATATTCACTTGTTATATATAAGTAGGGTAGGGGCAGAATTTTACAAAATTGATGAAGTCTCAAGGCAGAGCATCCTCCTTCCATGTGCCTTGAACAATTAGTGAGTTATTATAATTTGGATGTACTCAAAAGAAAGAAATCTTGGTGTATCATATTTTTAAAAATAAACTAGACCTTATAATATGGTTAAATTCATAGCCGGGGCAGTGGTGGCGCACGCTTTTAATCCCAGCACTTGGGAGGCAGAGGCAGGCAGATTTCTGAGTTCGAGGCCAGCCTGGTCTACAGAGTGAGTTCCAGGACAGCCAGGGCTGCACAGAGAAACCCTGTCTCGAAAAACTAAAAAAAAAAAAAAAAAGTTCATAAAAGATCCCCATAGAGGGCAATAGCCTGACAATACTGGAAACAATGCAAGAGTAACTGTACTAGAGAATAGAAGTGGAGACAAAAAGCACAGTCACTGCTATTACTGGTAGGTAGGCTGAACTTCTATCGGCCTCATATTAGAGTTAAGATGTCTGTTTCAGCAATATGTTTGTCTAAACATGAGTTAAACAATATTGCCTATGTAGACTGAGAAGAGCACATGAGGCCTCAAGTCTACATAGAGAACTATAGGCCACCAAGGAATTATGAGAGTGGATAGTTTTCCTCAGATAAGAATACAATTGGTTTTCCAATACCAAATGGTCCATCCTGAAAACACACTTCTGAGTTATATAATACAGACTGAGCAGATTATATATATATCTAGGAATGATAAATATTATATATATACAAATATATATTTATGTATGTGTATGTGTGTATATTATATTTAGGAATATATGTATATACATATGCTTATATACATAAATATTATATTTAGGACTACATACATGTATATATACATATGTATATGCCAATATGTATACAACAACAATTAGTGAAAAAAGAACTATGAAAGAGAGCAAGAAGGGGTTTGTGGAAGAGTGTGGAGTGAGCAAAGGGAAAATAATATAAGTATATTTTAATCTCCAATTAAAAGAAATATTTAAAAAATGGTTATCAATAATATAAAGTATGTTCAAGGTTACATAATGCCTGGAAGTATCATTGAATAAAATGCCATATTTAAGATATTTTTTAGATGTCTTCTTTAATTTTAATATTGTTACTTTCAGTTGTATCCCCAGAATAATGAAATAAACATACAAGATATAATCAATAAAAGTTATTACAGGCATAAGTTTTAAAAAGTAGTTGTTTTAGACATTAGTATTAACAGTAGTTATTTTAGACTTAGAAGAAGGAAAGTCGTTGTGGAATTTTAGGAATATCACATATCCTTACCTTCATCTTAGCAATGTTATTTCACTCACATGATCAGGATATATTCTACAACAAAAGCTTTAAGACGCACTGCCAAAAGAATGACCTGTTACTGGGCAGTATCAGAGTTCTTTGAAAGCAGGGGCTGTGTTTTCCAGTGATTATAAACCCAGTAATCCTCATGTGCTGTGCATACTATGCATTATGGGCACTTTTGAAACATATTCATTAAACAAGGTTGAACTATCAGACATTTATCTCTTGATAGTGTACTTCAAGACCATTATTAATGTCAAGTTCTGATAGATGGTTTTTCATACTGAAATTAAGTTTCTCTTATCTCTTCCTAGAAAAGTAATATTGCCACTACTTTTGTACTCTTACCATCTGTTATGACTTTGTGTGATACACACTTCAGTAAACTTCAGTGTAATTTCTTTGAGAGGAAATACAAGGATTACTCAACCACCTAACTTGAAGTTTATTTGTTCGTGTAATAAAGGTGAGATAACTAGGATGAAATAGTGCCATGGAATTTAGTGCATGGGCACCCCACCTTCTTCTGATCTCTTCTTTGAAGATGGTTGGGAGGGGGACAGAAGAAGAGGGAGGTTCATATGCTGAAATACCTTAGAGATTAAAGAGACAATCTCCCAACATAGTGATCTCAAATAACTAAACAAAAACATCATCATGAATGAAATTGGACACAGAATATTTCTTGAGATGACACTGATGACAAGAAAAACATAAGGGACATCATGAGGAAGATAATAAGAATTTGAGTTAAATTCTATTCATACATGCTGATATTACAAAGAACAATAGGGAACACAGTTCAGATGTTTAAATTTCTAGGGATAATTGATATTTTGTGCATATCATTTGACATTACATGAGGCAGTGTTTGCTATCCAGAAAGATCCCTTTGAGGAAGCAACTTTGGAGGTGATACTGAGATCTGGATTTCTGAATGAAGACGTCCATGATTACATTTATGGAAAAGCATTTAACAGTAGTGTAAACAACCTTAGTTAGGAACAAGTGTGCCACTCAAGAGTGCTGTGTTTAACTAAGCTGGGATTGAAAATTAGAATTGGAGAAACAGTGGAAAAGATTCAAAAAATTCTTGAAGATAAAATATTCTTGATTCTCCATACATTATTATACAGGCTTAGGTGTGGCAGTGATATAATTTTATTATCTTTGCAATCATATATGAATATATGTAAATTGTGTGTGTGTGTGTGTGTGTGTGTGAAATATATGTGTGTGTGTGTATGAAAGATTTTGGAGATATAATCAAATAATGCCAATTTGATATAATGCAAAGAGTTAAAAAGTGTCAGCTGAAAATTCCTTAACTATTGTTTTACAGAACCCCATGGGTAAAGAGAAGTGCTGAATTCTTAGCCAGGGAAGACAGTGGAAAGAACAGGTTAACATGAAACAACAGAATATTTATATATTTTATTTTTGTCTTGCATTGTTTGATATACAAATTTCATACTCAAATGAGAGTAAGTAGTTTATTATATCACTGAGAAGAGAGAGATCGACCAAGACACATAAAATCAGGAGTTGCTGACATGCACATGACATATATAATGAAGCAACTACAAGAGACCAAAGATAAAAGAGATCATTCAGAGGAAGAGCAGAGGGAAGCACAATAAGTTACGAACTCAGAATGTTCTTAACAGTCATACAACTGGGAAAAGAGAAGAAATATAAAGAAGACAGGGAGAAGGAGAATAACTCATAAGGAAGACTGGAAACTAGGTTATATTTGGTATCCTAAAAGCCAGGAGAAGAACACCTTTGACAAAAGGACAACTATTGAAAGAAGCTAAGAACTGAGAGTAAAATATAAAGGAAAAGTGACTTGTATTTAGACAGGAATAGCTGAGACTCTCGAAAGGGTTGACGTTAGTAGAGTTCTTAATGTGGCAGAGAGACCATCGGATTTACATCAAGGTAGCCTTTGGTTTTTTGTTTGTTTGTTTGTTTGTTTTTTGTTATTTTTTAGTGTCAGGTTGTATAGAAAATAATAGAAAATGTGGTTACAGAATTCCATGGATTGGTACATTTGACAAAGACAAGAATATTTATATTTACTTCTTTTAATTTTTTCATGTTAAGTAGTACACACACACACACACACACACACACACACACACGAATCAAGGACTGGAAAGCAGGTTCTAGAGGTTCACAGAACACAAGGAAAGAGAGTTAAGTCAAACTTAGGATGGAAATGCAGTGAGTTCGATGAACAATGTTTGGTATATATTTGCCCTGCTCATATGTGCTTTTGGTGTGATGTGAGCAAGAGCGGTAGAAGGAAGGATGACTGGGAAGCTGTGTTATAAAGATCTGAAACAGGACAGACATGTTCAGATATAGAGAAGGAAGAGCACATCCAATGGTGGCTTTCACAATGTTCATAGTTGAATTTTTAAAAGTAACCAGATCAGAAACAGAGTGTATATTCATCCTGACATAGGGTCAGTAGTTCTAATTTTATTCTTTTAAAATTAAATATTGAAGTTAATCTTGAATTATCTTTAAATTTCCCTCAGCAGATGGAGACTCCCAATTCAATTACAAAGTGAGAAACTGTATGCTTTTGGTCATACAGTAATCGAGCAACTGGCTCAGGCCTCCCACTCTCTGTCTCAAAACAGCACTCAGCTATTCAGCTTTACCTAGGAAGTCAAAGAACTGAAAATTCCAATACAGCCTTCAGATATTTTTATTTGCATAAACTATATTTATATAGTAGTCCTCATATTAATATCAGGCCACAGTTTTTTTTGTGGTAGTGCATATCGAACTTGGGGTCTTGCTCTCCAAACACAAAATTACTGAGATACATTCTCATCTTTCACACTTATAACATGTGGATTTTAGCAGTGTATGTTATTGATGATGTTTTCATCAACATACAGAAAGATACCAATGTTGCCATGCCACCAAATGTTACTAATAGCATTTGGTGAGAATTATCGTAATTGAATATTAATGTACCACATGCCTGTCATTTTTCAGTGCTTCAGAGACTGACATGAGGATCATGAGCTCAAGAATAGCTCTCTTAGTCTCCCTTTTCATATGCATATATGGAAACACACACATGTACGTATTCATGTGTATATATGGATATCTATACATATATGTATGTGTGTGTGTGTTTCTGATTATATGACATACTCTAATATAACTATTAGAGAAAAATAGCCTCCAAAAGAAAAACCAAGTATCATTTATCTCTAAACTTGCATTTAAATTACAAAAGACACGATAACCTTTTATATCCCAAAGTAAGACTCAGTTTACATCTATTTTAAGAATAAGTAATTTTAAAGCAGTCAGGATATTGAACTAGAAACACAAATTTCTTTTGCCTCTGATTTTCCTTGAAGATGAAAATATGAACGTAAGTAGCAAGGAAGTGGACCATTTTAAATTTATTGTGTGAGAACATAGTCTCTGAGAAATCCAGAGAAGCAAACACAGAATGACCATTATATACACATGGCACAGGCTCACCAAGTGCTGCAATGGGTAATTCTGATGTGTTTCTTACTGCTCTGTTGTAGGCAGTTATGCTTTATAGATAATTCTGGTCAAAGAAGACAGGTTCTGTGTCAGAGTTTCACTAGAAGAATCATTCTAGAAGATAATGATTCTCAGAGAATAACTAATAATTTGAACGTATTGTTATATTTTAAGTATTTTCAATGTCAGATAATTCAACTTCTGTCATAATGTTTTCCTGGTAGAAGTCTAGGTGGAGCCTGTTAAAGGGATTGTAGTGATACATGCACTGTGGACACTAGATCACAAGAATGGGCTGTATCAATGGCGAGAACCACATTATAAAGAGTTTGGCTCTCTTTTGCAACAGAGAACATACAAATGGCATTCACATTATCAAATACAAAAGTACATTTCTGGACCGTAACCAAATTGAAGGTCTAATGTGATACTTAAAATGCTGGAAGCCATTTCACTATCCAATTAATATCACATGTCATTTCTCTGGAACACAATAAAAAGACCTCTGTTGTACAGAGGCAGATAGCCTATCATCAAACGAGACAATGAACAACCTAGGCAAATATTTAACATTATCAAAGTAACATCCTAACTGGAAGAACCATCAGAGATCACTTATCCCAGACTGCTCATTTTACAAATGAGACTATTGCGACCTTGAAAAATGAAATGACTTGTTCAAGGACACAAATCAGGAACAGCTGTCAGCACCAGGCCTGGTCTGGTCAACTAAATCTGAAAGGTCTCTTCCTTTCCCTTTGAAACTTAATCCACTCATCTCTTCCAAATGTATGGTGTCTCTTTGCTTTCCTTTCAGAGTTCACCTATGACAAATCACTCCTCTTCCCTGACCCCTTGGCTCAGGAATTCAAGTCGCTACCACATTGGGCCTGTCTTTTATGCTTGTTCCACATATCATTTATCATAAGTGGAATTAATATGCTTTCCTAATGCCACCGAGCCTACCAGATACATCACATTAGAAATTTAGGAATCCTGGCTTAGAACACTGTAGCTTCTATACTTTGAAGGCTGAATGGGTATTTGGGGGATATTAATTTTAATAATTGTCCACTGTTGAAACCAAGATTCTTCAATAACTCAAGTGAATAGTGGAAATTTTGAGTCAGCGTCTTAAATTTTTGATGGTTATTTTTCAAGGCTGAGAAAATACACCACCTTCAAAATGTAAAGAACAGCGTCAGGAACCAGGCAGTAGGTTCCCTCCAGGAAACCACCAAAGAGCAGTTCTGAGCCACTTGCATGGTGTAAAGCTGGTTGAAGTTTTTGCCAGCAGTATTCAAAGACAAACGGCTCAACCAATTTTCTCCCTCTGAAAAATCTGAAGATGAGAAATGAAAGCCTTTTCTTAGCACTGTTTGAGGCTTCATCGAAACCCTATCTATAATATGCTGTGGATAAATGTGATCAGCTGGTAAAATCTGAGCCTCTGGGTTGTTTCCTCTCTCCCCGGTATCACTCAACCCCTCCGCCTTCTGTAATTCTGGTGCAATCTGGCCTTCCCTCTTTCTCACTCTCACCCCCCAGTCACCACTCTTGCAAAGATCACTGTTGACTCAACACCAAACTCAGTGGCTCAGTTTTAGCGCTTGCTCCATGGTGCATTTCTTTTTAAAGATAAATTCTTGTAGGCTTTGACAATTTTATCCATGTATATAATGAACTCTTGTCATTTCCCTACCTACTGTCTCAGGTGTGTGTGTGTGTGTGTGTGTGTGTGTGTGTGTGTGTGTGTGTATGTGTGGTGTGTTTATGTGTGGTGTGTGTGTGCGCATGCAAGAGAGACTGAGTTGATTAGTTTTGTATTGTTAAAATAGATGGGAGATTATTTACTGTTGCTTGATCAACTTATGAGTTACTATAGCACTAAAGAGAAACAACATCCCACCCTCCTTTGAAATAATTAACTGACAATATCATCTCAGGGACAGGTGAGGCTTCATTTGTTCTTCATCCATCCATGACATATAGATGGGTCTAATCCTTTGCAGTTGATGTGTATGTTTATGAGGACAGCAGCCACGCCATATCAAGATGACACCTTTTTGCAGTATGTTTTCCTATACTCCAGCTCTTGCATTCTTTCCATCAACTTTGCAGACCTTGTAGGAACCTATGGATCCTTGGAGGATCATATGCACTTCCCATTTGGAGCTGAGCACTCTGTATTTCCATATTCCTGGTATTTTGCCCAATTATGAGTTTCAGCTTCCCACTGCAAAAAGAAGCTTCACTAATAAAGGCTAAGGAAGCCTGTACTTAAATAATTCCATACATACAGACCTAGTTTCAAACTGCCTGGTAAATATGCTTTATCTTAATGAAGAATACCAGCAAATATACTTTAAATTTTCCAATAACAAATTGCTTCTCATTCTCTATCACTGGAAATACACCCCATCTACATTATTAAAACTTTTAAAGGCATAGTGATTATTTTGAATAACATTTCTTGCCTGTTGGCTTGGGACAGCAGACATGCAGAACTGCCATTTCATGTTAATTGTTAAGAAGTATACCTTATATTTTCAACATTTTTATTTTTTTTTTGTATTTTCAACATAGTGTTTTTAGAAAACTCTGTGATGATTATTGTGGAGAGCCACTGTGTGCCACACCCTAAAAATGGTGCTGGCTGAGAGTGCTTCTTGTGATAAACAAGTCCTTATTTGGCTGTGAAGCTGTGCCTGAGCAGGGAACGGCCACGCGTGATCTGACGTGGACGTATGGGGAGATGACACGTGGTGTATGCTCATTGGCCTTTGCGTAGATATAAGCCTGGTCCCCGGGGTAGGAGGGGGTCACACCTGCTAACTGCAATCCTGATTAAACTGCCTTGAGAAGGAACCTGGTTGTCTTGCATCTAATTTCCTGCTGGTCAGGTAGGGTGCGGAGAGATTATAATCATTTCAAATAGCCAATGTACATGGTAGCCAGTATCAGCACAATGGTCATTTGTGCTCTTGGCAGTGAAGGCTTTCACGTGGTTTCAATCAATAGCATAAACATCATAAACTGCTGTCAGTGCAGTTTTTTACTATCAATTCTACATGTGGACACTAAAGTGATCTTATTCAAAGTAAGGCTGGCATCTCTACCTCCCTTGATAATGATTTACACTCTCAGTTGCCTGTCACATAAAATTCACTAAAATCTAATATTGTATTCCAAGTTGTGTTCATGTCTATTTCCCTCCCTTGGTACTTCCATATGCAAACAGATCATACACTAAGAGAATTAATTTATATTTATATGAATTTATATAAATCCAACTTGTGGACAGGTATCCATGTCTTTTGATAGTACCACTGGTGATATCAAATGATAGTATAGTTTTAAATTAGTTTGTTAATCACTTTAATGGGGACAGAACTTCACATGAAATACTGTAAACATGTTTGACATCACCATTCCAGTTGTGTGACTATTATCATCTCTTTCCTCTCATCTCTCCATTTACTATTAACAGAGAAGTGGCCAAGGGTAAGACAGTGAGTTTCTTAGCTACTATAAATAGGAAATGACTGCTGGCTTGGTGGCACATGCCTTTAATACTCACACTAAGAAGAGAGAGGTTGTTGAGTTTCTGTGAGCTTGACGCCAGTCTAGTATACACAGCAATTTCACAAGTCTAGCTATGGCTAAATAATAAGGCTCTATCTTAGAAAATTCACTCTGTAAGTAAAAAATACTAATAGAATTCTGTTTTCAATATAAAAGTATATGGGATTTTATTATTAATATAAAATTACATATTAAAGACCTACACCATCCTATTTTTAATACCAATTGAAATATTTAGAAATATTGGATGTGAAACATAACAGGGAAGAGATTAAGATTTTTTTTTCATTTATAGATAAGTTACAATATTCATATTTAAAACTATCTTCAGGCATATTGGTGTCTTTTCAGAGGTCCTCTAATTTATTCACTGTCGTCTCTAGTGAATAATGTACTGTCCTATGCTCAATCCTCAAGCACACAGTTTCAACAGAACAAAAACAATGATAAACAGAAACAGGAAACACCACCAGTCATTAAAATATTAACAATTCATAGCCAGAATACTGTATGTGTATGTCTATTATTCAAAAGCCAAGTATGAATATGGTGATTTCCATGTTCTTATGCTTCAGAGATGTATGTCTATCTGTATGTATACATTTACCAAGCCAACCTACATGCACAGGGAGTGGCTTGCCAGGTTGCTAGTATAAACCTGCTCTAGCAAACATTAAACAGGTATCTGCACATGAATTGACATAAAATATAGAAAATGCCTTTTCTTAATGTTAAAACTTGTCACATGTACACATTTATTATAGTGAAGTACAATAGAACATGGAAATTGTCAGGGACATTTAAATAGTTTATTTGTGCTTAGAGTAACATTGTTTACAACAAAGCTCTAGAATAACTGACTTACAAAGACAAAGAATTAGTGTAGATGGTTTGTGGATCTAGGGAATATAGCAGAATGTTTATAAATCCTTTATGATATGATGTTAAAAAGATGATTCATCTTATCTATGATACATATATTTTTAGTCTTTGGATATTCTAGGGAACACATTTCTCAAAGCACCACATGGAATCATTCCGGTATCATTTTACCTGACTACAGGGAGCGCATCAGTGTTTGGATCTGTCAGAGGTTAATGACGAGAAAAAGCAGAAGGCCGGAGTCAACTGAGGGCAAACTGGGAAAATGTATGAACTTTATGTAATCTGACAGCACTGAGGAAAAGATAAGCCACCATAGCTAAAGAAATAGATGACGATAGGGTGATGCTTTCAGGAAAAACAGAGGTAGGATGTGCAAGCCACCTTGAGGCAGGTTGAGAACGTTTGTAATCTGTAGCCTAAGAGAAAGAATAACTGAACTGTGTCAAATGTAGAAATGTAAATACTGTTCAATCAACTTAAACTAGAAACCTCCACTTATCCGAGGAACGAAGTTTAATTCCATCATAAATTCAAAATAAACAATCAGAAATCAAAAGCAAGAAATCAAAACCATCTAAAGCTAACCATGGCCCAGGGAAATGGTAAGTTTGAAATAGAGTGAGCTTGAATGATTCTACTGAATATTGAATGAAAAGGAAAATTTAAAAATTTTCAGAGAATTTTAGATATGGTCAATAACAGCCAGATGATGGCGATTTGACATAAGGCTGGTCAGTGAAATCTCTGCTCTTCTAACTCCCAGTAATACTTCTTCAGATTATCCTATGCAACCTCTGGGCCTCAGGTTCTAGAAAAATACTTTGGTTTTTATAAAAAAAAATTGCAAGAGTTACAATCTGCATCATTGACACACTGGTTCAGAATGTTCATAATCTTATACTGCAACTAGCATTCAGCAGCTAGAAAACAAAGATTTGGTCTCTATAATATTAAGCTTTTAATTAATGTCATCATCCCCAAATTCCTGATTGGTCTTGAACAAGATTTAAAATGGAGAAGAGACTGAGGCAAAGAAGGTCCAGTTACTGACCTAAATTGGGATCCATTTCAAGGGGAAGCTTCAAGGCCTGACACTATTACTGATGCTATGGTGTGCTTACAGACAGGGACCTAGAATGGCTGTCCTCTGAGAGGCCCAACAAGCAGCTGACTGAGACAGATGCAGATACTTATACCCAACCAATGGATTGAGGTTGGGGATCCCTGTGGTTGAATGGATGGAAGAAGCTGAGGAGGAAGGAGACTCCATAGGAAGACAAGTAGTTTCAACGAACCTGGACTCCAAGACTTCTCAGACTCTGAGCCACCAACCAGGCAGCATATACTAGTTGGTATGAGGCCCCAACACACGACACATATACACCAGAGGACAGCCTGGTCTGGCCTCAGTGAAAGAGGAAGCACCTAACCCTCGAGAGACTTGCGGCCCCAGAGAGTGGGGAGGCCAGGCACGGTGGGGTATACTGGGATAGGGACATCCTCTTGGAGACAGGGAAAGAAGGAATGGGATAAGGAACTGCAGGAGGGCAGACTGGGAGGGGGATAATGATTGAACTATAAAAAAAAAAAAGTTAAAGATAATTAAAAAAAAAGTCATGTAACAGAATGTGAAGTAATTGTCTCCTTTTTGCATGACTATTCCTTTTTATTTCTAAAGAGGAAAAGCATTTGTGTCACAGCATTTTTATTATCTTGGAAAAAACTCTACTTTCCACAAACTCCCATGTAATTATTACACATAATATGTTAATATATAACTGAAATGAATAATACTACAGTCAAACATATTTTAAATCATCATTCTTGGACATTTATGTACTGAGGACATGAAGAAATAGTCATCTGTCCCTATCTGCAGAATAACTCTGAACATAAGATCCACAGATGACAGCATAACGGAATGAGAGAAATGCTGTGAGTTTGTATATAAATAAATTAGTCATCCTTCAGAAATATTAGCTGTCCTCTGAGAGGCCCTAGAGCAACTGACTGAGACAGATGCAAATAATTATGCTAACCCAACCACTGGACTAAAGTCGGGGACCCCTATGGAAGAATTAGGAGAAGAACTAAAGGAGCTGAAGGGGAGGGCTACCTCATAGGAAGATCAGCAGTCTCAACTAATTTGGACCCCTGGGGAAATCCCAGAGACTGAGCCACCAACCAGGTAGCATACATGGCTGGTTCGAGACCTAGCATACATGAGCTGGTTTGAGGCCTCGACACATGTACAGCAGAGGTTTACTTGGTCTGGCTTCTGGAAGAATATGCATCTAACCCTCGAGAGACTTGAGGCCTGAGGGAAGGGGAAATACTGTTGGGGTTAGGACCCTCTTGGAGGCAAGGGGAGGGAGAATGGGATGAGGTACTGTAGGAGGGAGGACCAGGAAGGGGGCAATAGCAGGAATGTAAATTAAAAAAATTATATAATAATAATAAATAATAATAATAATAAAAAAGAAATATTGTTCATACAATTTAATTCTATTTTAAGTCAACAGTGGCTTCTTGTTCCATCGTTCCATCTAGACCAAAAATTTAAACCCTTCTATTGCTTAAATAATCCATCATTCAATTTTCCTATCTTCTACAGACATATTAGCTTTGCATCACACTTTATTTATTTTATTGATATTTTATTGACAGTTCAGATGTTATCCCCTTACCCCATTCCTGCCCCCAACTCCCCCGCCCAGGAACTCCCCATCCCATTGCCCCTCCTCCTGCTTCTCTGTGGATGTGCTGCTACCTACCCCCCAACTCCTACCTCCCCATCCTTGAATTCCCCAACACATGCTGTCCAGCCTTCATGGGACCATAGATCTCCTCTCCCACCTATGCCTGACAGGGCCATTCTCCCTTACACATACATCTGGAGCCATGGATCCCTCCTGAAGTGCTCCCAGGCTGGTGGTTTAGACCCTGGGAGCTCTGGTTGGTTGGTATCTTTGCTCTCCTCATGGGGCCACAAACCCTTTCAGTTCCTACAGTCTTCACTCTAACTCCTCTATTGGGAACCCCTTGGTCAGTTCAGTGGTTAACTGTTAGCCTCTGAATATGTCAAACTCTGGCAGACCTCTAAGAACACAGCTACATCAGACTCCTGTCAGCATGCACCTTCGGTCCTTCTTAGAAGGAGTAACAAAATACTCAAGAGAGCAAATATGGGACAAAGTGTGGGACATAGACTGAAGGAGGGGCTGTCTGAAGACCATTCCACCTGGGTATCCATTCCATGTGCAGTCACCAAAGGTAGATACTGATGTGGATGCATCACACTTTCATAAATGAGTACATCATCTTTCTCTCTGTCTTTCTCTCTCTGTCTCTCTCTGTCTCTCTCTCTGTCTCTCTCTGTATGTATGTACTATTTTTTTTGAGGCAGGGTCTTGCTTGCCAGTGAGCTCTATAGATCTGGTTTCTGTCTCTCCAGCCCTGGAAACACAGGCAGTTGCTGTTATGCTTGAGTTTTACCTGGGTGTTCGGGACTGAATCCTTGCTTGTGTAATTCACTTTAGCTGTGAACCACCTTCAAACTCCAACTTAGCCCAAGCCTGGTATTCAACTCTTTACATCTACCTTTCCAGCATCACTGAACGTGGTTTCCACTGATATAAAAACAGCACATACCCTCAATTTCTGAGGACCTGTTAACTTTGTTCTTAAATGGTTAAGTATGCATGATTAGGGTACATTTGACATATATTTACTTATGAGGACTGCCGGAATACTTTGGGTTACTTGCAAACTGAAAAAAAATGAGCGCATATCTAACACTCTATAAAATTTGTCTTCAATACATCAAGATTGTTTTTAATAGGAAGAAAAGAAACTTCTGCTTTCATGATGACAGAACAGTAAGGGTTCATTGGATTGAGAATAAACAGAAAGTGTTTCATATTTTTCTACATGTAGGCATTATACATTTCCATTATATATGTATGTATGTTATTACACAAATGTGATTATAAAACTACACTGACACTGTCCTTAATTCTTAAGTTGTGATACAACTTTTACAGGTGTTTTCCAACCATGATCCCAAATGACATTAAAGATCAGCTCTGCCAGTTCGCTCACACTAGACTCTTTTGTAGCAAAGTAGACTCATAAGGGTTCGTTTTATTGGGTTCACATTTACCCCTGGTTTCATATTTAATTGCTTATTCACAAAAGTTTGCTGTGTGTTAATCAGTTCTCCAAATTGTTTTATGAACTATAAATTTACTTGAAAAGGCATTACATATGAGTTCTCAGTCAAACTATTAAATTAGAAATATATTACAACCAGGTAAAGTAAATTCAAACTGTTTGTATTATTTCCTAAATACAAGACATAATGTCAAAATGTTTTTCTAAGTATTTCTATGAATTTTCTGAGTGATATTATTACATGTATAACAACTCTTAGCTATCCCATCTTCTCTCTCTGTCTGTCTGTCTCTGTCTCTCTCTTTGTGTATGTCTCTCTTTCTTTCTCTCCTCACTCTCTGTGTATGGATATGTCTGTTTCTGATTCTCTCTCTCTCTCTCTCTCTCTCTCTCTCTCTCTCTCTCTCTCTCTCTCTCGCACACAGGCACACATACAAACACAGGTACACACACAGTCCAGACTGAACATATGAGAAGTACTAATAGACTAATAGCAGGGCTAGAGAAATTCCAAAAATATCACTTATTTACAACCTAGCTCAACTTTCCCAAGCTTGGTGTTTGTGACACATTTGTCTTTCTATTCATTAAGTGATCCATTTATTTATTAAGAACAAGTTTCTACATTAAGATGCTATATTGCATCTTAATATGAATTTGATTCACTTAGATAAAAATGTATGAATTTCCATTTATACTTCTATGTTTTGAACTTTAAGGACATTCATTGCCATCAGTGTCCAGACACAAAGTATGATTGTATCTGTTTCTCTGCTCATGAAATTAATAAAAGAGGGAAAACTTGAATATTTTGGGACCTCTGAGTAAATCATACATGATTTCAGATGATGAAGAGAAATAGAATGATCCCTTGAAGTTTGAAAATTTTTAATTAATTAATATCTTAGAAGAATTTATGTGTCTTTGATGCTTACAGTACATGTATTTGTAAATTTAGGCATGGAGCTGACAACGACCATGGCACTCAGGCACTTTATAGTCATAAGTGTCAGGGAAGGACATGGTGGAAAATACAGGTGCAATCCCGGGAAAGCCAAGGTATCTTCAATGGCCTTAGCACATGAATTGAGAACATACTGCATGACAATAAAATAAAATGAATTTTTGGCAGATAGAGCATGGAAATTTCTCTGGTTTTGTGTCAAAGTTTAATACTGTTATTTATCTTTAAGTGCCTGTTCAAAGTACATTTCAGGCAGAACTAGTCATCAGCAGTTATATAAACATGTCATGTATATATGCACATATAAAATAAGTTTTGCTTATTCATACGCATGCACTAATCTATTCTGACCAAATATATTTTGATTTATTTTGATTTTTATGTATAACTTGACTTTCACTGTGGTTTTACATTCAGTTTGAAAAACTAAATTCTCAAAAATGTACACAGGTACACACACACTCCAGACTGAACATATGAATAGCAAGGCTAGGGAAATTCCAAAAAAATCACTTATTTACAACCTAGCTCAACTTACTCAAGCTTTCCCAAACAAAAATATTTATCTTTTTCAACCTTATGATAGCACTTTATGAGAATAGAAAATAAACATAAATAACATTGGACTTGTTTGATTTGCATCAGATAGTTTTTGCAACATAGGAAGAATTGCCTATTTAGTTAAAGATAATTTTCCAAGTATAAGGTCACACTTCCCTTTATTTAAATGTCATAATAGATAGATATCAATATTCTTTCCTTATAATATTTCAGTTATAGACTTCAGTTGAACCCTGGCCTGGTCTGGGTACCAATTGAGTAATATATTGTTAGGGGTAGTTATCTTTTTGTCGGTAAAACTCTACAGATATGTGCTTGCAATAAATATGTAAGTATTTTAGAAGGAAAGTACATGTCAAATTTAATCTCAGTACCAACCTGTAAAATTCATAACTGCCACAGAAGAGTCACCAGTATTTGACCATTTTTTGTGTCAAATCTTTACAATATTGTGAATCTTCATGACTTTTTCAGGAGAACTGAAGGATCATGTGAGTCTCACAACACAGAAAAATATTGCATTTAGGCTTTTGGATACCTGTGTCATAGCCACTTGCTTCTATAGCTAGCTTTCCATTGATAAGATGGTTTTGAAAAATAATGGAAGTTTCATCACTGTCCTCTTGAGTTACGTTTAGGGTTAGACTAGTGTGAATTTCTCTCTACTTGAAAACATTTTCCACAGGAAGTGACTTTGATGATGGTTGTCACGTGGTCTCCATTTACCACAGGTATTTCTTTGGCTGTTTGTGAAACTTTTGGTTATCCTGGCCGCTGACTTTACGCTGAATACAAAGTCTCTCTGATGACCTCTTCTATTGTTTGTTTCAGGCTAAGAGGCCATCTAAATGTCTCTGATGATTACTAGCTCTCCCCTAATCCAGTTTGTAATCATGCCATTTTAGGATATTTTAAGGATATTCCATTCCTTCCTGTGTATCACATATTTTATTTTGTTGCAAAAAAAAAAAAAAAAAAAAAACTGTTTAAGGAAGGTTAGATATTTTAGTGTAGATAATTTCATGGCATCTTTTCCTCATGGAAAAACTAAGAATGAATCAAAACTATCCTACATTTGAGCCTGCTTACCATTAACTTACATCAGTTAAAAAGCACTGAGCTGTAGCATAAAAGTTTTAATGGAGAGGGTGTTAAACAGACTCAAGGGAATGGATACAGCTACTTTGGCACGGATTTTGGACAAATTATAGTGGTGACAGAGTCAACACCTTCCCAAGGCTTGCTATTCTCTTTCATCGCACTGTCCAAAACTAACTGAGTGCTTGCACATAAAATTCTTTACCACTCCTGTAGCCTGACACTATTTCAAATGGCTCATAATAGGGAATGTCTAAGTACTAGAGAACAGCAAAATTAGAACTGGTTTTTAAAATAATATGTTCTCAAAAACTTGTATTCCTAGGTATATAGTTATTCTATCAGATGGGAGACTCTATAAACTCAAATTTCAGATTATAAAATCAAAATCATTTGGAAACTAACACAAACTACATTGTCCAATGTGTTGGTTCACAAATGTACAAGGAAAGCAAAACATGAAAGCATTGTACAGACTCCCATTCACTCTTCTCAAATAGCTGCACAAATTCACCAGTTTCAAAGTTAGATTTGAAGTCATCATAAAAAAGATAGTTCAAAATATCATTCTGGAATAACTTATCATTCTGCAAGCAAAAGCATGGAGATGCCATATTTACTGTATATAGTGCTTCAGACCTTCATACTGTGGAGCCCATTATACTTTTCACTATTCCATAACACTTGTACACATTTAAAGGCTATTATTATTTTTTTTTATCAAAATAGAATCAAAGTTGTTGTCATTTTCACTGTTTGAGGCCCTGTGTCTGCAGAGTTTGAACCTTTAAGTATGGGTGCTTTGAGAGTGGATTACCTGGGAAATTGCTTTTCTATTCGTGTGTGTGACAGCTGACTTCAGCTGTTTTCTTAAGCACCTACAGAACAGCTGGGCGCTTTCTACTGGACCTTAGATTCGAAGCTAAAGGAATTGGAATGTTTGTGATCAAGGAATTTCCTCTTCCCTCATTGCTAGAGCTTTATGTTGTTGACCTCTGTGGCACAGTGGGCTTCTATAACTCCTGTCCACTCTACATATGGTGCAGATATTAACACAACTATATCCATCACACAAAAGAAAATGCACAAGTGCCAAATCGAAGCATCAGCCTTTCCTGGCAGCAAATTCATGCTCAGACAACAGTCACAGAAATCTAGAGAAATGGAATGAAACATCATTGATTTTATTTGATGAAAATAGATACATTGATTTTTCCAAAGGCCTTCATATTTTGGAAGTTAAGCCTTGTTTTTTGAGCATTGAGATGACAACTTGGGAAGGATTGAAGGAAGTACAAGTCGATGAAGCTTCTGTACATAGCCAAGGTCCCAGAGCAACAATTTCATAGTTCATAGTCTATGTATTTACTATGCTATTGAAATTTTAGTTTCTATATTATCATTGTGTATTTGAATGTGGGCACTTACTTGCATGGAATATGTGATAATTTTCTGAAGCAATTTCTCCCCTTCTCCCATTGAACTGAGAACTTCAGGCTTGTGAAGCAAGCTTGTATCCACCATGCTATCTTGTCAGTTTATAATTAGTTATGGGGATTTGATGCATTAAAGAATAAAATGGAGTTATTGGTGTTTTGCACATATTATAGTGATTAAAAAGTATCAAATGGTTTCATTTTAAGTGCAACACATTTTGAAATCCATTGTCCAACTGAAATATCATCTTTTATTTCAACTCTGTATACTTACAAAGAATATATGATATAAAAAAATAGCAGCTCCCTGAAGTATCACATTGCAAAAGATTGTGAACATGAAATACTATATCATGCTTTGAAATTTTACTATGAATTATTGCATATTTAACAACTATCACAATATAAAGATAATTCTGTATTTTTAATGACCATTGGTAAAGGAAATGCATGAGATCTCTATCTTTTCTCTGCCTAAGGGTTATCGAATGACTATAGAAAGAAAGATAGGCTCTGAAAAAGGAGTAGCAACAGGTGTGTATTATGTCAGTCAATTGTTTCTGTTTTTATTCTGAAGGAAACACATGGTGCTTCCCTGGTAGAGTTATTCAACTTCTGGGACTTTCGCAATGTAAAATAATATTAGTTTCTCATATTCCTTAAGTGATTGCATTGCACTGTACTTCAGAGTATTGTAGTGCCTTGGATTCTGTTCTTCACTCAGAGAATTCTCCACTTTTTTTCCCCAATACCTGGCTTTATACAAGTTTCATTATTTGGTCAAATCGACAAGAATGTATTTTGACTGTTTAAGAGGGGGTAAGATTTTGTGGTGTGAAAGAGACACTCATACATTGCTCATGGGAGTGGAAACTATTACAGGCACTAAGACAATTACAATGGTGAATGAGGATGGGAATTGATCTACCTCAATATCCAGCTATACCACTCTGTCATGTATCATCAGTCTATATCTATCTCCCCATTTGTGTGTGTGCCTCTCTGTGCATGTGCCTGTGTGTGTGAGTGTTTGTGTGTGTCTGTGTATGTGTGTGTTTGTCCATATATAGTTATGTGCACACAAGTGTCAGTGTCCTTGGAGGACAGAGGCATCAGATCCTCTTGGATCAGGAGTTATAGGGTGCTGGGAATTGAACCTGGGTTCTCAGAAATAGAATTATGTGCTGAGTTCTCTTTCCAGGCCCACATTTTCAAAGTTTAGAGCAAAAATAATGTTAATATTTACATTACTTATTAAAAGGTGCTTGAAATTCCCTGATTAAAGTTTTAATAAATTGATCCAGGTCTAATTTACTTTTTAAATTAATTCCTACATTTTTTATTCATATAAAGTTTTACATTTCCATCTGTAAATTTATAGAGAGAATAGACAGAATCAGCAACATATTTCTGATAGTCTGATAGTTACATAACAGAGGAGCATGTGGATATATATATATATCTCACAGTTTCCTCCCTCCATACCCCCTCCAGGTCCCCATCACCTCCTTACTCTCCCAGATTCAAACCCTTCTGTTTCCTTCAGAATACATCAGGCCTCCAAGAGACTACAACCAAACAGGGCAAAGTAGAATACAACAAGACAGAGCAAAACCCCTAACACTGAAGCTGGACAAGGCAAACCAATAGGAGGAAAAGAGTCCCAAGAGCAGGCAAAAGGGACAGGAGCATATCTGGTCCCACTGTAAGGATTTGTTGGGGGTACATTTTGTATATTCAGTTGCTAATTCTGTACCCTCCAGAGAGCTAAATGCTGACAGGATTTTGCTGTTGTTATTTCTATAGGCTGTCACCAGCCTTATATTTTGTAAATATTCATCCTTCCTTACCAGTCTAGAGACAATCTAGAATTGTATCTGATGGGCTGGAATAAAGAGCTGATGGCTAATAGTTGGGCATAAAACAGAGGGAAGAACTTCCGAGAAAGAAGGATGCTGAGAGAAGAAATAAGGCTCTGGAGACATGGCAGGGATATGGAGGTTAAGGGACCAGAGCTGAGCAGAGAGGTAGAGCTAGCCACATGACAAGACATAGAGCCAGAATTAGTTGGGTTAGGCTAGAAAGCTGCCCTAGCTAAAAGGCCTAAGCTTTAAAATATTTTTAAAGCCTCTGTGTCACTATTTATATCGCTGGCAGGTCTGAGAATGTACTGCTGTAAGGGGTCCCACAGAAACACCAAGCTAACAATCATAACGTAGGCAGAGGATCTGGAGCAGACCCATGTAGGCCCAGTTTTGCCTCTTCAGCCTCTGTGAGCTGATATGAGCCTTACTTAGTTGATTCGGTGGGCTATGTTCTCCTGATGTTCCTCTGACTCTTAGTCTTTCCTTTCCCTCTTTCACAGGGTGCTCTGATCTCTGTGAGGAAAAGAACCCAGTTGAGACCACACTTTAGACTCTCTGTCCATGTAACTTCTGGCTGTGGGTCTCTGTACCCACTCCCCTCTGCTGCTTCCTCTGTGTCTTAATAGTCTTCAAACATCCATCCCAGAAAGAATGGAGGGATGTTATCTAGAAAATATACCTGAAGCCTGTGTTTTTCTACACTATCATGAAATTCTATCTATATGAACTTTGGGGAAAAAATGGTGCATATTTAAATGTATTTTGATGAGGTTCACTTGGTTGGAACCTGTAATATAAATACTGACCCATATTGAACTCTACTATTTCTGTAGACTTTGTTTCGTTCAGGTGGGAAATTTCCACAGGTGTTCTGCTCTGCTCAGATTTTTATTTAAAAAATATTATTTAGTAAGTCTTAGTCATTTCCCTAATTCATAAAATTCCTATGTTTTTCCTTTCTTTCCGTAACTTTTATTTAGAAAATAACATAGTTTCTCAATTACATCAACTATTTTATAATCAAGTCATTAATTTTACTATTATTTATTTTATTTTATATTGTTTTTATTATAAAACTTGCTTTTGAGAAATATTTATTTTAAAATGGAAAAATGTAAAGATAGTCATATTGTGTAAATAAAAATGAAGCATTTTAATGTATTGTGAAATTACTGCTTATTGAATTTAGTATTTTAGGAATACATTCTATTCCTTATCACAGTGTTGTGGATTTCTATAACCTACACATTGTTTTAATACAGTGCTATTTTAAGGTTCTAAATATTGAAATATATATTTATAAATATTATTTGTGTTTATTTCTTTTATTATGTAGTTAGGGGACAGCAAATAAAAATACTTTCTTAAATGGAAAGGCTTAAAGGGGCTTACAATTTTAAATATATTATATGACCTCAGTGCTTGATAAAACTTTGATTTTTAACCCTATTCTGCTTTGCACATTTTTCAGTTCAATAAAGACTCACTGAATGAATGTACTTTCCAGGGTTTTTATTTAAGATAGTGAAAGAAAAACAAAAGGACTACAAGAGCCCATGTCTTTGAGCTTCATAATGGTGAATGAAACTTGTGATTAAATATATGGTATAAAATTAAACTATTACCACAATTAGTGGACTGAGAAAATTTGGTGCAGCTATTTTAAACCAAGGAGAGCTTTAAGATTTTTTTATTGTGTAAAATCATATGCACATAATTCTACCTTTTTATCATTTGCTATGTTTTAAGAATTTTTATAATATAATGTTTTTCCTTTCCTTTTCTTCTTTCTCCCTCTCCTTCTCTCTCCTCTCCTCTCTCTCTCTCTCTCTCACTCTCTCTCTCTCTCTCTCTCTCTTTCTTTCTTTCTTTCTTTCTTTCTTTTTCTTTCTTTCTTTCTTTCTTTCTTTTTCTTTCTTTCTTTCTTTCCATTTTGAGTTGGTGTCTCACATAGCCGATACTGACTTCAACCAGTGCTGTATGCAAGGATGGCTCGAACTCCTGATCCTCTTGCTGTCGCTTCCCAGGTACAGTGCTGTGCTACCAAGTGTGAGCTACTGTGAAGAAACACTACTAACTTATGACATCACACAGGTTGTCATAGACCCTAAAAAGAAAACCAACATTACTTTGATAAGTTGGTATGACACCAAACTGCATTCTAAACACTTAAAAAATAGACTCATAAATCAGTGCAGTCCTGATCCATGCGTCTTCTTTGGATAACAAACCTGGTTAACCTGGAGATGCACAGCTGGTAAAGCTACAGGAAATAAGTGACAGTGGGTTTTTCATTTTTTTTTTTTTGAACAAAATAATTGTACTTTATTTTGGCAAGTGCGTTGAATCTGACTATAATAAATTAGCATATTGAGGAATAGTCACATACTTTTAGCTATTGAACAGTCATTTGATAGTATTCAATTCAAGATAAAATGTATTCAAGGCATTCCATTGGAATAATTTTCCAAAACAGTAACTATGTACCCTCAGGGCACCATCAATAAAGCTACAGTACTGAGTGCTTTGTGCTATACCAGCAACTCTTCAGAAGGATGGTCAAAGGTATTTATATTGCTAGACTCATACTACCCATGACTTTCTTTTTAAAAAGTGAGTCATTTTTTAAAAAATCTTTTTTCACAAAAATACGATCCTTTTAGTCCTTATTTATATGTTTAGCAGAGACCATATTTAAAGGCTCCAGCATTCAGTTACTTCTGTAGCACTGAAGGATAGCACCAAACCACATCATTTTCTAGTGTGCTAGCCGCTACCTGATAGTAGCAGATACATTTTATGCCCTTTTAACTAAAATTTCAATTAAATTAGTACTTTAAAGGATAATTTCACTTCTAATATGGTTATTAGCATGAAAACTCAGAACAAGTAGTTATTGATGTCTGTGGATGAAATAATTTCACTTTGGTGAGCACAAAAATAATATAGAGGAATGATGTTTGTCTTATAATTCATACTCACCTGTGATTTAAATCACATTTACTATAGTAAAAATATCAACTAACTAGACTCCCCCCAAAATTCCCTGAGACTAAACTAACAACCAAAGAGTTCACAGGACGTATCCATGGCTCCAGCTGGATATGTACCAGAGGATTGCCTTATCTGGCATCATTGAGATGGGAGCCCCTTGGTCCTATGGAGACTTGATGCCCCAGAATAGAGGAACCCTAGGCTGCTGAGGCAGGAATGGGTGGGCAGGTGGGTAAGAAGGAGAAGGAAGAGGGAATGCCGGAGGGTATAGGGGGCTTGTGGATGGGAAACTGGGAAGAGGATAACATTTAAAATGTAAATAAATAAAATAACCAATAAAAAAAGGGTTTTTCATTTTTAATGGAGACATTCCCATGCTCAAGTTCCAGAGGCTCAGGAACATTGCAGATGAGGGAGCAGAAAGGGTCAGGTTGGGGATGGCTGATACAAAAGTATGTCTTCTGCACATGCTCTCATGAACTCACCGCATAGAGTGTTACCTGCACAGAGACCTCAACTACATCAGCAATGAGTTTTGTGACTTTTTTTTTGTAGTCCAGGGTGGCTTCCAAATTGCATGCAGTACCAGTCCTGGTTTCATGACACTATTTTTCAAGGCTCAATTTTGTTTGAAAATTAAGCACCTCAAAATCAATTATTGTTATTTGAGTTTCTATATTTTATACTTGGAATGGTTTTTGTTATAATGAATATTCTTTTGAATACCACTGTATATTAACATGAGATCTAAGTTAATATAAATGATAAATGATCAGTGTCTAGTGATTTGTATCTAGAGGAATTCTCTTACTTGGGAAAGACTTCATGAATTCCTCAGTGCTCCCAGCCTGGCCTCTTCTGTTCATGGGCATCTTTGATTTCTCAGTTGCTGTTTCCTGGTTGTCCAGGTAGAATGCAACAGCAACAGAGCTTGTTGTTTCCTTTGCCTTAGAATCAACCAATCACATTTTTTAGACAATTTATACTATGTTTACCTCCATGAAACTAAATAATTTATAACCATAAGATTAACAGTCTAGATTAAGTATAGTTGCTTGATCATGGATTTCTCCATATTTTCACTCACTCCATCTTAATACTTTTTCACTGTATTTCCCTAAAATAGTTTGAGATTTGTTGGTATTTTCCAATGCTCGTCTCTTATGTGAGCCATTTCTATTTGTTCAATTAGAAAGATGTCTTTAGAATTGCATTCTTCACCATGTTCCATTTGAATATCCCAGAGCAGATTCACATGATAATGTTAATAGTGGTCTCAGTGATGATAGAGGAGCTATAGTGTATGTCCTCATGGGTCAATTGCTCATTGAGGGAAATTTGTGCAATGGTAAAGCTTTGTCTAAGCTATGACAACAAAGCTGTACTGGAGTCTTCGTACTAGGTAAACATTCCTGAGCAAGTGTTGTGACTCAGGGTGTCAGTGTGATGTTGATCTTCATTGTCAAGTTAACTGACTTGAAATCACTTTTGTGCGTGCTTGTGAGAGTGTTACTCTCTCTGAATGTGGGTACCATCATCCTCCACAGGCTGGAGTGATATAGTAAAAGGGGGAGTAGCTGAACATCAGAATTAAATGTTTTCTGCTTCCTATCTTCATCCCTAGTGTGACCAACTGCCTTATGATTCTACTACCATGGACACTTTCAAACTTTCCCCAGTTCGACGAATACATCATCCTAAATCAGAAACTAAATGAAATTTGTCTTTTCTTAAGTTTCTATTCATCATTTGGTTACTGCAGGTAGAAAAGTGAATCATACAATCAATTTTCCCATCTTCAAGTACAAATGGTTATGTCTACATTAGGTACCATGGATTTTGAAACACATCATAAATGTTTGACACCATTATGAACAATATGGCTAAATAAGTAATACTGTCAATTCAATGGCCTGACATGATTGAATTTAAAGTTTAGATGTAGAATAACTCTTAAGAATCCTGGAGTTTGGAGACAGATGGCTCTCTTGTTCCACTTCAATGGATAATAAGCTTATATCTTTTACACTGGAGATACTGAGGCCACATGTGTGCCCAGAAAAGAACTGCTCAGTATGAGAAACCTTTCATACTTTCTGGTGACATAAATATATGACCTATATCTCTGCCTTTTTCTTAAAAAAGAAATCAAAAGAAAAAGAATGAAAGGAGAAAAGGAGACAACAATCCAGAAAGGATTGGGAAGTGAGAAATTTAGATGGAAACACTGCAAATTGTTTTTAGACTGTTTCCAGCTTGTCTTGCATAAGAGTTCCCACTGGTTCGACCTCCATGGCTTTCCATCTTCAACTCAAGTCAGTAGGACAGATCTCATCATGGGCAACCACAATTAACACAAACTTTGTAATATCAACAGTTAGCTTCCAGGTGTCTGTGAATCTGGAGAAGTCTCAATTTAAAAAGCTAATGACTGGCATACATCTTTTGATCATTCATATTCAAAAGCAGCATTCGGTCTCTACGTGAATTCTTGAATCCATTTCTTTATCTCTTTTTTGAGATGGATATAAAAATAGGGACTTTGAGGCCACACTTCAATACTTGGTGAAAAGTGCTTATACATACAAGTGTTCATAGATAATCCATTTGTTCATATATGTCCATGCAAACACACACACACACACACACACACACACACACACACACACACACACACTATCCTGTCAGATAATAAAAGAAAAGGCCTTGGCTGTATGGATTCAATAGTGCAGAGGTAAGCATCTAGTCCATTTCTTCCTTTTAACACTAGTAAAGGCTTTATACTTACTCCATAAACTAGTACTTATAAAATGTATAAACACAGAAACAGATTTTATAGTCAAATAAGAAGGGATTACACATCCACAAGGAGGGGCTCAATAAGTTGATCCTGGACTGTAAAATATTTGCCAAACTCAATTATAAAGCATCAACTCTTAGTCATTAAAATCAAAGTTCTCATAATATTTTCAATTTCTAAGTTTCCTTTCTTATTACCCACAGATCAAAGTGCTTATATATGAGGGTTTTTTTTTTTCAATTATTAGATTTACATAACTAGTGTTTTGATATCCACACAACAACTTTCAACATCTTTGCAATTTAGATAGGAAAGAAATTGTAATACACATCCTTAGGACCTATCAGTCAAAATCTTTCCAAGTACTAGAAAATGTAAGAGTTTAAAAAAGAAAAAACAAACAAACAAAAAAAAAACCCACAAAAGCCAAACAAGAATCTTTTTAATGAGAAGCAGAACAACATTGCCACCGTATAGCACCTAGCAGGGAGAGCCTATTTATTCTGCATGCATTTTAATATGTAAAATTCTTTTTACAACCTTAAAACAACCTTTTGAAACACTATGGACTTAAGCAAATCAGACCAGAGGCATTCCTCCACATAAAGAAGAATTAAAGAAATGAACCAACAGTAAATTAATCTGGCTACTCACGGTTCTTTTCACCTCTCCACCTTGACCCAGCTTTCATTCTGCCGGAGACACCCACAGAAGAAGTTATTTCAGCCATTGAGAAGAGCAGTATCAATAACAGCACAGCCATGCCAGGTAAAAATAACCTCTGTGGAGAGTCCTGTAGCAGACGAACCTGAAGGCTCTTATTGAGAAGAGGAACCTGGTGCCAACCCTGTCATTTTAGTCACCAGAAGTGCAAAGATGCTGTTATCCCCATTCACTTAAAAATATAAAACAGGTATGCTTCTCTCAGCCTCTATTTGAATAGTGCAGAAAACGTTTTTTCTTAAAACCTCAAAACTAGAAGAGATGTACAGCTTGCTTCTATACATAAGCACAGATGTGAGGACAGCCAGGCTGACAGTTTTCCGAGTCTTTCTGTTGCCACCGGTTCCTAATCCGCTCCTGCCATCTCTCACTTTTTTCCAAATGTTTGTCAACATCTTTCATAACATGGTAAGGAGAAAAAAGCTGAGATTTCCGCATTTCCCCACCTACCCTTTCTGTACCACTGATTATAGTACTTGACGAAACTGAGTATTTAATTTTGGCACTGCAAACACACCTCATTTCAAACAGAGGTGCTTGTTAAGAGAGGAAAAAAAAAAAAAAAAACCCTCACTTGTTCTCAGAGCTCTATCTAACATCTTGGAGAAGGGATTAGATGTATAAATATTGGCTGCTAAGGGATGATAAAAATACCTCTGAAAAAGAGGGAGTGGTAAACAACCATCCTTCATACTCAGCTGCACTGTTCGATTTCTCTATTCAGAGAATAATATATAAAGACAGTCTGCCAGAAATATCTCAGCTCCCTGAAGCAGGCAAAATGTAGTGTGCATGGCACGTTCTGGAATCATCTGCAATGCATCATAAACACTCGTTTGCTTTGTAAATACATGTTGGTATCTTCCAACTCTTCTGTTTCCTGCATAACGATTTTTATCACTTTATGAGCTGAACAGAATTTTCATCAAATCAGATTTCTCTGCTTTATGATGAAGTCTATTTCCTGTGGGCAAATGGAAATTTTGCCTTGATTATTTTTGGAACTATACAGTAATGGCATAGATACTTGCCTTCACTTTGGAACACACATTTATTTTTAGTAATAAAATAATTTTATGCTTTCAAAAACATTATTCCACAAAACATTCTCTAATATTTTAATAAGAACATAAAGCTATTTTCAGGTACTTCTATACACATAATAATGTTCTCTAACCTGGTGCAGTTCACATGGCTGCCAAGACAGCTTTTTTAAAAAAAAAAAAAAAAAGTACCTGAGAATGTGCAATTTACTATTCTTGTTCTACAGCTGAGGAAAATTAAAGGTCTCTAATATGCAAGCCCATAGATAGGTAAGCAAAATGGGGTTGGCATAGGACAGGAGTGGACGGTAGAGATTGTGGCCGGGCACAGATAGAGCTCTGTGAATAATGAGAGGAGGCCTCCACTTCAGTTGGTGTTCCCAAGGATGTTCCAGAATCAGAATAGTCAACTATCTTAAATTATAAACAGAATTATGCTAACCATTATGCATAATCTTCCCCAAAATTCTAAGCCAGGAATACAAAGAAATTAAAAATGTAAATATTAACATATATTATTCAGATTCTTTGATTCAAGAAATATTACTAGGTGTGGGATTTCAAAACTCTAATTCCCACTACTGGGAGGCTGAAAGGGAAAGATTTCCATGAGTCTGATTTAACCTGGCTACAGAGGGAAACTGTGACTCAATATAAAATAAATAAATAGATAAATAAATAAATAATGTTAAGATACTAAGTATGTTATTTAGAACCAGCTTCATAAAGTCAAGTCAATGAGATACACAGACACAAACATTCTCATATCCCTTTGCAATATTTTACTATTCTGGGATAAATTGCACTGTCAAACTCAGCAACTTTTTTTGATTTGCAAACAAACAAACCTATGTCTTCTGGAGTAACAAAGAAGGCTACTTTTATTTTCATTTTAAACCTTGCTTTCAACTGTAGAATCTAATTACAATAGGAAATTCTCCCATTTTGCTAAAGAATATACATTTCCAGATTTTAGTACATACTTTGAACACACAATTTTAGTGAAGTGAAAAGGGGTGATTCAAAAAACTAGATTGCAAGAGGTTTTAATTTGGAGCTTCTCTATGGAAATGGTGTATTTAGTACAGATATGTTGGGTGAATAATCCCACTAGGCAAATATGGGAAGAAGAGAAAGTAGGTATACTCTGAGAGGAAACAAATGTAAAATGTTCAGATATGAAACATTTGAATACTTACTAAAAATGTAAGACTAAAGAGAGGTAGGGGATGTCTTTGGAGCTGCACAAAATTCTGATTCAAATAGAGATATGTACTTCATGAAACAAACTGAAAGAAAAAGCCCACATGATCATCTCACTATATGCTGAGAAATTGCCAAAATTCAACACTTCTTCATGATAAAAAGATTTGGAGAAATCAGTAATACAAAGAATGTACCTAAACCCAGTAAAGGCAATTTACAGCACACCAATAGCCAACATCAAATTAAATATAGAGAAACTTAAAGCATGTCCACTAAAATCAAGGACAAGGTTGTCCCCTTATCTCTTCAATACAGAACTTGAAGTTCTATCTAGAACAATAGGACAACCAAAGGCAATAAAGGGATACAGGTTGGAAAGAAAGAAGTCAAAGTATCATTATTCACAGATGATATGATGGTATACATGTGACCCCCCCCCCCAATTCTACTAGAGAACTTCTCCAGCTGATAAACACCTTGGAAAAATGGCTGGATACAAAGTTGCCAGAAAGAAATCAATAGCTCTCCACTACACAAGTGATAAATGGGCTGAGAAAGAAGTTAGGGAAACAGTATCATTCATAATATCCACAAATAATATAAAATACCTTGATGTAACTAGAAACAAGCAAGTCAGGACCTGTATGACAAGAATTCCAAGTCTCTGGAGAAAAAAATGAAGAAGATATCAGAAGATGGAAGATCTCCCATGCTCTTGGATTGGTAGAATTAACATAGTGAAAATAACCATCTTACCAAAAGCAATCTACAGATTCAATGCAATTCTCATAAAAAATTACAACACAAATATTCACAGATAATGAAAGAACAATTCTCAACTTCATATGAAAAACAAACAAACAAACAAACAAACAAACAAACCAACCCAGGATAGGTAAAACGATCTTGAACAATAAAAGAACTTCTGGAGATATTGCTATTCCTGACTTCAAATTGTACTACAGAGAAATAGTAATAAAAATTGCAATGTATTGGTATAGAGACAGGTAAATCAATGGAATTGAATTGAAGACCCAGAAATAATTCCACACACCCACAACAATTGATTTTTTGAGAAAGAAGCCAAAACCATACAGTGGAAAAGGGAGAGCAACATCAGCAAGTGGTGTTGGTCTAACTGGATGTCTACATGTAGAAGAATGCAAATAGACCCATATTTTTCATTTTTCACAAAACTAGAGTCCAAATGGATCAAATACCTCAATGTAAAACAATATGCACTAAACCTTATAGAACAGAAACTTGGGAATAGTCTTGAACTCATCAGTACAGGGGACAGTTTCCTGAACAGAACGCTAGTGGCTTGGATGCTAAGGTTAAGAAGTAATAAATGAGACCTCAGGAAACTAAAAAGCTTCTGTAAGTCAAAGGGAATCACCATTAAGGCAAAAATCATAGCCTACCAATTGGGAAAAGATCTTCAATAACTCTCCATCTGACAGAGGGCTAATATCCAAAATATATAAAGAACTCAAGAAGTTAGACACCAACAATCCAAATAATCCAATTAAAAAGTGGGGTACTTGGGTAAACAGAGACCTCTCAACTGACGCACCTTGAATGACTGAGCACTTAAAGAAATGTTCAATATCCTTAGTCATCAAGGACGTGCAAACCAAAACAACTTTTGAGATTCTACCTTATACCCAAAGAATGGCTAAGATAAAAAACTCAAAGACAGCACATGGTGGCAAGGTCGAGAAACACGGGAACACTCCTACCCTGCTGGTGGGACTGCAAACTTGTCCAACCACTCTGGGAAAAGGGTTTCATAGAAGATTGGGAATATTTCTACCCAAGACCTTGCTACATCACTCCTGGGCTTATATCCAAAAGATGCTCCACCACCTCACAAGGACAATTGCTCAAGTATGTACATAGCAGTTTTATTTGTAATATCCAGAACTAGAAACAACTGAGATGTCCCTAATTGAGGAGTGGAATAAAGAAAATATGGTTTATTTACACACTGGAATACTACTCAGCTATTGAAAACTAGGACCCCATGAGTTTTTAAGGCAAATAGAAGGAACTAGAAAATATCATCTGAGTGAGGTAATCCAGACCCAAAAGGACATTCATGGTATGTACTCACTTATAAGTGGATATTAGGCATAAAGTACAGGATCCTGATGCTATAAAGGGGAAACAAAATAGATATTGTAGGTTTATGGAAGGAGGATAGTAGGTAGAAGAGGGGGTGGGAGAGGAATTGGAGGGGAAGGATCATATATAGGGAAAGCAGGAGAGAGAAAAGGTAGGACATTGGTGGGTGTAGTAATCACTAGGACATGCCAGAGACCTGGGATGGGGGGGGGGGCTCCAGTGTCTACGGAGTTGACTCTAGCTGGGACTCATAGCTGTGGGGAATATGGATTCCGAAGTGGCCACTTGCTAGAGCCAGAGAGAACTACTAGTGTAGGGATATGGATAGCAACCCACTGATAAAACCTCTGACCCAAAATGTGTCCTGTCTACAATATTTGTTGGGACAAAGATGTTGTAGAGACTGAGGGAATGGCCAAACAATGAGTGGTAGAAAATGATTGATTTTAATATTGAAATACCAACCAGTAGAGCTACATTCTAATCAACCACATAATTTTCCTGAAAATGCTTCATTAGCAACACGATTTTCATGTTTTTAGTTATGCATTTAGTTCTCAATTAGAACAGTTGCTACAGTTCCTAACTTTGCACTCTGGCCAGATGGCCATGCACATTTAATTTGTGGATCAGGTTTCATAATGCATATTGATTGTTGTCAAGCAATTAAAAAATGGTACCCTATCTCATATAATATCCTTGCCTTTGAAAGGGACATCTGTTAGTAAGGACCCCAGCTCAGTGTGTAGTTCACAGTAGACCCTCTCAAATATCTTATATAGGTGTCTCTTTAGTATGATATTCATTCACAAAGACATCAATGTGGAAGAACCTCTCTTTACATGACATTGCCTTGTGTACTTTTTGCCCTTTGACTTCCCGCACAAGGCCCTATATCAATCTCTAGTCTCAGATTTCTAGAAGATTTTTATGGCTTATAAAAGAGAATTATTTGTGGTTAAAAGCCCTGTACCTCATTTAAAAAGGAAATTATACATATACAGCAGAGGACTGCCTGATCTGGTCTCAGTGAGAGGAGACACATCTAACCCTCAAGAGACTTGAGGCACCAGGGAATGGGGAGGTCTGGTGAGGTGGGGATGGGTGGTAAGAGGTAAGAGATGATGAATGTGGAGTGGTGGGCTATGAGAAGGCAGCTGGGTAAACTGGTCGAGTGCAAGCCTTGAACCCCAGAGCCCTAAAGGGAGGTAGGAGTTCAGCCTTGCTCCTGGGCTTCTGGCTCCTTTCACATAGTTAAAGCCCATCCCACAAAGAGGTTTGTGGCCATCAGTCACATAGCACAGGTAGAGGGCATGACATAGGCTGCAGAGCCTCAAGATATCTCCATATTCATAAGATACCTAAGGGCCAGAAGGCGTACCCAACTAAGCATTCCTTCCCAGACCCTCCTCCTCTTCTTCCTCCTCCTCTTCAAAAGAGTTATTTAACCTCAGGTCTGTCCATTGGGTATAGCTTCATCCATTTTCTGCCATGATAATAAACATTTTAAGACCATGGACTACCTCTCTTCTTTGGAGTCCGTCTTGGGGAACCGTGGAGAAGGTTTTCAACTACCGAGCCACTTTTAACCTCCTGCAGATGACCTCTTTACATCCCACTGGAGGCTGCTGGAGTTTGTCTCCCTCACCCCTTCAGCTGTGGGTCAATCCAGCCTGTATGCAACCTATCTAGGTCTTTCTGCGGCCTCTCAGTGGTGCCTGGGAGTTCAATGGCTTGAGGCCAGTTGGTTCCTGGCCATCTCCTGGCCCAGGGACCCCCAGTTCAAGAGCTCCAGCCACCATGGGATCTCAGACTGTGTTCTCTCCATCCTGAAACCCCACAGCTTTTCACAGCCCAGCATCCACCCAGCGCAGGTGAAGTATACTCAGTCAAATTCCCGTGCTTTTGCCTCTCTGAGCCGTGGCAGCAGCCCCTTAGGGTGGCAGACATGGGACTCACAATTCAGCCCAACAGGACCCATGCCCACATGGACACCACAACTCAACAGAGGAACAGTCAGAGAGCAGACCAAGAAAGGGATAATGACTGGACAATATCAGTGCCATTGCACATTAGAGATAAACAAGAATTTAAAAATTATCTACATCCATTTTCTGTCATCTGAGGTCGATTCAGCATATTAAATGTATTAAGATACATATGAGATAGAAGAAAAAAAAGAAACTTTTGAAAAGTAACTTCACCAAGACTCTAACATCTTGATCAATAAAAAATTTCAGCCATGACACCCTCTTGGGTTTTTTTTCCACTATTAATTAGAGCAGCTATTTATATGGAGTCTCAATAATTGTTTAATTGGATGAATAAATTAGCACACAAAAATAGAGTGACTGTTTAATGCAAATAGCATTAACACTTGTTTTAAAGGTAGGCACTTTGGTATGCAATAGAATATCAGAAAGACTGAAGTGTATATAAATGACAGATTGAGCTGCCCCTAAAAAGACAATGGAATTTTGTTGATTGATATTAAACACATACTAGATACAATCACACTCATCAGTCAGTAATGTAGTCAACATTATTCAGGTGAATTTTGAGAAAGAAAAACATGCAGGTCAATCAGGAATAAAGAATGGAAGAAATATTTAATGCTAAAAGGGTTTGGAAAATGGATCATGTTTGCAGATCTGTGAGATAAGTTTGTACTCAGGTGGAATTCAAATGGAATAGTGATCAAGGACAAGTGATGACTAGTATTATAGCTTTTTGTCTAAAAGTAAAAAGATGAAATAAAATATATGGCATGTTAGCATCATAGATCATAAGCTAGGAATTTGAGAAGCAGACTCCAATCTGACAAATGTAGGGAAAAGACATAGAAGACAGCATGAGGAACAATCAGGATAGTAATAAAGAAAGGGAAAGCATTGACAAATAGATATATACTCAATAGTTTAACATGTAAGATGATCTGTTTCTCATCAATTTTTCCCAATACCTTTCACTCGTTAAAGTAACTTCAAACTTTACTTGATGAGCAAAGTTCCCATGATTTCGAGTGTTTGACCTCCATGCATGCAAAAATTCAAAATATGAAGAAACATTGTTTCAAATTCTAAATAAACTTCGATTGTGCTTAAGAAGACTAGATAATAACTGAAAAATGGATGACAGGAAGTTGATTTTTATTCTGAAAGTCTCCAGAAGGATGCATCTGAAAAGGAGGCTGGATGACATAGATATGAAGTGGTCTCATATCCCACGTTAAATCTAAAATTGGTCAAGCTAACATTTGGATTTAAACATTACCAGTTAAATGCATATATATATATTTTTTTCTTTTAGAACTAGATTTAGCTTTATGAACACTATAAACATTTTAATTTATTTATTGTATAAGTGTTTGGGTATTACACTAAAATGAACATATGGAGGTTTAGACAATTGTAGGAGTCAACTGTCTTCTTCAATCATGTGGGTACTATTAATAACTTAACTTCTTAGTAAGTACCCTAACCAATTGAGCCATCTTGCTGGCTCAGCACTATTTATAACCAACTTTTGATACCTGATCATAACACCTTTTCATATTTTAATTCATAATGTATCTTATATAGAGATTCTATATATAGATATCTATATATATATATATAATATATATATAATATGTATGTGTATTACAGAATATATATTACACAATACTTCCAATATTCTCAGTTTTTCATTTAATGCACTAGTATCTTTTCAATAAGCCAATTCAAAACAGGATAGCATGGAGAGCAAAGTAAGTATCCTATGAGAAATTTATGTATATATAAATTCTTAAAAGTCTAAAAGCTATGTACAGCTTTGTGTGACAGGATTTAATTTCAACTGTTCCATAAATAAAATTATTTTTCATCTTAAACAGGTGTTCAGAATTCATGAGACTCTTCATTTTTAGAACAGGAACAGTAAGGATCTAATTTTATTGCTGACAGTGAAAATGTTAAATTTTGTATATTAAGATAATTTTCAATGCTTAATAGTCTTATAAAGAGAGAAGATGCATTTCAATCTCTCCCTTTGATTAAATGAGTGTAAGCTCATCAATCTCTGTTAGTACAGACTTGCTCTGACATATAAGTGCAGTCTCACCCAAATGTCGTTTTTCATTAGTGACTGTGGTTGATGTGACAGCTGTGTTATTATTGTTCAGGCTGTAGATGTGGCTACTAATAAAAATATTTTGTTTTCATGCATGACTTGGAGTATCTCTCAAAAATGAATCCAGTATTTTCTCAGTCCCACCTACATTTAAATACAATTCAGTCAATCTTTGTGTGAAGAGTATGAATCTATTTCTGCTATCTGGGATAACTTTGACAGTTAATTTCAAGGCAGGTTCTTCACTAACATTTTGTGCTCTATGATGAAATTAGAAGGTACCCCCAATTCCATAGTCTCTCTCACTATTTTGTTTCTGAAATACATGTAAGGGTTTTATAATATCATCAACTCAAAATTTGGAGTATTTACTTAAAGGAAAGATGAGCACTGTGTATTTTCGTATTCTTGCACCTCAATAAATTCCATTGAGTTGATGAATTCATTAGTAAGAACTCACATAATCTTAAATAATATGCCTCTTATGATTTTATTCACTTATTGACATTTTCTAGAGATAACTGTAATTTGAGATATTAGAGGAGAATTATAGTTTCCTGTAGAGTCTGAATTAGGACTAGTCTGTCCTGATCTCTAATCTCAATTCCATTACATTTCTACATTATAACCTTGTCTAGCTCTGTCTACTGTATACCTCAGTTTACTTTAATTTTTGTGGAGGAAATTGAGGAAATTAACTGTGAATCACAAATTTCATGTCTGTAAATGAATTTTAGGATTATATGTTATGAGATCAATTACATCAATGTCATGTAGAATAATTTGAATATATGATGATGGCTAAAACTGTCCAAGACATTGTAAATATGGTTAAGTTTTATTCTAATATTCTGCAAATCTTAGTCTCTTTTAGAAAATTGGGCAGATATTCAGAAGTCCCAGATATGGAGCATGATTCTTCTCTACTCCAGCTTTAATCTGATAAATGTATTCTTCTTAAAAGCAATAACTAAATTATTATTCATGAACATATCACAAACTTAAAATCTTCTAAACATACAATTTTATCAATGCAAATAGTTTAGACTAAATTAAACTAGAATAAAAATAATACTAATGAAGCATTTTTTCTCATTTTTTAGTTATTTGAATAAACTCAGATAATTCTTCTTTTAAAAAATCAAACAATAAAACTCAGTACACTCTGTCTAGAATTAAAACTTAATGTATATGAACATGAACCATAATGTTCATGTTTGAGACGAAACTAGGATAACTCTATGAGTTTACTGATATTGCTATAAGCATATTTTCTATTATATCTCCTACTTTCATTTCACTCTGGTGGCATTTTATACTTCCTGTTAAGTATCCTTAAGGAAAGGGTTTTGTAACCACATTTCTATAAGATATTTAGTTTCCTTACATTTTAGTGTCTTTGTTCAATTCAATTGAAGCCAGTAGGAATCCTCTCTAATGGTACCAGCTTTCTTGTGTGGAGAAAAAGCAGTATACTTCATGTCCTTGGTGTTTCAAGTTATATAAAAAGATGTATGAATGTGGTCAGATGTAAAAAATAGCTAGATGGTTGAAACTGCAGAATATTCCAAGTCTCTTTTGACTCCACATGGAAAAAGCTCTTTGAAAACAAACTACAGATAAAAGTAAAGCATTAAAACTTGTCTGACTGCAAGAAGCAAGGGATCTATGAGATGGTCTCTGTATAATAGTGTTTGTAACCAAGCCTGATGACCTGAGTTTGATCCCTGCAGCCTACATGGTGAAGTCGAGAAAAATGAACTCCTACATATTGCCCTCTGACTTCTATATATGTGTCATTGCACATGAATGTCTTGGTACATGTGCTCACAGACAGACAGACACACACACACACACACACACACACACTAAATAAATGTAAAGATATTTTAAAATAAAAGAAAAGACAATGTCAATTTTTAGAGCAGATCCTTAAAGATATTTACTTAAACTGCAATGCCCACATACGTAAATATAGTGAAGAGTAATGTTTAACTGCCTTAATATGCCTTTATTTGAGGAGTACAAACAATTAAATGGTGTTTTGTGGGGAAATTTTAATCTAGTAACAAAACTGCTCTGGCAAGGAACCACATGGAAAGATCTAGGTCTCTTTATCTGGTAGAATGCAGATATGTAACACACCTTAATCCCTCAGGCTGAATTCAGACACACCCTTAGCACATACCTCTAATTTCAAACAATGTAGGTAAGATTAATTTGTAGAAGGAAGCAGCCACGTTTAAAAATAATGTCTAATTGAGGAGCAGATGAAGTGATGAATCAGAAAAAGATTTGACAGAATGAGTCAGAGATAGGATATGCCCAACTCACTACAAGATAGGTGATTTAAAGAGGTGGGGCAGGGAGAGAGAGAGGAGAAGGAGGAAGATGAGGAGTAGGTGGTGGTGGTGGCGGCAATTTTATAGGGTCAGTTTTATGGAGGAAAGTTGCAGATGAAGACGAGTCATAGAATGAGAAGGAGCCAGAAGACTAGAACAGATTGCCAGAGTTAGTTTCAGCCAAGCAGAGCAATTTAGTCAGAAGCTGAGAGAAGCTAATTTGAATAAGGAATCAGTCATCTTGGAGAGGAGTTTGGGCCAGACTGCTGAGTTGAATCAGTTAGCCTGAGTTCAGAAAGACTTGAAAAGGGTAAGTTACTCACAGTAAGCCTATGAGATGACAATTATATCTTGTGAATAAAAGAATCATTTACAATGTCTACCATGGGTAAAACTTTTATAAGTATAACTCTGATTTGAATTGAAATCAATTACATGTTTTTATTAAACATGATGGTAATACATTTTATTTAATTACCACTGAATTTGTCAACCTCATCTAGTAATTTTTTTTTTTTAAGTTTGAAAAACATCAGAAATATGCTATGTCGGTAGGATCAAGAAATGTAGCTGAAATGTAGTTGGATTTTAGCCTGATTAAGGACTGAAATAAATGAAGTTACATCATTTACTTTTTAGCTCTGCTTTGAGAATGACAGAATTTTCAAATCCAAGGCCTATAGCATTTTGTTTATGGGTTAAATAGTTAACAGTCTTCATAGGAATTCTGTAGAGGTAGCATTAATTTCTAATTATAAAAATAGAAATAATGTTATCAGTTAGTTTAAAGTATCAAATTAGTTCCTTTGTTTGGATAAAGTATATAAAGAAAATATGAGCATATTTCCTTTTCAATTTGGATATCAAGGATAGTCTAGTGATACATTTCAAATGGCTAAGTGCTGTCATTTTGGAGTTGAAGTTTCCTTGGTTTAGATAAATGTCCTACTTAAGTTTCCAAATTATCTTAAAATAATTTGTGCCCGCTACCCTTTCCCCATTCCTAACAATATTTCTTTCCACTGAATGCACATAAATAACAATTATAATATGCAAATCCAGAACTAAGCATGATTTGTAGAATCCAGGCGAGTAACACTAAGGGTTCAAGAAGGTGGTAGATATAGGCAGAGCTGATAGTCCATCTATGTGCTAGCCCACGATGATCATTTTGCCCTCACTCTTAGATAAAGAAAAAGTAAATATGTGAATATGTGATCTTTCAAACAGATATAGTACCTAGAGTATTCTAGGATTATTAAGTTTTAATTTTGTGACACAAATCTCATAACCATTCAGGGACTAATAAGATGCTTCATTTGATAAAGTGTTTATTTTGCAAGCATAGGGTCCTGAAGTTGTAACCTCAGAACACAATCAAAGTCAGCCATTTTTATAAGCAATTGATGGAGTCATGAATGAAGAGAGAGAGAGAGAGAGAGAGAGAGAGAGAGAGAGGAGAGGACAGACAGAGACAGACAGAGACAGAGAGACAAAGCAGAAACGTGGAACATGTGATAGGTTGGAGGAAAAAAGGATGGCTGAAATCACATAATTAAATCATAATTTCAGAAATAAAAATATTATTGAAAAAGATAGGCATAATGTTACATTCTTGTAATCTGTTGAAGGCCAGATGAAAGGAAGGCAAGCAGATCTCTGGAGCTCCATGCCCAATGACAGTCTGTCTCCAACAAGAAGTAAGAAATGATCCCTGAGATTTGCCACACATGGGAAAGAGAGAACGATTCACAGTGTTTAAATGCCCAACGCATGCTGAAACAAATGTGTGGATTATAATACAAAAAAAAAAAAAAAAAAACCAGAAAAGTAAATATACAATGAATACCATGAAAAAACAACTCAAGGAGGGTGAGTTTTAAACCTAGCACTCTAGTTTCACCTTTTTAAAAGTGTAATGGAAGTCTGGAAATAATACAGATTACAACAAGGATTAAATCACCCTCATACAGGAAGGGAAGTTTAATCCTACCTAGAAATGAAAGTACTGAAGCTTAGTCAAAATATTTCTTTACTTTAAAGAAGTTTGTGTGTGTACCAGCAATCCTTACTTACGCATTAATGTAAATATTCCTGAGAAGTATAATGTGTAAGGGTGTTATCACACACTTAAGAAATGTGAAATCTCTGGAGACAGTTCCATGGTGTATAAAGTGTTCGTACAATGCCTGGTGACCAAGCTCTGAGGCGTAGGTCTGTCGAGGTTATGGTCCCTTTATGGAGTCTATGTTTTTTCCCACCTAAGAGATGTTTTTATTATGAATTCCTGACTCAGCAAACTCCTATATGTCTTCATTGTGGTAAATCGTAGGACTGTTATTTATGAACGTAAAATAGTCTTAAGAGATTATTTGCAATAGTTCCCCTGAGAACAGCCGCCGAATGACTGGGTATTTAATGTTTTGATTGGAAACATCAAGGGATGTTTTCATGGATAATCTAGCTGTGAATCATAGACACATATGTATGTAAAACCCTGGGAGACCTGTGGGTAAGACTGGGAATGAGTTGGATGTAGATGAAGGAGATGGGAATCCTTTTAAGCTCTTACTTCCCATTCCTTCCCATTGGTCATATTTCTTGTGTTCAGTATATGGTTTGCATTTTTGGAAGCTTTGCTAGAACCTTTTCAAAGTGTTCATCAAAGGTTTATCACAGTTTTAAATGTGTGCAAATGTGCTGCTGTGGACCCACTTTCAATTTTGTATTGTATTTATTTATTTTTTTAAATCTCAATTCATGTCTGGTAACTAAATGGCTAGATGTTGTAGTTTATTAGACACCTCTCGGATTACAGTTATCTCATTGATGCTAAATAAGTGATCTAAATATATTTTAAACTATATAAGTTATGTTTAGACCTACATGTCCATAGAAGGCAATTAGAAAACTTGTTTTCTTGAATTTCCTGCATTTAATCATGCACAAATTACTCATTTCATAGATACTTATTCAATCCTCTCAGAATGTTCCATCTGAACAAGACAGGAATAGTTCAGTTCTTTCATTGCTAACTTTCAACATTTATGCATATTCCATAAGCTAATACAATATCCATCATTCATGTATTTTTTTTTTTTTACAAATGCTGTAATACACAGAGGTTGACAACATGCTAGGTGGTGTCCTAAGAGCTATAATATGTTATGTCATAAGAGGACAATGGCCTGATTCTCTATCAGTTTCATTCTAGTTGCTTTTATTTCTCAAGAACATGCACAAAAAATTCCTAATGTTGAGATTCCGAAGACCAGGGCCCTGGTGAACAATGTTCACAACACAGAGTTTCCTCTGTAAAACATACTAAGTTTCTTCTAAAACCTTTGTGAAAATTCAGTATAAGACATCACATTGTAGCATTAGTCAGTCACTCATTCATAGTCATATATACTCATTTCATTACATAAATTATACCCATAGCTTATTCATATAATATAGAATTATGTATTTCATATATCTATATATTATACAGTTAAAATTTACCAAAAATTTAAAATAAACTAGGGAATATTCACAGAATCATGGCAGAGAAACCTCTACTTGCTGTTTTATTAAAAGCCACTGTGAGTTGAAAAATACCTCTGCATTCACTCTAAATGTACTAGGTGTTAGATTAACACATGCTCAAACTTTCACTCTGAATTATTTTGAACAGCAAAACATTGACACAGATTTAAAATAAAATGAAAATGTAAGACAGGAAAAGCTACAGTAGATGACATTTTGTCTATTGTGACTTGAAAGTATTGTATATTATAGATTTACACCAAGGTGCTCAGGAAACCTACATGACTCCTATTTTCTGTTTTGATCATTTCTATCTCCAAAGAATGGATTTCTTCAAGGTGACAATTTTCTTCACTCCTTTTCTGATAAACTGAATGATAGAAAAAGAAGTTGTAAAAAATTAAAATCATCAAGTTGTTTAACAGGTGTCTTAAGCCATTTTTCAAAAATAATTAATGAAAATATAAAAATAAGTAATTTGAGGAAACAGAAACCACTAAAATATTATTATGTATCAATAGTTTTATCAAGAAGAAAATAAAAGTTATAGCTTTAATTATTCTATTTTGCCTTAACCTGAGAAAATTAACATATTTTAAATAGTATTTTGTTTCTGGGTTGTCAATAAACTTTAACATCATTTTTCATGATTTTTTGAATTCATACTCCTTTTTAATAAGAGATTTAGATTTTTACATTTAGCCCAAACCTCATGACAATTTACTGAGGAGATTCCAATTTAAGTAGAGATCATTTAAATAGAGAAAAAATAAGGCTGTGGTAAAAGTGAATAGCACATCCTATTGGCATGTTTTCAATGGCTTGGATGCTAGCTTTTTCAGTTTATGTTCTGCATGAGATATCTTTCAGCACCCTCCTTTAAAAGCCATTTTTAGAAATCTGTGATTTTTCTTTAGTGTAGCCAACTTTGTATAATCCCTGGTGTCTATTTAAACATTCATGGAGAGATAGCAGAACACCATAATAGAGGATCCATTCTTTAACAAGAATTTTAACCTTTATTTTTGTTTCATGTGTATGGATGGGTGCTCTGTCTGTATGTTTGTCTGTGCACTATGTGTGCACAGTGCTGGCAGAGATTAGAAGAGAGCATTGGATCCTCTGGGACTAGTGTAACAGATTGTTGTGAACCACCAAGTTAGTGCTGGGAATCAAAGTCAGATCTTCTGAAAGAGCAGCCGGTGTTCTTAACCCTTGAGTCATTTTTCCAGCCCTAGAGAAGATATTCATAAAGTCAGTTTTTCTATGTTTGTATAATAGATCTGTGACTGAGGATATTTGACACTCTGGTTTGTAATGTCTTTATTTAAGAAGATCATGAGCAGAATTTACTCCTATGCGTCCTTGTGACGATGCAAATAATTAAAACTAACCCATGTACTAAGCACAGGTCCTAAGTGTCAATCACATGGAAAAGACTGAGTTACTCAGATTATTAATGTTGTGCAAATCATGTTCTTATGTACAACCTGGCATGTTGCTAGTCTCGTGTCAAAGACAGTCTTCTGAAACTACCCAGGAGGTTTTGTTGTTTTGTTTTTACCAAATTATATGTAACATAGACTCAGCAATTTCATTCCTTCATGTTTATCCAAGAGAAATCATGAGTACTTAAAGACTGCATGCAGTTTTTATTAACTTTGTCTGCATGAAGTAACAAGACCACTAAGGAGAACATTGCGCCTCAAATGGTGAGTAACTGAGAAATGGTGAGTAGTAAAGTTTCTGCAATGGTACATTCATTCATTCAGCAGAATAATGGAGAATGGGTGATATCTATGAATAACCGCAATCTATTTCACATTATGTTGTAGGAGAGGTTCACATTATGTTCTAGGAGAGGCTGTGCCATGGACAAAGAAATCTTATTGGTGTTTGCTAGAAAAGATGTCACAGTACTTGGAGACAATGGATGTTCTGTACATTATAATGGCAGTGATATTATTATTATATTATCAATGATTATTATATGTTTTACAAAATTCAAAAGATGCAACCCTAGATTCAAAATATAATAATATGATAAATTATGAAATTTAAAATTAAAATTGGATAAGAACATGCTTATATAGCATGTTTTGTGAATCTGGAGAGATTTAGAATTGTTTAGATAACAGTCCTTTCAAAGGATTTCACCTTATGAAAACATTTAGTGCATTTAGTGAAACTCTTTTCTTGATGACAAAGATACTTAGGTTGAAAGTATGCTGAGGTTGTAGTTGTCATAAATTATGCACAGGCAGGCTTGTCTTAGAGCATCAGGGTAGCAAAGTTCAGGGTAAGGATAAACAAATGCAAGTACAAAATTAAGCCTCACCACAATTCCACATGACTTTGATTACAGTGATTTGTTTATTTCATTTGTGTTTGTAAATGTATGGTGCCATCTAATTTACTTTTGTAATAAAGGCTATATATATATATATATATATATATATATATATATATATATATATTACCTTATCAAAGTTACAAACAAACACACATACATTCTATGCTTGTGTGCATTTATAATTTTATGTTTGTCAAATAACTGCATATTTATGAATATGGTGTATGTCTTGATATATGTATATGGTCAAATGATTAACTAAAGCTAGTCACTATATCCCTCATCTCAAAACTTTTTTAATAATTTATTTTAATTTTGAGATTATTCTATAATTACATCAACTCCACTTCTCTTTTCCCTCCAAACACAATCATGTACTCTGCCTAGTGCTCTTATATTTTGTGATAAGTATATTTCTATGCTGCTACAAGATTTGTTGACGCGTTTCTTTTTCTTCCAATGAGAGTAAGAATGAACAATAAAGTTAAGTGTATTTGGGCATAGTTCAGTGTTGTGATATTTTAATTAAACTTTTGCAGTATTTATGTGAAAGTGGTGCACACATGGTCTTGAACTCAATGAAACTAATGTTGAGAAAGTGGGGCTTATATCTTGCCTTGATTTATTGTCCCTGTAACTTACAGAAGCCTAAAAGAGAAATCTGAAGAATAATAGCAGTCTTTGGAGTTGGACATATATTATGTAAAATAAAATGTGAAACACTTTAGAATTATTTAATTACCCAAAATTTCAGTTTAACATTTTTCAAAGTAGGGAATTTTACAGTTATTTGCAAAAAGTGATCACAGTTGAAGTTGTATAAAAGAGACAAAACATGTCTCAATGGTTAGCAAAAGTTTTTCTTTTAATGGATGTGATAAATGTTTGCCCAGTTAACTCTAAATCTGTCCATAGTTAGTAAGATTATTTTGCTATATAATCAAAAATCTTATCTATCTTTTTTGTGGTATTTTAATAGAATTGCCAAATAGACATTTAAAATGAATTTGTTATTTTAACAAAGTTTTATTTTAATATGCATGGTCTATAATTTTCATTATTAAAATTCATTCCATGATATTTGTTTTTGTAAAAAATTTTAAAAGTGTAGAAGTGTCCATTTCCACCAATGTGCCTGTAGAAATTCATATTTTCCAGCTCTTTGTCCTGTACAAATATCTTTATGTATTCCATGTAAATAAGTTCAGAAGTTTCCGTATAAGACCAGGAAGTAGACTTGCTGGCATAGAGCATTCCAAGGGATCTCAAATTAATCAGTGGCTAAACCACTTCACTAAGCCAATAACTATTATACTGAAAAGTATTTCTAGTTATTGACATTAATTATGATTAATTATGCATATATATATATCAATATTAATTATGATACACATTTGATGGGAAATAATACAGCTAAAATGTGACATTAACAAATTTTGATAACATTTTACTTAAAAAACTAATTCAATTGTAGGGAATTATCTGATGGTTCTTCCACTAACATTAAGTCTTACTAAGTGTAGCACACATGTACATACATACTCACATGCACACAAACAGAGCACACCTTTTGTAACAGCTGTCCTCTCAAATATATGTTCATGTATCATATTGCTTACTTAATCTTGCCACTAACAAAACCAAACTCATAAATATACCCACAAGGCTGCAGAATTTCCTTGAACTCAGACACAATTAAAAACATTCTGGTTGTTTTAAAGAAAAAAAAAAAAAGAAAAAGAAAACAAAACCAAAACAACCATCTGGCCCAAAAAGAAAAATACCATGTATATTTTTATCACTGATGAGATGTTAGCTTTAATACTTTCCTTATATTTTTTTTTCTTTTGGATACTCATAGGAGTCAGGAAATTATTAAGAATTCATGGAGAAGAATTTTCAAGATAGGGTAGATAGGAAATACTTATATAAAGATTGAAAGGAATTATGTTCAGGAAGAGACAAATCAGTGTAGGCGATGGATGGCAAAGTAGAAGAAAACTAGGAAACATAACACTAATCATTTGTATGTATGTTTGCATGTATGTATGTATTTTTAATCAAAATTATTTTATTTACATTCTAGTCATTGCCCCCTCTGTCCCTTTCCCCATAGTTCCTCATCCCGTTCTTTTCCCCCTCGTCTCTGAGAGAGTGTTTCTCACCACCAGGCTTCCCCTTTCCCTGGGGCCTCAAGGCTCACAAGGATTAAGCACATTTTCTCCCACTAAGCCCAGATCAGGTAGACCTCTGCTACATATGTGCCAGGGGCCTCAGACCAGCCAGTGTATGCTTCTGGTTGGTGGTTTAGTCTCTTGGGAGCTCCCTGTGGTCCAATTAGTTGAGACTGCTAGTGTTCCTATGGGGTCACTCTCCCCTTCAGCTTCTTCAATCCTTCCCCTAATTGAACCATAGGGGTACCTGACTTCAGTCTAATGGTAGGATGTAAGTATCTGCTTCTGTCTCAGTCAGCTGCTGGTAGGGGCACTCAGAGGACAGCAGTGCCAGGCTCCTGTTTGTAAAGTACATCATAGCATAGCGGTGTCAGAACTTGGTGCACACCCTCCCCCATGAGATGGATGCCAAGTTGGGCCAATCATTAGATCTTCTCTCTAGTCTCCTCTCCATTTTAGTCCCTGCAGTTCTTTTAAACAGGAACAATTCTGGGTCAGGAATTTTGACTGTGGGTTTGTAACCCTGTCCCACCACTTGAGTCCATGTCTATCTACTGGAGGTAAACTCTTTGAGTTTTCTTTCCCCAATGTTGGGCATTTTAGCTAAGGTCATCCCCAATGAGTCTTGGGAGTGTCTCATCTCCAGGGTCTCTGAGACTCTGTAGAAGGCCCTCTCGACTCCAATTCTCTGAGATAACACTAAATACTTTTTTAAATCATATGAAAATTCAGTATTGTAGTATAGATCTACACTCAAACATTAAGAGTTAAGATGGAGTCTTCCTATAATGAGGCATGAAGGCCCCAATTAGACCTGAAAGGCTAACAAGTAAAAAGCCCAGTGACAGGGATGAGTTACTTCACTTGGAGCCATTGAAAAGTGAGGTCATAAAGCTCTCCAAACGTCTTGATTATCTCCAGAACTTGACAGTAAAAGTCTATTACTGATAGCACCACAGACTTGAGTCATGGCACAGGGAGAAATAAAGCTGATACTGACCTGGAAATGTTTGCCTACTGGGAATTTTCATAGTTCTGGAAGGTGCTATGCATGTTCCTGGAGGAGGCAAGCATTAGTCATACCCAGCTGTTAACCCTGTAAGCTGACAAGATATGCCAACTGATGAAATTTTGGCACAATATCATGGGAGCAAACAGACCTCTTTATGATCTGATTTAAGGCTCATTCAAGAAGATAAAACCTATATCTGACACTATAATTGGATCAAGAACTTATGGCTAAGTAGAGGCCTTAGGATAGGATTTACTGTTACTGTTTTGCTAGTCTTAATAGATATTGTACTGCTAATTAGACATCAAATTACTTATCATTATACCCACAGATTAAGGCACTTTTTTTTTTATTTTGAGAGAGGTTTCTCTGTGTAGCCCTGGCTGTCCTGGAACTCACTCTGTAGACCAGGCTGGCCTTGAACTTAGAAATCCGCTTTGCCTCTGCCTCCCAAGTGCCATCTCACTAGCTAATCTGAGAAATTTCTGTTTGCAGTAGATGATGATCAACACAGAGACTCACAACTAGCTAATGTAGAAAATAAATGACCCATGATGTTCAGTCCTAAAAAGTATATAAAATACTCCTTATACCCAAGGCTCAGGGATCACTATTGACAAGGGGCAGAAACATGGGAAAAACCAGAAGTGGTGAATGATTACAAGGAAGTAATGTTTTCTGTAAACAGCAGGGCATTTGCATGCACTTATGAACTCACAGCAGTTTGACTACATGTACAAGACCAGTTCAAATCTTAGCTTGGAGGGAGGATATGACATGAGGTCCCAACCCTAGCTGAGTGGCTACAGGCAATTAATTCTTAAATGCTGTGAGAAGACAGATCAGTTTTCTCTAAGAATGTCACTTCCTATAAGTCAACTCTGCTCGAATTGAGGACACACACTCAGAAACATGTTAGGAACAAAATTAACCTTGATAGAAATAAAAAGGAGGCATGATTTTATGGGAGGGAATAGTTAGTTTGGAAAGAGTTTGGAGATTGATGGTGAGTACAACCACAGTGTGCTTATCAAATTCTCCAATAATTAATAAAGATAGTTATTTTTAAAAAAATTATGAACACATGAAACAATGTTCATACATCCCAAAACCAAAGTTAATTAAAGCACACTTGTAGTAATGAAGCGTTTTGAATTATGCTCATTTCTCTCTACGGAGCCTTTGCTCTATACATCTTGAGGACTGTTATATTCATTTTGAGATTCCAGAGTTATGACCAAACTATTTTTGTAGTTTATTTTCTTTAAAACTATATAATATAACAAATCCTATATCATTTTAGATTGGCAGTATTAAGGCATAATTGGGAAAGCACCACTGTAGTCACAACATGGCAGAGAATCTAGAAAGAACACTAACAAGTTGGGCTCTGAAACACATTGATCAAATTGAATAATAGAGTTTAAGTCATGGTTCCTTAAGAAAACAATTAGGAAGGTTTTACTTTCTAACACTGAGAGTGTTCTATTAATTTATATAAAAATCTAACAACAACAACACAACAGCAACAAAACCTTACTGTTGAAATCTCATCTTGGAAAAATATCTTTCTTTGCTAGTTCCTTTGCTGAGGGCAAAATGGATCTGACATGATTAATCACGCTCTCAAAGTAACTTGAAAGGTCATCAGAGCTTTGATCTATGAGGAAAAGAAATTCTTCCCCACATAATTCTTATGGAAGAAACGTTTGTGAATTGAAGATTCTTTAAAAATTCAAACAACTGCAAACAAAATTCTGAAATAAAGGTAGATTTCTGAATTAAATTTCTAACATTCAGAAAAATATTTTGGCTTTTAAAAAAATCTCAAAGTTATATCATTAATAATCCAATTGTTCTTGCCTTCATTTGAAGTAAAAAAAAAAAAAAAGTAATTTTTAAAATAACAAGTGAAGTCTAACAGCGAAATCTGGCTACTTTGCATTTTAAAGCCTAACCAGTTTTATGTGTCAATATTTATATATCTGCATTGATAGGGAAAAACTATTTTCACCCTACAGTTCTATAAACTGTTTGATTAATGTTTTTTATTAAATATTAAAATTCAATGTTTAAAAAGATAACTTTCTTTTACCAGGGACTTCAAATTTACATATTATTTTATCATAAATTACTTGCAAGTGTCTGCAGCATTTCATTTCAAAGCATTTCTATTTAATGTTTATTCTCAAAGATATGGAAGACTTACTCAAGGCAATGTTATTTATTGATTTTCCTTTGATCTGTAGGTTGTCCTGTAAACTATGCATTGCGTTTCTGTCTCACTCACATATGCGTTTGCTGACTGACTGAGCTCTCAGATTTCTTTGTGGCTGAGAAGAGTTATTTTTGATACAGTGAGAGATATGTTAAAAGAGTGTTTGAAGTGTTAAAGCACATATCTGGGCCAACAAAAATGAAGACCACGTTTTAAATTTCGATCATTTCCCAAACTACAGGCTAGGATTCCTTGTGTCAAAGAAATCATTGTGAGAAGTGAGGATAGGTATGGAAAGGTGGTTTAGAGCATGTGGGTTACATTAATACAGATTGATTGAAACACGAATTAAAACATCTCCCAGTATGAATTTTTTTTATTCATACAAATTGAGACCCCTCCCTCTGTGTCTTTCCCCTTTCCCTTCTTTCCCCTTTCCCCTTCTTTCTCCCTTTCCCCTTTCCCCCTATCCCCTATCCCCTATCCCCTTCCCTTTCCCCTATCCCCTATCCCCTATCCCCTATCCCCTATCCCCTATCCCCTATCCCCCTCCCCTATCCCCTATCCCCTATCCCCTTTCCACTTTTTTATTCACAATCAGCTCATTCTCTGTTTTTTTTTCTCTTAATCTTTGCCTGAGCCTTAGTACCAAGATTGTGTGTTTTGGTCATAGGTAACAATGGTTAATCCACTTTTCAAATTTTCATCCTAAATTTACCTTATAATAAACAGATCAAGACCATCAGCTTTACAAGTGAGATATACCCAGTAGTCAGAGGCTGAAGTTGCTAGAAATGTATTCGTACATCACCAGTTATTACTGCTCAGGCTAGAGTGAATAATAAGTTTGTCATCCATATGACCAATCCTGATATACCCTTTTGTCTCCATCGTCCTGTCCTCTGCCTTAGTTTTACTTTTTTCCCTTCTTACTCTGCCCTGGTTGGCTAAAAGCAGAGTGTGCAATACCTACTAAAGATGAGATATCTATATCTTAGTTCCTATAATTTTTTAGAAATGTAAGCATATGCTTGTAAAGAATACATTCCAAGAATATTTATAGACATTTATATTGTTACTATCCTACAGCTGAAAACTAAATAGATGGTTATCAACAGCAGAATGTGTAAGTGAGTCTATATGCATACAATGGAACACTCTACAACACTGGGGCAATTCTCACATATAATGTCAAGTAAAAGAAGCCAAAGCCCAAATAAATATGCACTGTGTAACTATGACTCTGCTGAAAGTAGTAAAACTAATGTATAGACACTGTCTTTGTTAGGGTTTTACTGCTGTGAACAGACACCATGACCAAGGCAAGTCTTGTAAGGACAACATTTACTTGGGGCTGGCTTACAGGTTCAGAGGTTCAGTCCATTATCCTTCAAGCAGGAACATGGCAGCATCCAGGCCGGCATGGTGCAGCAGGAGCTGAGAGTTCTTTATCTTTACCTAAGGCTGCTAGCAGAATACTGGCCTCCAGGCAGAATGGATAAGGGTTTTATAGCCCACACCCACAGTGACACACCTACTCCAGCAGGGCCACACCTTCTAATAGTGCCACTCCCTGGGCCAGGCATATAGAAACTATCACAGACATAAATGTTACAGTAGCTTCTATGCCTACTGAGAGTAAATATTTCTTCCTTCCTTGCCCTGCATCCAAACCTTCTATATACTTCCTTAATCTCCTCCAAATTCATGTCTTCCTTTTAAAAAATCAATTGTTATTGTGTTCATATGTGTGTGTGTGTGTGTGTGTGTGTGTGTGTGTGTGTGTGTGTGTATCTGTCTGTCTGCCTGCCTGCCTGTCTGTCTGTCCCTGGGGGGAAGGCCACCTCTCTCATTTCAAGAATTACTCAGTTGCCTGTAGTTCTTTGTTTAGGGTTGAGGCCTTGTAGGTTTGTTCCTATGCATTTGGCATGTTTACCGGTGTCCTCTTTCTTCCTCTCATGCTTTGGTAGTCATGGTGAGACTTTATGGGTCTAGCTTATAATTTTCCTCAGATATTTGCTCTTACAACAAAGCCCCCAATACTTTGGCTCTTAAAATGTGTCTGTCTGCACTTCCACAGTATTCTCTGTAGAGGTTAGGTATGGGAGTTTATACTGGACTCCATAGCTCTGTATTTTCATTGGTTGTAGTTTTTCTGTTATGGTTTTTGTTGTAAAGAGAATTTTCCTTGTTTAGGGTTGAAGACTACACTTACGTGTGGGTATAAGGACAGATTGTTTATATATTATGATAGGAAATTTTATGGTTTAATAAACTAGTTGTTGTAGATTCTTGTCCAATAACTGTGATTTTACTGCTAAAGTTTTATTAGCTAGAGTTCTAGTACCAGGCCTCGTATCCCACTAGGTGAGTGGGTCTCAAGTCTAATTAGAGAGCTGTTTATTACTGCCAAAGTATGTGTGTGACCACTTCACACACAGAGCCATCCTGATCATTGATGCAGTTCAGAGGCATCATAGCTGGATCAGACTGTTGGCTACCTCTTCCTTTGAAAATTTGGGCAGTGTCTTCTTGTATGATAAAAACTGGTACTCAGCTAGGGAGCATTCAGTGTCAGCTCAGGGGCCTTTGGTCCCTGCTTCTGTTGTAAATGATGTCTTGAGTAACAGGGTACCTTTTACTGTTGATGAATTATCATGGACAACCATGTTTGCTTACAAAATTATCACCAAAATCTTTCTGTCCAGTTTAAATGGAAAGTAAAATGTTGACTACAGAAGTTTAAAATCAATTTATTTAGGTAACTTTTATTTGTTGCTCCTTGACAAACTCTCCATTTTTTAGTTTTATCCAAATAAATGGTATGATTCAAATTGATTGTTAATTCTCTCCAGCTCCATATATAACAATGTCTGCTCATATCCCTTTTCTCATCTTCCAAGTATGTAACTTGAAACTTTTTAGCAGCATTCTCTCTATTTTCTAAATTCAAGTTGTCCATGATAGCTTAAAAATCTTAAGAGTTATGTTTTCAACGTTTTAATAAAAGGTATGAAAATTGCACCTTGGTTTTTGAGATATATTTTTGTTTTGTTTTGTTTTAGAGACAGGGTTTCTTTGTTTCGCCCTAGATGTCCTGGGCTTAGCTCTGTAGACCAGGCTGACTTCAAACCAAGAGATCCATCTACCCCTGTCTCCTGAGTGCTAGGGTTAAAGACCTGCACCCCTGCCTGGCAAGATTTTTTCTTGAGACAGAACCATTATATACATTTTCTGGAAAGTCATATTTATGAAATATTTCATCATTGTCAATTTTTTCAAAAGGGGAATATAACAGGAACTTATGACTGATATTCATATATCAATTTATAGGTTAAGGACAAAAATGATACTATGTGATATTACTAATGGCAGTTTAGGCAATAAATTCTAGATAATTTCTTCTAGATTTTAGAAAAAAAATATATAGAATGGGAAAACTGTAGGTAGAGAATCAATTTTGCCATAAAATTTATAAGGCCCCTACTCTCATGAAAATGCTATATAATTAAATGGCAAAACAAATTTACTAGAAACCAATATCTAAATCTGTTTTGCACTATGTCTTTGTTTTTAGATATCTAATTTGAAAGGAAAAGAAGTATTTTTGCCATCTAAAAGGAAAAATTATTTGATAAAAAAGAAATTGTTTGACTAGTGTGCAACAGAGAGTTGATAAGTTAATGGTAAAAATTTAATTGTAATATATAAATATCCAATTTATATATGTAGCTTTCACACTTATCTTTTTATATAAAACATTTTCAGATTTAAATTCAGTATATATCCCATTAAATATCAATGAAAATGCCTAGTTCCATAAATATTTATGGAGTGGCTGTCCTCAGATCACAGATATATTTCTAAAGTTAGAGTTTAAAAGGGGGTAAGGGGGTAGAGTGAGATGGTGATCACCATGGGATACTAAAGGAATAGAAAGACTGTAATTGGATTTAGTAAAGCTTCATTTAGAAGTTATATTTGGGTCAGATATTTTAGGACAGCCAGGACTCCAACAGACTGAAGAGGCTTATACAGAGTATTCAATGCACAGAAGACAAATAGAAAACAATTATGCTATGCTCTGTGTAACTACGTCTTTAACATCTTAATCTCTTGCAGCCATTCTTTACTTTATGTTTATTTACTTAGCTTTTAACATCATTTCGAGGTGATGGAAGTCCCCAACTCTACTGCTTCTCAGTATATCCAAGAGCTTTTATGTAGTACAGCAGAAAGTTTGGCTCATTTTTTTTTGCTCCACTTCGCATTACTTACTCTTTCACCTGTCAGCACCACTAACCTTATCAATACCAAACTACTCACCATTCATCAAAGATCAACTAACCTTGGTCCTGCTAAGTCCTCTCTTCAGTGTTATATCCTATGTTATATGTATTTATATTCACATTTCTAAGCAACTTAGGAGAGAAAATATTTAAAAGATTTTATTTTAATGAATAATATAGTATATTTAGACTTCTATGAAAAAAAAAAAAGGCCAAGACAGATTACGCTCTCAAACAAATTATTTTTTGTTCATCTTTCCACATTTCTCAGTCTTAATGGCAATGACCCTTGTGTGCTTATTTGTTTTTAGCCTGCAACATATTTGTCACTGCTTCAATTTCAATTTCAGCACGAAAATTGGAGGAAATAGTTTTGATTGTTAAATTAGGCTAAAATGTACAGGACAAAGAGATAAGAAAAACCAGCATTGAGGAACTATGACTGAACTTGAATGCTTGGGATACAGGAGAAAATGAAATATCTCTAAGAAGCTGAAGCAAATAGAAATAAAGTTATCATAGGGAGGCCATCAAATGACAACACATGGAATTAGATTTATTCTGTTGATATATATGTAATATATATATTACATAACAACAGATAAATATCTAATATATTTACATTTTATATAAAATATTATAGTAATATTAATGTTTGAAAACATAATAGATGATGTCATATAAACTAGGTGTCTACTTTTTCGTCAACTATAACATACATATATAAATAGAAATATCTTTCATTATGGTTGATTGCTTTTTACAATAAAATATCCTGATTGGATGTCAAGAATGTGGGATACATTACTTTGTTAGTAAGAAATAACCTGAATCTATTTCTACAAAGAACATTGTTATTAAAATATTTGATGTAGTTAGTGTAACAATAGTTAATGATTCTTGACAACTTTAGCTACAAATAAAATCATCTTTAGCTACAAACAAAGCCATAATCTAAGAATTGGTGAATTGTGATTCTTTGGGTGCCAAACACTAAGCAGTGTTTTGTTTCTCAAATTGGGTATGTTTATTTCAATTTGTGTGATTTTGAATTACCTACCTCTTACTATTTGCAAGGTCTATGAGCCTTTCTTGAAACTATAGCTAGTTAATTCTAAAGTAAGAGACTTTGTGCTATTTTTACAGAATATTCTGTTAATTTTGTTCTGTGAGATAAGGCATAAAGTCAGAACAGAGCTGAGTTAAATATTTTTTGGAGCAGAAGATAAAATCTAAGCATTTGAGAAATTCATTATTCGTCTCCAGAGCCACTCAAATAACTACATCTTGAATTACTATTCTCAGAAAAAGAGCAATTGGTCATCCTTGTTATAACAATGTGATAGCGGTGTACCTACATGTGCAGTATGTCAAAGGAAAAAAAATTATTCTCATTTCCTACAGTCGGCAGATTGCTAGTGCAAAGGAAGGTTAAAAGAAAACTAAAATGATTTAGAAGTCGTAATGAGGACACTAAGAGGTCTGAGTCTGTTCTCTAGAGATTACTTCAGAATTGATTGAACTTATAACCACAACATAAAGTGATTTTGTGTTTAACATAGCAACAATTCTACACATTTATTTGCTATAGGCATATCAGAATGTGATTGACCCAAGTAAATCGTGCTGAGCTCACTTATGTGACATGTAGTCTTCCAAGAAAATAAGAGGTTCATTTTCCTGAGTGCAAATATGTAAATAAATAATGGTTTTTTGAAAATTATCTGAAATTCCATCTATTCAATAATAATAACATTGAAAAGAAATTTCAGAATGAGCCAGCATACCACATTCTGCCATAAGACCCAGGTATACACTCATACTGATTAAATATTATATAATTTATAGGCCATGCTTCTGTTTATTTACAAAGCTTCCTTCCTTTAATTTATTTTGGTGGCATATTGTACATTGTGAAGGTACATAAAAAGCAGTCCTGTACAGTATATCAGCATGCTTATGGTAGAAATGATAGAAAATCATGGGACCGTGCACATCTGAGTATTTGTTCATGAAGATTTCTGATGGAAATACCTTGGTTTTTACTTTTTGGTTGGAAAAAAATCATTTTGTTCATTTTAATGTTTTAATCTGGTCATGAGTCTTGTTAGTATAACAACATACTAACATCTTAGATGTTTTGTTCTGTATGTTTGTAATGGACTTAAGTCTAACATAACTGTCAAATTTACTTCACACTTGAATAAAAACACATAAAGATCAATTTGTCTTAGATTTATTTGTACTTCAACTGCAGAATATCGATTCTGTTCATTTCTCACATCTGTGTTCTCTGGAGAAATACCTCATCAGATTGTGAGTACTAAAAACGAGGAAGCAGTCAGAAACGACTGCCTAAGAATGTAGAAATGGGGATTGCAGTTGGGCCTCAGGCTGGAATGAAATCTTAAAGCAAATTACACATCTTTGTAAAGGATAGTAATTTCTACCTAGAAAGTTCCACTTTAAAAAAAAAAGAGTTTAACATTCATTTTACTGTATGTGTTTTAGTTATTTGTCTGTGGGTATATTTGTGCATAATATGTGCAGTGCTCATGGTTGTCAAAAGGAGACATCCATTTCCTCTGAACTGGAATTCTAGATTTTCGAAAGTCACCTTGTGGGGAGCTGAGAACTAAAAGCTTGTTTCCAAGATCATCAAGAGCTCTTAGCCACTGCATCATCTTTCTACTCCCTATAAACATCTCTATTCATACAAATGAAGAAGGAAACATTCTGAAGTATTTTCTCAATTATTTCACCAAACAGGAAGAAGATATTCACATTGCTACTCTGGTTTAATTTTAAACCACAGTAAACATTCATTTTGATAGGAGGCACAAAGAAAAATTGAATTAAAATATAGCATCTCATTAAGAAGAATGTCTATATAGATGTTGAATGACTAGAATTTAGGACAAGACCATCTTTGCTTACATAAAACAATAACAATGAAAATAATCAGATAAATATGTATACTAAAGAGACTACAGAATTCTTCATACAAGTCTCCTTTCAAGGTATAAGAACTGACACGCAAGCCAATGTTTGGGGATTATAAACATGTATAGAATATTAACAAGATATTTATTACTGTTTTTAGAAAACATGAATAAAAGAAAACACATTATGTTTGGATATAAATTGCTTATTAGTGAAAGACAGTATCTTCAAATCAAAATTAAAAGAAAAAATGGGGTTTTAATGGCCAATATTTTTAAGCATCACCTTGATAGCATGCACACATGTGATGCCCACTATGAAAGGTTTGGTTTGAAGCACAGACTTAGTCTGCATGATTCTAGTAATGATTTTTCATTGTGCCTATGAGGAAGTAAAACAAAGAGAGATAATGAAGGTTGTACTTGAGGTAGACTTAAAAGACTGTACCTTGGATACATACCATATATAGATCATTCTAGGTTTCCCCTTAACATTCTGCAAAAGAATGTAACATTCTTGCATACATTGTCTGTACTAAGAGTAAACTTACTGTAACTTGGAGTTTACTAGATGGAGTTTTCAGGAAAGCTATTTAAAAAAGAAAGTTTAAGGATTTATCTCATTAATAGATTATGAGACATAACATATATTAATCTAGATGAGTGCTAATAAATCCAATTTTATGGATTTTATTATTAACTTACAATATTTTAAGCTCTTGTTTACAAAAGAAAATGACTTACTCATTGAAGGGGAATAACCCTGAGAATAGAACTATTAGAGAGGATGGAAGTGTGGAAAATGTAATAAGAGCAGGTTGGAAAGATGGTGTAAGAAGGGTGGGAGGGAGGAAATAAAGAAAAGAGGAAGAAAGAGAACCATAAGAACTGAAAGAGAAAATTATAAAGACGGAAATATATATTCTTTGGATAGAGCAAGTTTGGGTGCATAAAAGTCTTCGCATGAGTGAGTGATGTATTTTTCTTTAGCAAAATGAGTAAATTAAATATTAGTAAAATTAAATATGTAATTCTTGTTATATATTTTAAAAACTGAATTGTCCAATTAATTAGAATTCCAAAACAGAAGAAGTCACTATAATGCTGTTTTTCTCATTTTTGTTTTTTCTAATATGAAAATACAATTTTAAATATATTTTGTATGTTATTATCTCTTAAAATATTTGTTTTTCTTTTACATGTATGAGCATTTGCATACATGTATGTATGTGAACCATGTAAGTACTTTTATCTTGTAGAGACCGGGAGCAGAAGTTGGATTCCATGGAAATGGAGTTACAGACTGTTGTGAGCTGTCATCTGCATGCAGGATGAGAAGAGAGTAGCATGTGTATAACATGAGAGCAGAGAAGGGTTATTTGGGGGCTAGAAAGGCATAAGAAGAGGGCCTGGAATCATGGGCGTGTATGAGGGGAGTGAAAAAGGAAGTGAAATAGAAAGATGGGTGGCAAAGTCTTAAGTTTGCCTACTGTCTTGTAACCCAAATAATCTCACATGTCTGCCTTCTATTTTCCTGACTCCTATAGGTCTTCAGAGAAAAACATAAGATGTTAGGGATTTGATGCGAGTATCCACATAGAAGGAGACCATGTAGAGTTTTCCTTATGTGAAGGGGGTAGTCCAATCAGTATAATGACACTTGTTCTACGCTATTAACTTGCAAAATTGATGATTTCGTTTTTCTTTACAATTCCATTGTATATATGGACTACACACAAGTTACAAAAAATATTAAAAAGTGCAGGAAAATAAAAAAAGTATAATAATTCTAAAATATATCATATCAGGAAACATCTGATGGCTAAACCTGCAGCCAAAGAAGAGAAACTTAGAGAAAACCTTACCCAAGACAAAGCCAGGTGCTTGGTTTTTATGATGACCCTGGAGCCACTTTAACCAGAGCATTTGAGTCTAATCAACAAACGCATGAAGAAGAGAGCCAGACAGCAAGAACAGTGAGCGATTGCTTTTGGTTAAGATGCTTATGATAGGTACTCAGAGTTTCTGTTGTAACAGACAGAAACTCTTCTCATATTCCTGAGGCTGAATAAGTAAGTGTAATGTCTCCCTTGAGCCAAAATGAAAGGTGGGGGAGGAGGAGCAACAAGTCTCAGGAGAAATCTAGCTGGCTGGTCAAAATTCATTAAGTGACAGATAATCTACATTATTGTAGATTGAGTTTGCCAGTATATGAATTACATCTTAAAAGAGAGATTATGTATACATGTTTAGGACACAACAGAAAAGTGACTGGAATTCATTTAATTAAATGTGAGAGAATGTGAACGTGAAATCATGCTACTATTATTGATTGGTAAAATAGGAAAATCCTTTTGTATATTAATTTTTCTATACATTTAGAAAGGCATTTTTCACTAACCATTTGCTGGTTTTAGGTTATTCATCTCTAATGAGTCAGTCCAAAGGGTAACACTGCTTGTTCTGTTACCAGAGTAACAGTTTCCTAGGATTCTGTTCATTCATCTCCTCTACAGCTTGCTAACATGGAAAATCTACTACCTTTGGCTTGAGTTTGGTTTACAGACATAAACTGAGAGCAAACATAAAAGTGCACACATAAAGACTGTCTATTCATGCTGCCATTTGTAAATGTATCATCAGATTTCTAGTAATGTGGTGTTACATAAGAAAAAGAGATGATACTCAGAGAGGAAGAATGATTGGAAATCGTACCAGAGATTCTGACACTAAAAGTTCTGAAATGATGCCTAAAAATGCAGAGATGATGCTGTCTGCAATTGTTCAAAAACCTGTGTTTTCCTTTAAGTGCAATTCTTTTCACCTGATCTTTGACAAAGAGGCCAAAACCATCCAGTGGGAAAAAAAAGAGCATATTCAACAAATGGTGCTGGTTCAAGTGGTGGTCAGCATATAGAGGAATGCAAATTGATCCATTCTTATCTCCTTGTACAAAGCTCAAGTTCATGTGGATCAAGAATCTCCACATAAAACCAGATACACTGAATCTAACAGAAGAGAAAGTGGGGAAGAGTCTCCAACACATCATCACAGGGGAAAATTTCCTGAATAGACATCAATGGCTCAGGCCTTAAGATTAACTATTGACAAATGGGATCTCATAAAATTGCAAAGCTTCTGTAAAGCAAAGGACACTGTCAATAGGACAAAATTTCAAAGATTCATTTTTCTTATACTAGTTTATCTCATCAAGCCCTCAAATTTAATTCCATTATTATGATATAAACTGACTCTTCTAAAACCAGCGGAAGGATTTTCCATAAACCACTGAAGACATAGCAAATTTCAGATCATAGTGTTGATGAAGAACTAGGAAGATCTAGCCTCACAGAGGAAAACAGACTCCCATCTTTCTGCGGTGACTGTTAGTTAGCTCTATAGACACTCTTGGGAAAGCCAGCATGACTGTTTTTCAGAGGTCAGCAAGCCGTTCTCTGGGAACTTTCCTAGGATTCTGTTTTGCAAAAGGGATTACCATAAATGTGCTCACTCTGGGTATCTTTTCGTATTACCTAATTGGCTGGAGTTATTAAAAACTTCGCAGCGAGTCGAATTTCAATTCACACCTTGTAAAAAAGGCTAAAATATGCACAGAGCAAGACTCTGGTAACAGAACAAGCAGTGTTACCCTTTGGACTGACTCATTAGAGCACAAAAAGTTAAAAGTTAAAGCTAGACCACGAGATTTAACAGTCAGCTCTGCAGAATAGGTGACGTGCAACTTTTAACATCAGTCGTCGTTTTTCCCTTAATACAGCTCATTATGGGCCAGATGGCTTGACTGTTCTGCCATTTCCTGCCTGACTTTTCGCAAGACTAGAAATTTGCCTTTTTAAAAATAAATATTCAAAATGTCAAAATAGTAAGGTGTGCAGCTCCCACGAAGAATGCTAAGCATAGCTTCTCTTGCATGTTAAGCATAATGAATTCCCTTCACAAAAATTTTCACAACCCAGTGAAATATGACAGTAGAATGAAGAGCATCATTCAAACACTGCTGTAATTCCCTAGGATTACACTAGGATTGCCTCAGAGGTAGAGATGTAGTAATTTCTCTATATTTTGACTCTAGATAAGAGAAAGGAGTTTTGGATTTACTGGAGATTCAGATCAAGCCTTCATAGATTCAAGAGTCTATGAATAACTATATTGACGATTCCTCTGTGCTTTCAGTGCAAGACTGGAACTGTTGGTCCAATAACATGTGTTTTTTTTTTTTTTTTTCAGTTATTTAGCTCATGTTAACAGCTCAGAAATTTCAAATTATTTAAAAAGAAGCAATATTTGAACATGGTCTTTAATAATGCTTAAAAATATCAATTAGAACAATCTGTTAGACGTCCAAAGATTTCTATATACAATTTCTCCTGCATCGTATAAATAGGGAAGTCACAATAGCTGTACACTTACCTTTCTGTTCTTTCTGTCTGTCCTAGTGCCTCCCTGTTTGAGTGGCTGAAGTTTGCATATAGCCTGCTATATCAAGCTGACTTTTATACTTAAGGTCCAGTGTTACATATCAAAACTTGATTAAGCATAAATTTTACAACTTGATTCTTTTATATGCCATATTTCATTCCTATCACTAAATTGAAAGGAACAAAAGATCTTCTTTTGTTGTTTAATAGTTAATAAAATGACCTTGGAAATGAAGGGTCTTTATAAATGTTTACTAAAAAGATCTTTTGATGAGCAATTTTTCAGTACTTCTCAGAATTCTTTAGTTCAATCTTTTGATTCAATATCAAGCTACACTTTAGTGAGAACATCACAACATTTCTGGGAAACAAGAAAGCCACAGTTTTATACAAACCTACACAGTGCCAAACAAAATTTCCTTGGAGAGGCAATAGACACAGCATGGTGAGGGGATTCTTTCTAGTCAGTAAAAGAGCTGTGGCTCCTCCAACTCTGTTTTTCTGTGCTATCATCCATTATTAACCTAAACATTAGGTAATAGCTATACTGAATACAGTATGATGATTCTATATAAGGACCAGGAAGGATGAAATAATACTGACCCAAATGAGCACAGTTTCTTATGTTATTCACTGATTTTTCTGTTTTATTCCTTATATCAGACCTTAACATAATGGTTAACATAATGGTCATAACTCTTCTGAATTATTCATTTAATATATATTTATCAAAGAGGCATTTGGTTGTGATTTTTTTTTTATCTAAACTACTTGTCATTATATCCGTTGAAATACCCTCCCTGTAAATATTTAGAACCTTCATGACCTGAACCTAACTGTCAGAATTTACACAGGACAGTTATTGTTCAGTCACAGAGAGATTTTGCAATGTTAGCCTTTTCTTTCCAGGTAAATATACCCCTACACATCACAGTTATGTTGTTTCTTATTATCTGCAAATGATAAGTTGAAATATTTCCACTTTTGCTGAATATTTAGTCTCTCAAGATTTAGGACAATAGAGTATTTACAGTAATAGTGCTTTCTATTTGGAAGAACTGTAAACCAATTGTAATCTTAAAGATATTTATTTTTTAGACTCGGGAATATTAAAAAATATTTATTTTATTATTTGAGATTATGAATACACCATTTCCTCCTCAAAGTCATCCCATATAGTCCTTCTTCATTTTTTTTCCAACACATGGTTCTTTTTTCCCATTAATTTTAAAAGTTTAACCCATTCAGCCTGTATAATGTTACTGGCTATGTTGCCAGGAATGACCATTTGGTATTGCCTATTTAATTTCTGTGCTCCTCTCTGAGGAAAACTATTTCTCCTACTCTCAGGATTGCTAGTTTCCTGGTGAGGCTTCCTGTACTTTTTTCTTTGTTTTCATTTGCATATCTCATTCTTGTAGGGGTCATGCACAGGCAGTTGTGTTGCTGAGACTTTAAAGCACAAACTCACAAGCATGCAATTATTAGGACCAAAAACAGTAGGTTTTATTGTCTTGTTTTATGATAGGTTTTTTTCTATCATTTAAGTATTTGTATGAATGTCACTGTAAAGTAAAACCAAAGAAAAATTGTGTGTTGTGTGTCTGTCTGTGTGTGTGTGTGTGTGGCACATGCCTTTGTCCATAGACTCCTTATTCTTATTGGTAGAATTTTGGGCTGGGATGCTGAAATCTCATACTTATAATACTCACCCATGTTTCACATGTGGGCAAATAAATAAGAATTATCAAGGGAAAGAAGGTAGAGGCAAAATCATTCTATGTGCTTCAGTTTCTAAGAGTAACTATAATGTGTGTGAATACAGTTTTAAGAAATAGCAAAGTCCACATTTTTCTAGACTCAACTCCTGAAGATTTTCAGCTATAACTAGAGGATTCTAGTCTTTAAAACCCAGTTATGCTATGTGAATATGTTTTTGCTTTATCCCAGGTATGGGATAAGAGGCTGCTTCACAGCAGGTGATTATGTTTTACCTCTTGAACTGACAAGGGCATGATTTTTCCAGCTGCAGATAGTTTAATTGGCAGGGACAATGGAGGGGAGATAAATGCTAGAGCCCAGAGCTGGACAGTAGCACCCTAACGAAGAAGCAGGAGAAGGAGGAGGAGGAAGAGGAGGAGGAAGAGGAGGAGGAAGAGGAGGAGGAAGAGGAGGAGGAAGAGGAGGAGGAGGCTATTCCCTTGCTGCTCCTGGTTGCTGTTGTTATTGATTTGATGAGAAGTTGGAGATAGCCTGATAATGAAGATGAGATTTGCCCCAAGGAACAGAAGGTCCCTAATCAGCAGCAAATACTATATTTTGTTTTTGGAAGAGATTTAGGCTCTTTCACCTCTAACCTCCTTTATTCTCCTACTTAGTGTTGGAGGTTGGAAGCAAGGTAGGGTATAAGAATCCAATAAAATAGTAAACAAATATGCCAACGAATGAAGAATATTGTTACATGTTATTTTAAATTTAAAGTGTGGATAATTTCATACAAAAGTATTATTTTACATAAACTTTTAAAATAGCAAGATTTAACAGAGTATTTTACATGTAGAAGGAGATGAAAGAGGAAAAGATAACATGACCAAATATAAAAGAGTTGTATCATCAGAGCAAGAAAATCTCATTAGCAGTAATGAAATTAATGTTGCTAGGTATAGCCTACATTATAAGGTTTGGGCTAGGTGTGGGATTAAAGTGGACAGGTTTTTGTTTTTCCAATTATCTTCCTCCTTTTCATGATATTTATTGCCTTTTCATGAAGATCTATGGTTCAACCCCAAATGTCTTGTATTCCATAAGAAGAATGTGAATAATGTGATAAGAATGTGGAAGATGAAGATACTTCAAAGTATGCTGGGATATACCTTGTGAGCATGAAATGGAAGTTAAACATGTAAAAAAGAGTACAATTATCTGTAAGAGAGAAGCAGTTGAAAATAGAAGATGACACTATAATAAAGGGTTAAAACTCTTTTAATCCAAAACAAATCATATTTTAACATTCAATAAATAAAAAAAAATATATAACAAAAATAGAAAGTAGATCTGTACCCAGTTTGCTAGAGTTTCATCTTAATTGGAAAATCCAATTAAATTAAAATCAAAACCAAACTATTTATATAGCAGGTTTATGAGACAAGTGAATATAAAATTTAAAAATATGTAAAAACTGAAAGTTTTTCCATCAGAGCCTTTAAAACCATATACAACTTTACAGCAACTTATAAAGCAAGTCACGCTATTGAATTTATCTAGCTAAGTGTGTGCCAGCAATTTTTTTGAAGAAAAATTGAAAAATGGAGAATTGAGTATCATTTATCATTGAACAATCAAGAGAACACATACTTGGCTTAACATGAAATGTATTTATGACCATTTATTTCCTAAAAAAAATGTGTTTCTTAGACCCTTGATCATTTGAAGTTTAATGAACCTAAAGCAAGCTATCACACAAGCATCTACTTGGTGCTGCTCTCATGTATTAGTACACAAAATTTCTGAATGAAAAGTTTTGGCCACAGAAAATCAAGGCATGCTGCTATATTGATCAGGTGTGTGTGTGTGTGTGTGTGTGTGTGTGTGTGTGTGTGTGTATGTTGCCAATAGATTGATTAAGTGAATGTATTATGAGAGCATGGTTTAAGTGTGAAATATCCCATTTGGGTTCACATCTTTGAAAACGTGAAAGGGCTGTCCCTCAGCTGAAGAGGCTGTCCCCAGGGTCATGGAAGTTCTAAGAGGAGGAGCCTCACTGCAGGAAGTTGGCCCAATAAGATTGAGGCTTTAGTATTCAGGCACATTTGATGGTAAATTTTTGCTTCGTGATGGTAATTCTCAGTTTACTGACTGGAGATCCAATATAACAGCTGCACCCCCCTGCCACAATTCTATCCCTGCTGTAAGACAATGTACACCTCCAACTGTAAGTCAAAACAAACCCTTCCTCCCTTACATTGCTCCTTTTCATGTGTTTGTTCCCTGCCTCAAGAAAAGTAACTAACATAGAATAGATCAAGGAAAGACTATATAGGACAAATAATAATAAAGGGATGGGTGAAATGATGTAATATATTTAATTAAGATTTTAACTATAAATTAAAAATAATCCTGTAGTGAGAGAAAATAGGATATACTCTATAATCTCTAAGTGACTTTTCAGACATTGCAATACTACATAAACTTTTATGGTGAATTTGGAACAAAATGATTAACATTTAAAGAATGTTGTGCATTCATTGTTCACTGTTATGAGTGATATTATTGCTTTAGTTAATTTATTTGAAATTGGTTTCAAATTTTATCATGGAAGTGAAACAAAACCAAGTGAGTTAGAAACTGGTAGCCAGCAAACAGCAAACATCAGAGATCAACAGAGAATTCTTTGGCACAACATTATGTACAAACTTTAAAAACATGCATATACTTGAAGTTCAATAAAGTTTCATTAATAGTTTTATTTTGATATGATACATTATAATATATGGGTTTACAGAAATAGAGACTAAGCATTTATTTATTCAGAGTATAGGACCACAATCAGTGTACCAGTTCCTTTTATAAATTCTAATCCTTCCTCTCACTATGTAGCATAAGCAGTGCTCTGGTCAACAATCACTCACTTTAACAAAGAGCCAGGCAAAAGGAAAGGAAGAATGGTGATCATTAAGATTCAAATTGATAATTCTAATCCATACTTTCCCTTTGCTGAGACGTTTAGCAATAAATACATGGTGATTCTGTAATAACACTGTCCATAAATATCCAGATGCTTTTTCAATTTACCACATGACGTGTGGCCTAATTTAGAAAATCTACTACTCATTGTAAACACTTTCGCCAAAGTGGAAGCTAGATTTTAACAAGTCAAATGTATTTTCAGCATATGCTGATGGGATTGTATACTAAATTTACAGCAATGGTGAGATGGTTATGCAAACAAGAAAGCCGAAATGAGGACTAAAGCAGATGCCTTTGTGTAGAAGTCCAATGATCCTGAATCAAGAATATTTATAGATCTGGGAGGAAAACAAGAAAATGCTTCAGATAAAGAATGTAAAATTGTCCCCATTTTTCTGAGCCAGACAGGATATTTAAGACTAGCTGGATACAATCTTAATATAAATAATTTTATATTGACTCACAAACTACCTATTTTTGTTACTATAGTGTATTAAATTGGATGATTAAAATTACTAATTGCATCCGTATTTACTGAAATCAATGTGAATGTAATAAGATTGTAATTGAGCTGATTAGAATGTAAATGACTGTAAAAAATAATTCCATTCAAACAAAAAAAAATGGCACAAAGGATTTTAGAAGAACAAAATTTTATCCTGCAAAATTGTTGCCCTAATTCTATCTATTATTTATGGAACCATCAGATGTCTGGCTTTGACGAAAACAGATTGCTTCATATTCTGTCAATGTGAGGTCTGACTACAGTCCCTTGTACTTGGACTGTTTGTATTTTGGTACTCTTGAGAACAGAGTATTAGGGAAATGAAAACTTGCCAAGACTAGGGTTACTATTTTGAGAAATGACAGCGTCCACTTTGACCTTTTGCATACATAGTTGCCTTACAGGACATCTGATAATTATGTAAGAAAAACCAAATGCAATATAATAAATACAGCATTTAGCTATCTCTCTGAATCCTGATTGCTTAGTGCCTAGTACCACATGACTCTGAGGCTACTTTAGCCACAACTATCTGCATCATCCGCACAAAATTATTAGACATAAGAAGTGTATATAGTCATTACGTTTTGGGTAACTAATTTATTTAGCAATAACTTACAAGAAAATATTTGTTTTTAGGATTAGACGGTATACCACAAAAGCAATGGTGGCCCTAATACTAATATTTATTTGTCCTTTTAATTTGAAAATACATGTATGCATGTTTTGAAATAGAGTTGAGAAATATATAAACGCTTATGGAGTCAAAAATTCTGGGATCATTTGTGTAATTAAAATTAAAATCCATGTAAATATTTATGCTTTTAAACAACATTAAAACATTTAAACACAAAAAATATGCTAACTTCAAGCAGGATGTTAAATGTGTTAAATAAAACAATAACACTGAAGGTCATAAAAACAATAAAAGATCCTGAAATGTCAAGATTATCTTGAATTAAGAGAGTAAAACTAAAGACATTACAGTTCCTGGTTAGGTATGTGAGCAGAGAGAAAGTAAGAGTGTAAATATTCACCTGCAGACCAATGAAACAAAAATAATCCCACCTCTTTACAGTAAAGAGATTTTGACAAGGCAGCAGAAAGCACCAGAGACCTGGGGGGTGAGAGACTCTCAAGACTCAAAAGGAGTTACCTTGGATGAAATGCGCGACAGTGACGAGGAGGAACTTATAGAGCCCACCACCAGAAGAAAGACAGGGCATCAAGGGAGGGAGGGGATTGCCAACCCACAGTCAAAACTGTGACCCATAATTGTTCCTGTTTGAAAGAACTGCAGGGATGGAAATGGAGAGGAGCCTGAGGAAAAGAAGGTCCAGCGACAGGCCTAAAGTAGGATCCAGCTCAATGGAGGTCCCAAGCCCTGACACTATTACTGAGGCTATGGAATGCTTCACAGAAAGGTACCTATCATGACTGCCCTCCAGAAGACCCAACAAGCAGCTGAAAGCGTCACATGCAGATATTTGCACCCAACCAATGGACAGAAGCTGCTGACTCCTGTGGTTGGATTAGGGAAAACGCTGAAAGAAGCTGAGGAGGAGGGTGACCCTGTAGGGGACCAGGAGTCTCAATTAACTTGAACCCCGGAGATCTCTCAAACACTGAACTACCAACCTGTGCAGCATACACCAGCTGATATGAGGCCCCTAACACATATACAGCAGAGGACTGCTGGGCCTGGATTCAGCCAGAGAAGATGAACCGATTCCTCAAGAGACTGGAGGCCCCAGGGAGTTTAGAGGTCTGGTGTGGTGGGTTGGGTGGTGCAGACATCTGCATGGAGACAGGGAGGGCAGGGAGGAGGTATGGGATGTGGAATGGTCGGAGGGTGGACTGGGGGAGGAATGAGGTCTGGAGTGTAAATAAATAAATAAATAAATATTGAAAAAACATATCTCAATAGCAATTCATTCTCATTATGTGAAAATCTGAAATCCCCAAAATATTGATGATGAGTATAGAAATGAAAATATAAATATATTTTTGCTATAAAGATAAAAATAACACAAATATTACATATTTTGTGTGGAATTAAAGGAACTGCTACTTTTCTATAATTTGTATGTATTCTACATTTTTAGCATTTACTACATACTGACAAACCTACTCATATTTATTGAATGATATTTAGCCATGAAAATAATGGAATTTTTATTTTTAATAACACAGATAAATGTCCATGTCCCATTTGGAACATCAGAGCTTGTGAATTGTTTAATTGATGAGTAAATAGATAAATCAATATGTGATAAAGCTTTATATTTCAAACTAGAAAAAAATATAATTTGCATGACTGGCACAGAATTTACATACTCTACATTCACTTACTCTTCCTATAAATGATGTAGATTAATATTTCAGTTGTTATATAGAATGTTCATACAAAGTATTTTATTTATGCAGTATTTTCTGTTAATTCTTAAATGAGTTATGAAGAATCTTCACATGCTTTATATCCTTTCATTGTCTATTTCTTGCAAAACGTTTTTTTCAGTGAAACAAATCATTAATGTTAATGTCCCTAATTTAAGAAATATTAGAAGGTTTTAGGGAAGAAAATAATTCTTAATATTCTTTCTGGTGAGTTGTCTAAATTTAAAGAATCTTTTTTATTAAGAAATTATGTATGATTTGAATCCATGTTAGTTTTGTGTTGTTCATTTAGGATAATTTCTCCTGTGTAACTGAAGCTGGCTTTTAATAGAGATTCTTCTGTCATACCTCCAGTTCCACAAGCAAGGAATTTAAGGCAACAGGTGTATTCCACCCTATTCAGGAAAGCTGACACTTGTGTGAAAATGTTAGTTAAACAGAATCTTTAAAATTATTGTTTGGTTTGTTGTTAATCCACCACCTTAAAATTTTCTTCTTTAAAATATCAAGATGTCAAAATTTAAGAGCTGAACCTTAAATTGTTTAATCATCACTTCCACAAACTTTCTATTATTCTTATTTGGCAGGCATGAAAAATCTGTTAGATGCCACTGTTTGTCCATTTACCAACCTAGACAAAGATAAATATACTCTTGGTTTATATTTCATATATTGCTTTGCTGTAGTTGTTATATAAATGGAATCACATAATTCAGGTTCTTGAAATAACCACTTCTTTATTTCTTTCCAATGAAAGATTTATTTTTTTTTTTTTTTTTTTTTTTTTTTTTTTTTTTTTTGGTTTTTCCCAGACAGGGTTTCTCTGTGTAGCCCTGGCTGTCCTGGAACTCACTTTGTAGACCAGGCTGGCCTCGAACTCAGAAATCCACCTGCCTCTGCCTCCCAAGTGCTGGGATTAAAGGCGTGCGCCACCACGCCCGGCGAAAGATTTATTTTACATTATGTGTGTGTGTATACACATGCATGTGTGGGTGAATGCATGGGTTTGTGCATGTGCTGGTGGCTGTAGGCTGTATGTAGTTGTTATTGGGTCTATGAAAAAGACATTGGCTCTCCTGGAACTGGAGAGATAGAGTTATTAGCTTTCTGATGTAGATATTTGGAATCAAATCCAAGTCCTTTGTATGAGCAGCAGCAAGCAAGCTTAACACCTGAAATCTTCTCTCTCTCTCTCTCTCTCTCTCTCTCTCTCTCTCTCTCCTCTCTCTCGTTAACATAGTATTTTAAAAATTCAGCCATGTTATAGGCATGAGTGAGTCCTATATTCTTTTGGGGTCCTGAACAACTAGAGCTGGGCTATCCCCAAAGTTGTTGTCTGTATGTGAGGTATGGTTTTCTAGCTAGACTGCCTTGTCTGGCCTCAATGGGAGAAGAGCATAGCCTAGCCTTACAGAGACTTGATGTACTAGGGTGGAGGTATAGCAAGGGTATCCCCACCTGCTCACAGGAGAAGGGTTGTGGGAGTGGGTGACAGGGAGGGGCCAGTGAGCAGGATGTAATGTAAATACATAAAATAACAACAACAATAATAATAATAAACAAATCTCCACACAACAATAAACAAACATTCATATATATATTTGGTCTATCAGCTTATGAAAGCTAAATAATGATAATTTCTGTTGTTGGGAGTTGCTGACTCGGTGATTGGCTGCTACTCTCCTGATTCACATCAGTGTCTTTTGAATGCACCAGAGTCTTGATACAAGATTTCTAAGGACTTCTGATTTTTATCTTTTCAAGTGGCTAGTGTCCACTGTGTATCCTCTTTCCAGAAATATCTATTCCAATATTTGACAACTCTAAAAAATATTATTTATCATTGAATTGTAAGCACCTCTTACATTTTCTACATCTGGTTCTAAGTAGATATGTTTGCAAATATTCTCTCTCTCTCTCTCTCTCTCTCTCTCTCTCTCTCTCTCTCTCTCTCTGTCTCTGTCTCTCTTCTCTCCATATATATATATGGCATTTTGTATCACAGGGGTTTAAATTCAGATGAGCTACAATACATCTTTTATCCCTTCCCACTTGAGTGCTAGCTATGGTGTTTGGGAAAGGAAATGAGATCATAATTTGGATAAAAACTCTTTGAGCAAAAGGTCATGAATGCTGTTCATATATGCAGGTGTTCTGCACACACATGACTCAAATGTTTGAGTCTGTTAGCTTTAATCACATACCAATGTCTTTGAGCAGCTGAGACTCATGGCACCTCAACAGGATTAAACAGCAGAAAGGCAGGAGAGTCCTAATCCTTAAAGAATGCATGATATGTTTCCTCCAGGCAAAGAAAATAGAATCCCAAGGGCACTCTTCATTAAAGTGTAATTGTATGTTAATAATAGACGCGTAGAGCTCAGTTGGGTTGTTAGATCACCCACTCTCTATGACAACAGTGTCATTAGTAACACAATAGTATTAAATTGTGTCCATGTGTAGTATATATTTGTTATAAGTCAATGAATGATGCCTATTAATATTTTACCTTAACAGTAGCGCTCCTGCAACATCAGACAGATCTTCTATTCCACTTATAATCTTAAAAAGTAAGATCCTTTCAAAGGAAGACATTCATGTCTTTTAACATTTTCTATTCTTCTAATATTATTTTAAGTGATATTTATTTTGTTGGTTTTGTATGTTGTCTACCATGCTCAATAATTGTTCAGAGACTGAATGTTCTGCTTAACAATCCCAATTTGGATATTTCTGGAGTCAAGAAATAATATGCTATTTTATATCGAATAAAACTTAATTTTCATTGTGGTATACAACCTATTAACTCAGAATTCATTTTGCTTTACTCTTATGATGCAGTTCCCTTGCTAGCCAGCAGTTTCCAGATAGACTGGCTCACCAGTTCTCTCTTGACCCTCATGTTAGGCCAGCAGCCCTCAACCTGTTGTCATGACCCACCTCTGTGGGGTCAAACAACCCTTTCAGAGGGGTTGCATATCAGACATCCTACATATCCAATATTTTTATTACAATGAATAACAGTAGCAAAGTTACAGTTATGAAGTAGCAAGAAAATACTTTGATGGTCGGGCGTCACCACAACAGGAAGAGCTCTATTAGACGGTTGCTGAATTAGGAAGGTTGAGAACCACTGTGCTATGCTGTTTCTAAAATAAGATATAATGGGTGTTTACTCATTGCAGACAAAGAGTCATTTTCATACCACACCAGAAAATCCACCCAAAAATATTTCTGCATTCATCAAAATTTTTGTTCATGAGCAGATATTTAAATCCCTGTAATGTGGATTTTCTTTTTTCCCCCCAATTCATAGCATTCTTGCTTTTATTTTAATTTTTAATTTTTCATTGGTTATTTTATTTATTTACATTTCACATATTATCCCCCTTCCTGGTTTCCCTTCTGCAAACCCCCTATCCCTTCCCCTACCCCCTTCTTCTATGAGGGTGCTCCCCTACCACCCACCCACTCCTCCTTTACTGTCCTAGTATTCCCCTACATAGGGATTTTCATGATTTAACATTCAAACATTATTTTTTTAAGTGTTTTCTCCTTCTTTAACATTTCCTTAAGAAAACTGCAACTTTTCAAGTATTACTTTCAACAACAATGGCTTGTAAAATTTGTTTTGAATCTTGGCATATTTAAACAATCTGACCTCTCGGCAGCTTACATATGTGATAATGAATTTCTATTAATGTCAGTCTCCTTTGAAAGAAACCAGAACTGTCTACTTTAAAGTGTTTAGATCAATCCTTTATCCTCCCTGATCTTGCAAATATATTTTCCTCATCGCTGTAAAATATTAGGATCAGACCTGATACACTTGAAAAACACATTTTAGAAGAGCCAGCATTTTTAGCAAAACCCAAGCTAAAATCAATAATATAATATTTTATAACTTCCTGTAAAAATGCAGTTTCCAGCTTAAATATGTGCTGGGCCATATATACCATAGTTCAAAAACCTCATCTCACTTTAACTTTGGTGGTTTATTTTTCTATATTTCAAATGATTATTTTTAAGACACAAAATACCTAAAAAGCCTAATAAGATTGTCTCCCTAAATTGTCATGACGGAGATCAATATAGCTCATTTCACAGGCTAAATGAGCTAGCTTTATTTAGGAGTATAATGGAGTTCCATAATTATTGTTAAATTACAAGAGGCGTCCTCTTAGGTAGTATATTAAATCTAGAGGCAAAGAGTTGATTTTTTTCCATGTAATTAAGAGAAGCAGCCCAACCCTGTGTATATTTATCAATAGATCAGGCAGTAGAGCAATGAGGCATCAGATACATGAGGCACTTAAGGAAGATTGAATGAGGATGTGGGAAACAATGCTCAAGGATTTTTTTTTTTTCCTAAGGAGAATGAACTGATATTTTCAAATGTTGGAATAAAAAGTTTTGATTAACTCAGTAAAAGTAATCCTATTTATATTACTTCTTCACTAATACTTACATATTGATAAAGTTGTTGGAATTCAGTTGTACGTAGTGTAATTGGTATTCTTTACAAAGAGTTTCTTTTGGGAAACTACTGGGATATAAGTATATGAAGGCTACCCAGAATGACAAAGAGGGCAGAACATGGGAGACTAGAAAGTGAGAAAGGTTATGCATAGAGAATCACTTTGGAGAGAGAGGGAGAGAGAGAGAGAGAGAGAGCAGAGAAGAGACAGAGAGACAGAGAGACAGAGAGACAGAGAGAGACACAGAGACAGACAGAGAATAAAACAGTTAATAAAACCTGCATAGTGTTTAAAGGCATGGTCACTGAAGATATGGATCTAGCAGTAAAGTGCAGATGTTTGGATGTTTGGTGGTGAGCAATATTGAGCTGTTGGAAAACGGAAGGACATCCCTGCTGCAGTACAACCCTCCAATGTATGCAAAGAAATACTAGAGACTATGGTTTACACTGCACACTTTCCTAAATAGGGTTCTAAAGCACCATTTAAAAAAAACAATTTATTTTATTATGCGCTCATTTAGTGTTTTCCCTGCTTATGTAGTTACCAGATTCGCTGCTGCTGCAATACAGACAGTGTGAGACGTGAGTGCTGGGAACTGATGTTTCCTGAGGCTCAGTCAATATCATAGAAGATGAGATGTAACAATTGTAGGAGTGAGGGGATCAGGATACCTGCTGCTAGATAGCATCTTCTAGACATGACAGGGATGTTGTACATCACAGGAATGCCTAAATAATACGTGCAAACGAGACCAAGAGTCAACATGCAGAAATGGTTGGAACACATTTACAAGTCTCCCAACCTAAATAAAAGACAGTAGGTAATCAATGGTGTCTGAGAGAGGAAAAATCAGCTTTCTTCCAAAGATGAGTCCCTGATAAATAGTCTAATTCTATGTGGTCAGACCTAATCACATGCACAAAATTTCAAATTTATATGAACTTACAGGCATTTGTGTGTGTGTGAGAGAGAGAAGGAGTAAGAGGGAGGGAGAGCTTGTCTGTCTATTTATCTGTATATAATAATAATTAAAGTGGAGTAACTAAAGAATCTGAAAGGGATTCATGGGAAGGATAAAAGGGAGAGTGCAAAGGATATAAATATAGAACTAATTTAATATTCTTCAAACATAATAATTTTGATCACGAGCATTTAACTAGAGTTATATGTTGTTTCCTAAATAAAAAATAAAATTTTTGATGAATAGAAGATTTGATAGTCAGGAAATACCTAGACATATTTCCCCCTTCAATTTGTATAGATAGCTTCCTAGAATCTTGTCCATTGTTACTCTGTACAGTTTTTTAAGAGACTTGGAAATTGTGAACGGCCCAAGTCAGGAGAAATTTTATCACTCCTCATTGACCATTTTACAACAAGCCGGTGACATTTTTTTAAAACCATTAAGTAAAGTTTCTGTAAAGATATAACTAGAGTCTAATCTTAAAACAATTTGAATTTCCTCACAATGGTACAGCCTATAATTACCACATGGTTTTAAGATATACCAAGGAACACTAGAGTGAGATAGATCCTATGGAACTAAAGGAGGTTACAGTGTACCTGGTGAAGGGCAACCACTGAACAATTTGCTGAAATGACTGGCATTTCACGATATCGAGCATCTTGGTTAATTATGTAGAGTAGATGAGGGGTCAGAAAACCCTTTCTTTGTAAACTAAACAAAGATTGAAGGAAAAATTATACATGAGTCAATTAAAGATACATATTAGGGAGTGGAATGAAAGTAACAGGGTACTCAAAGCTGTAATGTGTCTAACTTAATTAAAGGATCAAGTCTGCTTCTCTGTGAAGTATGATAAATTGATGCCCACACACTCCTAAATTGGTACCTACAAATGTAATACAATTTACTAGTGAACTATGTTTTAAACCAAAAGCCAAAGTATATTAAGAAAAACAGTAAGTGGAATATTTCAAGTCATATTAAGGCCTCCACTGTGTATTTGTTGAATATCATTTTCTCTTATCCACTAAGAATTAATTTGTAGGCCTAAGAATTGTGTGTCAATCAAAAAAGAAAAAAAATACCATCAGGAAGAGTGAATTACATCTCATGTATACAGTATTTACAAGTCGATAATTATTTATAGAAAAAAGTGTTGTGAATTGTTCAACTTTATAATTGGAGGTGGAGACATAGCAGACATTTTCAAGTGACACAACTTTGATACATGTCAGTTAAAAATAGCTTCATGTCTTTTTTTCCTTATATTGGATTTCAAAAAGACAATTCCCCAACACTTATCAACTCCAAGAGTCAATATGAAAGATCACTTAATGAGTATATTTATAAATTGTTACATGTCACAGGAAATGTTTTTCATAGCAATGAAATATTTTCATACATTATGAAAAATATTGAATACTTTTGAACAACCTAGTTCTGTAGATTACAATGATGTTTTTAAAGAAAAATTCTTCCTTCTGATATCAGACAAGTTAAATTCACTTTAATGTTCCCTGGGCCCTTTCTTTTCATTTTGTTTTTTTGTTTTGTCTGTTTGATTCAAGGTCTCTATAGTCCTGACTTCAAAAACCTTACTTATATTAGTAGACCAGGCTTGCTTCAGACGCACAGATTTCCTTCTGGCTCTGCCTCCTGAGGGCCTGTTGGATCTATTAGTTTTAAATAAATAGAATTTGGCTAGTTGAAGTGGACAGAAAAGATAAGATCTTAAATATTGAAAACTAATCAAACTAATCAATGAACATTATATAATCTTACCTGTAAAGAATATCTATGTTTCAATTAGAGAGGCAGCAATCAATGGACTGTTTACAAATTTATTGATTTAATAATCATAAAATAATAAAATTATATTATTATTATTCACTTTACATCTCATTGTCTTCTCCTGGTCATTCCCCACAATTCTTACACCATCCCCCCTTCTCCTATGAGCAGGTGGGGCTCCCCTATCTATATCCCCACCCTGGCACATCAAGTCTTTATGAGGCTAGGTAGTCTCTCCCTAGTCAGACAAGGCTGCCCAGCTAGAAGAACATATCCCACAAGCACGAGCTTTCGGGATAACCCCACTCTAGTTGTCAGGACCCAATGAATTAATGGACTATATTTTTTAAAAAAGGGTGGTTTGTTTGTTTGTTCTTTTGTTTTTGTTTTATTTTTTGTTGTTGTTGGTTTGTCTTTTGCTTTTTGTTTGTTTTAGCTTTTTGTTGTTTTAAATTTCATTTCTGTTGCATGGTGTAATTATAGATTTAAGAAATGATTTTTAAAAAGGAAGCAATTTGTAATTCATATAAGTTTGTGAAGTATCCTATCACTGATTAATTAAACTTTTGGAATGAATAATTATATTAACTACTTTCTTTTCAAAAATTTCCCACTTTTTAGATTGAAAATAAATTTTTTTTCCCATAAAATAGATTCTGATTATAGTTTCTCACCCTCCAGTTCTCCTGTCTTCTAACCATTAAATTCACACCATTTCTTTCAGTCCCTTAGAGGGGGAACAAAATAGTCACAGGAGGCAGAAGGAGAGAGAAATCTGGGTGGGAGAGGGGAGAGGAACAGGGGTCAGGAACAGGGACAGCACCAGGGAAGTGATAGGAGAGAGGGCCAGAAAGTCAAGAGAATGAATATAATCTTGCAGCTGTTCTGCGTGGGTTCTGGGTAGGATTCTCTAGGAAGTCCTAGAGACCTGGGATGGCAGAGACTACCAGGTGACCTTAGCCAGATGCCTAACAGTGGGGACATGGAACATGAAGAGGCCATCTCCTATAGCCAGGCAGGACCCCCACTGGATGGATAAGAACACCAACCCACGCACAAAACTTTCAACCCAAAATTTGTCCTGTCTAAAAAAATGCAGGGACAAAGATGGAACAGAGACTGAAGGAATGGTCAACCAAAACTGAACCAACTTGAGACCCATCTCATGGCTAAGCATCAATCCCTAACAATATTAATGGTAATTTATTATACTTATGACAAAGGCTAGCTTAACTTTCCTCTGAGAAGTTCTACCCAACAACTGACTAAAACAGATGCAGATACCCACAGCTAAATATTGGAAGGAGGTTGGGGACCCTTATGGAAGAATTAGGGGAATGACTGAAGACCCAGAAGGGGATGAGAACCCTACAGGAAGACCAACCAGTGTCAGCTAACCTAGATTCCTGGTAGCCTCAGAGACTGAGCCACCAACCAAAGATAATACACAGGCTGGACCAAGGCCTCTGGCACACATATAGCAGAGGGTTGTCATATATGGCCTCAGTGGGAGAGAATGCACCTAATTCTGCAGAGACTTTATGCACCAAGGTGGGGGGATAACACAGAGGAACCAACCCTCTCAGAGGGGAAGGGGAAGTGAGGGAGAAGGGGAGAGAGAATCTGTGAGGGGCAGCGTTTGGGAATAATAAATAAATAATAAATAAATAAATAAATAAAATTAGTAAAAACAGACATCTAAACAATCTAACAAACAAGGTAAATAAACAAAATAAGAACATTTGGTGCTATAAAATTTTTATTTAATCTATTTTTTAATAAAAACTTTTTTGTCCATAATATAATGTGGTCATAGAGGATTAATTAATGTTTTGAATCTCACAAAGAAGGGTTTCCATGCAGTGCTACTGCTAAGTCAGTGTGGGATTCCAGAAACAGTACTTTTAGGAAAATAATGCATGTTGAAATGATCTATTTCTGTGGACAATTACATATTTTACAGGTTTAGGAGACCATTCCTTCATTATACTGTTAAATTATGATCCTAAATAATAGTGAAGTAAATATATCAAGAAAATGGAGTAAATAAATTAACAATATTTTTAAAAATATCGCATCACACTTTTATGTAGGAAATTCAAGTATTAGAGACATCACATTTGCATACTTCTTCCAACGTAAGCTTAGATGTGGTTGATTATTGTTTCTTGTTTAAACTGGCATGCAGACATGAATCTTCCTCTGCAGGTAGCAATACTGGGGCTCTGATTATGTAACTGGTATCTCTTCCTATCAATGCCCATATTTAATATTCAGTTTACTAAATAATACAAAATTATTCTGCTTCCAAACACGTTTGTACTTAGTGAGATTGGGGAACCTAAGAGAAGAGAATCCCTTGGCTGCATACTGGACTAGAATGGCAGCAACAGGAGCTTGATAAATATAGATTTGATTGGCCTTTAAAGCAACATCATTTTAGAGGATGCTATTTTGGCTTAATTTATTAGAACATGGTCTCCAGTCACCAAGACAGACTAATCATAGAATACAGCATCAACTAAACGATTTCATCATGTTTCAAATTTTCTGTAGAAAATTTCATTGCCTTAATTGTAGGGTGAGTCATTTCCTTGGGACTCTTCAGTAGTCTGCATATAAACAAACTTAGAGGAAAACCACAAAATACACATAAGAATTGTTTTTAAAGTCTCAACTACAAAAGAATGTTGAGGTGTCAATACATTCCATCTCTAAACTTTACTGAATTTATTGGGAGGTAACTGGGAAAATTTCTTCTGTGTCTTACACCAAATATGTCCTTGACAGAGTATTGAAGCCTCTAGATATCTTTTTAAGAATATTTATTTCTTAAACAAGCATAGGATATAATCACATTGTCATCCACTAGCAGAGAATATTTAATTTGTTAATTAATACTCAATTTACACATTAAAATGATGTATTGGTAGAAAATCAACTTATTATAGTACTAAAATTGAGGAAGGTAATTTATATTTTGTCATTTTTGTAACAATAAAAGTGTAATATAGTTAACATGTAATTTTTATTTGTCACAGTTATTGATACTGCTAACATTGTGCTTTGTTTTTACATTAGTGGAATTTTTATGTATTACATAAAAAAGTGAATTTTATGTATTTTAAGAAAATATATACAAATTAATGTATCTTTACCAGTTTTATTCAAATTCAAACATAATGTGAATCCTATTCAGAGTACTTTGGGGTTTTGTTCCTGCAATGAGCCCTGAGCAGCTTACTCTGGGATTAAAAGCTTCAGAACTTCTTTCTATCTCAAACATCGAGTCAGTCTGCTTTTTTATTTTGAAAATTCCTATGAACAAGCCTTTAAATCCCCTATTTTCGAAAGGATGTAATGGGGATTTAGGAGTAGCAAGCACTCAGTCCCTGTATTCTTTATTTGATATACAAGGATATTGTTCTAAAAATGATTTTCTGTAGAGAAAGAGGGAACAGCCAAGGATGGGACGAGGCTGGGCAGATAGTCCATACCACTGTGGCAAGTGCAAACTAAAGATCTGCAGATTTCCAGATGTTTTGGATGTAGTTTTTCATTCTGCACGTGGAATTTTGAAGGAAAAATACAATAATATATTTGTGGTTTTAAATGTTCACTTATTTTTGTCTGTTTATCAGTTAATTTTTGTTTTCTCTTATTTTTCAGAAAGACTTTCCTATGTAGGTTTTGCTATTTTGGAACTTCTTATATAGACTAGACTGTCTCTGAACTCAGAGAGATCTACCTACCTCTGCTTCCTAAGTGCTGAGATTATAAAGGCATGCAGCCTGTTCCCTGTTTATGTGTACATTTCTTTAAATGTCAAATTTAGATCCAAATTGTACAAAATTCATTAGTACATAGTTATCAGTTTATGATCTTTGGGTTTAGTTTCTTTGCTAATAAAAATTACTTGGTACATTTTTATAATAAAGGCTTAAATGTCAAATTCATGTGAATAAAAATAGCTAATTGTCTATTTATTGTATTATTATTTATTGAATATTGTTAGTATGTTTATAATACAATTTATTAGTTGATTGGTAATGGGTATATAGCACTAGGTATTAGTAAATTTTTGTTACTGTAAATCTATACTATGAAAGCCCTAAAGAGCATACCTAAAATTCGATTTGTGTATATGATAACCATGTTCCTTATGCTGTACAGACTATTTATGAAATCTATGTTTGCAGTAATTTAATACACTATAATCAGGCAATGAAAACAGCCACTGACAGTAAATGTAGCTTCAGAGATCCATATGTAAAACAACACGAGGTGAAGAACTGCCCTTAGAATTTTGTTTAAGACAAAGTAGTCAACACAGACAACTCAAGAAACGCCTTGATGTTTTTATGTGTTATACAACCTGATATAGCTGAGCTTGATTCTGGGCAGGAAACAGTCATCAATAAGCAAGGCCTAGGAACTGCATATTAGTCAGTTTATAGCTGAATCGGTATGTATACCAACATATATGCTAAGCTTTTATTAAATTTTATTTGTAAGTAGTGTGCCTTGAACATTTAAATGTGTTACTTGAACTGCCCACATACAGATCTCACAGAGCAATTTTGGATGTACTGACTTTTAGATACTTTGCAATACTTGAATTCCAGAAACCCTGATTTATGAAAAGATTTAATGTTCTTGTGATACACTTCCGATATCTCTCATTCTACTAGTTTTTCATTGGTGTACCTTCAAAACTATTTCCAGTGTTATTACATGTACTTATGAATCTTTCGTAATTCTCTCCTTCTTGTAAGTGGAATTGATGTTCTCTTGCGGTCCTAAGAAACTTCTTTTATTGTTCTAAAGTGGATTTCCTGTGATCTAGATTTCCTGTGGTCTATGTGCATGAAGAGATTTACAATGAAGAAATCATACCCAGTGTATGTTTCTAATTTCAACAAACTTCAAATCTGGAAAAAGCTAAAATGGGTAAATAAAAACAAAACAAAAAACAAACAAACAAAACATGCTATAGATTAGGAAGATGGTTGGATCTCCCAGGAGTAGACTTTAAATGTAGGTCAGTGGTTGGACAGTTGCCACATTAGAATGTTGAAACTATATATCAAAACTGCAGTAGCAAATCAACACTCATTTTTACTGGAATTTCCTATAATTTATTGTTTAAGTTCCATTAACTTAGTTAAGAGGCATTTTTTTCTTCAATATTAATCAATATGTAATGATGCCCACTAATCTCTGGTCCTCTGGTAGAACCTTCATAAAGATTTTTGTAGTGTGTCTGTGTCTGTCAATCGTGTTTTCTCATTTTCTGTGGAAAGAGTGGGGTGGGGGGAGACATTGGGTTGCATGTAGGTGTCTGGGAAGTTGAATCTGAGACCAGTTGAAGCAGGGGAAACTATGATCAGAATAAATTGTATATATTTTTTTTATTTTCAGAATGTAAAGATTTTTGTGGTAACTTTAGACACATTCGATATGAATGGTATAGAACATTTAATGTTGTTAATGCTATTTTAAGTAAGTTTTAAAAATACATGTGTGTGTGTGTGTGTGTGGTGGATGTCTGTATGTACACCAGTGTATTACATCTTTGGAAATGGAGAAACAGAAGACTGTGAGCCCCTGTGTGAATGCTGGAGCCCATAACCTTTGCAAGTGCTTTTTTTTTTTTATTTATTTAATTATTTAAATCACATCATAATTTACTTATTCACACAGGGATTATAAACACACAAAAGGCATGATGTGGGGAAGGGAATGACACCAGAGCATAGGTGTTAGGGGGAGTACAGATACCTTTCAGAACAGGGTATCAGCTGGGTGAAAGTTCAGGGGACAGGTCACTATGACTCTGCCTATGATCACTTGTCCTTATCTAAGTTGGTATTGTCCACCGAGGCTGCCTATTTACAGGATCTATGACTACTCAGGCTGGTAAATTTCCACAGAAGCTGCCTGTTTACAATAGCTTGTAGCCTTCTGTTTCAGTGTTTTTTCACAGAGACCCAAGACTTTGTGTTAGCATGTATGTATGTCAGGCCTATTGCTGATTTAGGCCTATGGCTGATTTTAGGCCTTCAGTGTATACGCAGGGCTGCTCCTGACATCTCCTCCCTTCTCTAAGTATAGAAGGGCTGTAGCAATTCTAATCTTGTGAAGGCGGGGATAGAGGCCTGACCTCCAATAATTGAAGGGGACCTTGGAATGGCTCCAGTCCTCCTGTCATTGTCCAGTGAGGCATGAGGGCCATACCCATCCTGATGTCTTTTTCCTGGAGAGAGGATACTTTTGACATCAACCCCTATGCAGTCAGGCTTGTCCCTCAGGGAACCCAGAGAGATATTTTTAACTTTTATTTATATTCCCTTTTGCAAGTACTCTTAACACTGTTGACCTGTTTCTCTAGCCCACATTATGCTGTCCTTAGTTTAATATATGTTTGCCAATTCAATCCCCCTAAACACTGATGTCCCAAGTTTTCCTTTTATAAGTCGGATGGGAAATTTGCATTTATATGAGACATTTTGAGTTTTTTTGGACATTGAAATGTAACAAACCATGATAAAAATGAATATGAAAATATACAAAAGTAGGTACTCAGAAGACTATTTGCCTCAATTCACACTGGTTTTCATTATGAGTATAATCTAGTTTTACCTACAATGTTTGAACATTTAAAAAGTTTATTGGTAGGCTGCCAAATATCTTTTAACAGCAAAAAATTCAATTATTCAGAAGACAGATTTCCTTTCTCATATATTTTAGTGCTTTGCTACAATTGACACATTTCATAAATGTTGTCTGTGCCCTGGACTGAACTCCGCCCGACCCTATCTGCCCTTGGGGATTGGAGGTAGGTTGGCACAGAGTCGAAGACTCAGACTCAGGGAGCAGGTGAGAAACTACAGCAAACTTCCCTGGGCACTATTGTAAGCTATTTTTATACCCTCCATCAGCACCTCCATTGGTCCCAAGGAAGTATCTCTTCTAAATAGCAGTTCCCGATTGGATGGCATTGTTTACAGGAGCAATCCTTGTTCTCTCAGGCAGTCCTCAATTAGGTCCTCCTGCAGGAGATGCTTTTGCAGCTGTGTGGCCCCCAACATTTACATAGAGACAGACCTGCTGTTCCTGCTACACATATAGATAATTTACTTTTTAAAATGCAATGATCTGGATATCAAATAACGTTGGAATTTATTATTCAAATGAATTCCAGCCGTGATTTAACCTTCACATTACAATTTCTCAAGTAGATCTATAGAGAATTCACTGAAATCAATATGGGGCTAAAGAGGGTTCCTTTCTAGAAAGGATACAATTTGTATTCAATTTTTCCCTGACGATTTTTCAGGCTTTCTTGAGTGAGGTAAGTCATACGGAGACAATGCTTTTCTGTGCACTTCATGGATCATAGTGTCCCCACTAAGTGTTGTGTTTTGCTTAGTTGTTGATGTGTCCTTTCACCAACTATTGATTACCAAGAAAAAAAAGGTGTGTGTGTGTGTGTGTGTGTGTGTGTATACATGTGTGTGTACATTTGTGTATACTTGTACAAGATCAATCCCATGAATTGTTTTGCTCATTTAATAAAAATAAATAGGATTTTTGGTGATATTGTCAAATCATAAATCTACAAAAGATAACTGTGTAAACTGCTGCACATGTGAAAAACATGGAACTCATTTTAAGTACAGCAGAGGGTGATGCTATTGTGTTTACTTTATCAAAGAACCAGCTACGTTCCAGCGATCACAGCTCCTTTGTTCATGGGTCACTCTGAACAACCACATTGCATTTGCTTTTGTTGGATTCCTAATAGGCTGTGTGTGTGTGTGTGTGCGTGTTTCCAGAGCTCTGAAGAATATAGCAGTTTCTCCCCAGCATGAAGAAGACATGTGATATCATTCCTTTTCCTCCATACATTCTGTATTTTAACGCACAGTAACTAATTCCGCTTGCCAGGTTTTATAACCTTTTATTGGTTGTGTAGCTTTATTTATATTCTTGCTTGTTGCTAATTATCACACTCTGCATAATTTATCCTCTGTCTCACTGCTGGTGGGGTATGAATAATGAAATCCATCCATAGAAGGAAATCGATGGTGTCGTCTCAATAAAAATGCTGAGGTGAATGAGCAAAAATGGTAAAAGAGTCAGTTGATTTGTATTTAAAGAGGGCTCATGTCTTTTGTTCAACAAAAGTAACACTGGGTGAAGGAAGCTAACCACAGGGATCTTAAACAACACGATTTGGTCAGCTTTGGAATCATAAGTGTTCTGTACTTATAATTTTAAGTTTGTACCTTTTACCATCTGTCTATTTAGGAGTAAAAACTAAATCAGAAAAAAAAAATGAGATATTTAGAAAGATTTTGTTGCTGCTGCTGTTCTAGAACAAGTCCTGAGTTTGGTTATCACAACCAACATAATGGAACTTACAGTGACTGGAACTCCAGTCAGAAGAAATCTAACACCTGCAGGAATGTGCACACACAGACACATACACACACATGCACACATATGTGCATTATCACATGGGGGACACACAAAGGCATGCATGCTCACACTTACAAATACAAATAAACCTTAGAGAACTTTTTCAATTTGTTAATGGCACATGCACACTTACGTGCTCATTATAAAAATAACAAAAAAAAAGGGGGGGGGGCTGGAGATATGGATCAGTGGTTAAGAACACTGGCTGTCTTCCAGAGGTCTAGAGTTCAATTCCCAGCAACCACATGGGGGCTCACAACCATTTGTAATGGGATCTGATACCCTCTTCTATTATGTTTGAAGACAGCTATACTGTGTTCATATATAAAATAAATAAATAAATCTTTAATTATCTGTCTATCTATCTATCTATCTATCTATCTATCTATCTATCTATCCATCCATCCTATCTTTCAGCCTACAAGTTATGACTATAGGTATAGTCATTTTTGATAGAAAGATATGTTTTTTTTTGTTGTTGCTGTTTTTGCTAAACTATCAGTACTTGAGGATATGAAAATATCAAGAGTCTTGTCCTTTAAATTATTTTTGCAAAGAGATCATAAATTCTGTGTTTTTTCTATTACTGACTCACATAAACTAGATATCAGAAGTGCAGGTTCACTTGAACTTAAATAAATATTTGAGGAAAAAAATGCTTTCAAGCACCTACACATTTATTCAGTCCCAATACACACTGTGCTTATATTTGAAGGCTCTGAAAACGATGCCAATGTGACAATAGCATTAGAAGGAACATCAAAAGAAAGGATCGCCACGGTAGAACGTTCTCCTCCCGGCTGTCTTTCACCCCACATTGTTCTTCAATATAAAATATAGAAATTAAAGGGTTTTTCCCCCTGGAGGTAGGAGATAGAAATGAGAATCCTATTTCCCCAAGGCCCAAAAAATTTCTTAACCTTCACCTTCTGTTCTGTGTAAAACAATGTGCTGCGAAGAAGTAGTTTCAACTGCTTTGCTGACTGTAAAGGGTGTGATGTCCCCCATTGCTAGCACTGTATAGATGTTTAAGTGCAAAAGGTATTTGTAGGTTAAGTATAAAGATTTGAATTCCATTCCCAGAACCAAAGGAAAAAGTCTTGCTCCTGTGATCCAAACTTGTAATCCCTGTACCAGGAGAAGAGTGGAATACCACACATTGTTGACCACTGCTCCAAGTCCCCCAAAGGAAGGTCCAGATGCCCATTGCAGAAAGGGACTTCTAACTGTTCTCCTTCCACTGGAGCCTGAGGAGCCCCACACCCTTGCTTGGTTTCCTACTCAGTCTCCTTCTATTGGCTCCTCATTGGTTTTACATTTCTAAAGTCATTTACATTTCTAAACCTCATTGGTTTTACATTTCTTAAACTCTAAACACAAAATTTGCTAGTTCTCCTTGGAATTGTTTTCTTTTTTCTTTTTATTTTGTTTTGTTTGTTTTTCATTTGGAAAGCTCCAATACAGACCTATGATTAAAAAAAACCAAAACATTATTAATCCATGTTCTCTGTTAGGGTTGCCATCAATCACTTTGTATTCTAAAAACAAAAGGCCCAGTTGCCTTTGTTTCTACCTCTATCATATGTCTACTGTGTAAGAACACTGATGAAAAGCATTGAACTCGTCATGGTTACACAGAACACCAGTAATTTCTGTATATTTTACTCTTTGTTTTGAACAATATACAATAAGATCAACCTCTGCAAAGACATATAAAACATACTACTTGCTTTTAGAACCAACATTTTACTGAGAACATACGTAAATAGGTAAAAAAAATCACTTATAAAGATATTCCATAGACTAAATTCATAATACAAAATAAATATGAAGTAAATCTGAATAAGTAAGATAAATATTAGAAATCTGTGGTGTCCATAACTATGGGGATCCAAAAATCAAATGGATTTTGATCATAAAACTTTGAAATAAACAGCTGTGCTGGATCAGTATGAAAAATCATTACCTATATATCCCAATCTTTTTCTTCCCTCTTATCCATAATGTATTGTTGTTGTTGTTGTAGTGGTGGTGGTGGTGGTTTTGGTGGCAATGGTGGTGGTGGTGCTGGTGCTGTTTCTGGAGCTGGTGCTAGTGGTTTGTGGTGGTGCCACTGGCTGCCCTTCTGATGATTACTTGACCTTGTACATGAGTGGGTCATATACTATGCCCATGTACAGGAGATGTCATCAGAAATCACAGACATCTGTTCCCTAGGCTTGTCTTGGTCCTTAAGGTCTTTACTCTTTGTTCTCTATATTCTAGAAAGAAGAGAATAGAGCCAGGCTCATTTCATTGTGCCAACTCAACCATTCCAAGAAATGATGGTGAAAGGGAAAAGAAGAAAAGAAGTGTAAAATTCTAATCATCACTGCTCCCTCAAGAGAAGAAAGCATGCATCTTCAAGGGTTTTTTCCTTTTGGAAATAACAAACTAAAGACTTAGTGCTTAATTATTGCCGGTAAGCTGAAGATTCTGTATTCGGGATGATATACCCATCAATTAATCTTTCACACTGATCTAGCATTCAAAGAGAAAATCAGGAAAGTGGTCTCATAAATGGAATTAGGTTGTCTAATGTAGGCTGTGTAAACTTGAGGAGAAACACTTTTCCAGAGATTCTGAAAAGAAAGACATTTGCCTGATGAATGACCTAGCCTTGAGCTACAGCAGATCTCATTGCTCCCAAAGACATAATTAACAATTAGAAATAGACACTTAATATCTCAGACGTTAGCCAAGGTCACTACATTGAAGGACATGGCCTCCTGATGGTAAAAAACAGCTCCAGGATCAATGTCATGACCTCGGTTCTGGTTGCTCACTTAGGCATACAGGATGCTGGGTGTCAGTATAGCCACTGGGCTTTTGTGCCTGTGATCTCATCTGTAGACTGTGGTGATGTATATATACAGTGATGATGGAGTGTTACCCTGCTTATTTCCTTCTTTTATCCCTAATAAAAGCTTAGCCATTTTCTTGAAGAAAACATTCAGAAATGAGGCTGATCCTTGAGAAAAAAAAAAATCACAACTCCTCCCCGTCCCCCAGGAAAAGTCACAACTAAGTGCTGGCAATTCTGTGCTTACTGATATATTATTGATTGCCTATTTGTCATAATCAGACATATAGAGTGATACAGAATATATGCAATTGTTATCATAGTTGGCTGATATTTTTAAAGAACACTTTAATAATTTAACCCTGATGAATCGGGGCAATGCCTGTTAGAAGTTGTAAAGCAATACTCTGTATGAAACATTTGGTCCTGATGTTTTTGATGTATGGGATGAATAGACTATAATATAGTGAAATATATCTTGGAAAATACATATTTTTATGTATTGAACACTCTGCTAATTACATTTACTCATATGTAAGACTCTGATTTCTCCCCATGAGGGAATCCTGTTTAAATAATCTCAGTGATATCTATGTTAGCAAGATTAGTGTTATGGCATTTAAAAGCATCTATTGAATCAAAGACTATTTGCATGAATGAGTGTTTTAGGGAAAACCAATTACAATCTTTTGTTAGTACAAATAGTATTAGTATGTCTCCTTTAATTAAAAATACTTGGAATATTTAACAATAATATATACTTTATCCAGTATTTCTCTTATCAACATGTTATATTTATTATAGTTTTACCTTTTAAGTATCACATATAATGGGAAAACTATATTGGAAGCATTATAAGCAAATGAATATAATCATGATTTTATAAAGGTTAATACTGTATTGCTGATTAAAACCAGCTTTATGCATTACAATTTTACATTTTCACCTGAGAGGCAATTTAACTTTGATGTCTCTGAGTAACTTGTTTCACCAACACACAGTAAGGTGTTGATTTTATCCTTTAGATAAAAAAACTCAATCTTTATGACAACCCATACTTATTTTAGATATGAAGAAAATAAGCTACAGATAGAGCATAAAATATGTTAAAGAAAGATTCTTTCAGTATTGACTGCCACCAACCACTATATTTTTGCAGACACCAGTTTACAAATTTACATCACTAATCTATCTACCCTTCTTATCAATGTGCCCAGAGATGGAGGGGAAAATGCAAGTTTAGGCTCTGTCAGCACCAGGAATGGTAACATGTCCTGAAATTAACATATTCATTTCAAAGACTCTATCACATTTTTCTGCATTCTACCTTTAGTGAATTGCCACTCTCAATGCAGTTGTTGAAGACAAGAGCTTGGGGTTTGTTCTCAGCCACTTTTCATAATTCGCATTCCACTAGTTTCCCCTATGGTCTGCTGAGTAAAGAGTAAATTGCACAGAAACCCTGTGACCCTCGTTTTCACTGCATATCAATTTCAGAGCAGGTAGACAGCAGAACTACTCAGCTGTGTTTTAATTATTGTTATGATGTTCAGTAACCAAATATCTTTGAAACAATGTTACTCTCCCAATGTTCCAGTTTCCTTGTCTATAAAACAGAGCTTTAAGGCACCAAAATTGGTTAGGAACAGAATTCAGTGAAAGATCTCATGAAGCTTTACTACTTTTTAAAATTTTTGTTGTAGTATTTTTACAATTCCGTCTTACATACCAGATGATGAACTCTTCATGACTTATTAAAACTATCTCTTCTTTAATGTGCACATGTATTATAAGGGAATTCCTTCATCAACACTGCTACCTTATCTGTACACTCCCATTCCTGCAGGACTTTTTCTGACTACAAGAATAAGTAACTCAATTAGACTATCTATCTGGTTTCCAGTCAGCCTGGTTAGTTTTTGTCTGAGTGAAACTCTGATTCATTTGTCTATGTCTGGGGAATGGACAGGCTATCTTCTTAATCTTCATAAATCATTTTCATAATTAGGTGTTTACTTTTCTGTTATGTGGCAATACTTTTATGGTAGGTTTCAGAGACATGTCGACATCAAATACACCAAGTACATTTTTAAGAGTAAAGGGTTGGAGAATATGCCTCAAAATCTTTTGCATGAAGATTACTTTGTGCTAATGACAACATACAGACTACCAGTGTACTAAAAACTCCATATCTTCTTGATTTGTATAAATGAAAACTATACTGATAAAGATGCCTTTCTTCTTCATCTATCAGGAAGCAAAAAGGATGACAAATAGGGTTAAATTTAGATAGACCCTGTCAGAGCACAAAAGAAAACTACATAATGGAATTTCCTGAACAGCATTTATCTATCATTCTTTTTCTATTTATTTGGCTTCCCATAATTGGCTGTCCCATAACACTCAAATTCTTTCCTTTTGTCTTTTTAGAAGCTTGGAAGTCCCTCCGAGATCACTCTGTCCTTAAATACTGCATCTACAGGGCACAATTTTTAATTAAACAATTGTCTGGTTTCATTACTCTTCTCAATTCATGTTTGTTACAAGGTACATTCCAACTAAAAATCCAAAATGTACAGGGTTTTTCTCCTCTACTGTAGCACGGTATTTATATATACTAAATATATAACATAACATACGCACACATATTTTTGTAGTTGTTGGCTGGGTGGAGATGACAAATGTAGTGTGGTATAATTTTCTATTCTCATGAGCTCCATTATTCTATTCACTCTTAACTGGCAAGAATAGGTACCAACAGTACTGCTAATGTTGAACCTGATAAATCAGTTTTCATTGTCTACTACTGTGCTTGTTCTATTCAGCTAAAATAGACTTTAGTTATTAGTGTTAGTGTTATTTTAAAATGATTAGATGCCTGGAATTTATGAGACAGGATTATTTTACTTAATCTGGATGATAAAAATCTTTATGTTGATCAAAAATGTGTCAGACTAATACCTTAGGATTTTTTTTATAGATTAATAATGAAACATAAGATATAACATTTAATAACAACTTAACGCAAACTCAAAAATTGCAAGTTCCAAATTTTAGAGGGATAGGTTTTACACAGGGATAGGTTTAGTGTATTTCTTACCCTAGACCAAGATCTGAACATGCATGCAAAGTGACAAGGACATCTGTTTGATTTGTTACCAGCCAACTTCAGTCCTTAAATGATTTTTTGCATAACTTTTGATGAAATTGATTTAGCCAACTCTCCAAGGTCGGAATTGGAATTCTTTCTTTCCCTTTTCTTTCCACTAAGCAACCATAAAGAATAAATCATGGGAGAGGAAATCTATATGCTTGATTTTACTTTCAGATAAATTTTCTTAAATAAGTTTATATAGGTTATTAGAAAATAAAACATGCAAGTATTAATATATATTTTCTATAGCATTACAGATGAAAATTTTAAGTACAAGAGGTAAAATATTTATTTATGATAATGATATTATAAAATGTTTGTAGCTGTATTTTAGCATAAATTTAGATATGTATCATTTTTCCAATGTTAGAAATAGATACAAAAATATTTTTATACAAAAATAGTGTTCTACAAATTTCTAGATTGTTATATAAATATTAGTATTTGTGTGATTCTAGTTTTAGATCATATGTAAGTTGTTTTTACATTCATGTTTTCCTTCTATATCAATTTTCCTGTTTTTATTCCTGTTATATAAAGCTACATTCCATATTATTCCTATACATGAAGACACTTAGAAACTATCAAAATAACATATTTATTGATTATTTTTCAAATAGTCTCTCCTAGAGATGAAGTCTACAACACAAAATGTATTCTTGTCACAATGTCAGAAAAAATTGAATAGTCCCTAAAAATGTTAGTTGTTATTTAAATCCAAGTTCTTTTACAAGACATAATTTGAAATTTTGTTCTTTTTTGTGATCATAGTATTCATTATATTTCAATAGCATATATTAATTATTCATAATTATGTTTCATTGTGGCCATTATATAACTGTGTCTAAGCAATGCTTTTTTATGATGTTCATGCCTTTTCTTCTTTTCCTGTATTTCTCCAAATAAAACTATTTCCTATTTTTAATATCCCTTCCACTTTCATTTTTTAAAAAGATTTTATGTGGCTCAATATTGTGTTATTTATGTATATTATATATATATATATATATATATATATATTTATGTATGTGCAATATATATATTTATGTATGTGCAATATATAATATATATATGTGCATATACACACAGACACACACACACACACATACACACACACACACACACACACACACAATATATATATTATATATAATATATATATATATATATGCCTAGTATATACTTAGGTCAAAAGAAGGCATCAGATTTGTAGTGACTGTGTTTATGGATGGTTGTGAAGTATTATCTGAGAGCTGGGAAATGAATCTGGGCCATCTTCAAGAACATCAATTGTTCAATTGTTTTTAACTGCTGAGCCATCTCTCCAGCCCACTTTCATTTTTGTTTCTTTTTAAAATTTTATATGTATTGGTATTTTATCTATATGTCTGGTAAGGGAGTTGGATTCCCTTGAACTAGAGTTACAGACAGTTGTGAGTGCTGGGAATTGAACCCTGGTCCCTAGAGAAAGCAAGCCGCTAGTGCCATCTCTCCAGCACACACACCCACACACCCACACACACACATACACACATACAGACACACACACACACATACACACACACACACGCACACACACAACACTTTTTTTGAAACAGAATTTATTCATTTCTTCCTTTAGAGGTTTCATGTGGTTTTATCTCCTTTATATTTTTATCAGAGACAAACTTAATTCACTACTCCTGTTGTCAGAACTAGTGTATGAACTTTTCCATAGAATCCACTCTTGTTTTCTACTATCCAAAAGAAGGAGATTGAAGTGCCCCAACCTGACAAGACAGACTCCATCTTGTATCTAGGCCTCTATTTTCTACACTAGCTCCTATCATCAGGTGAAACTCTAATTACTAGAAAAACCAAAATCTGTTCCAGGAAGGAACCACCCTGAACACTGGCCACCAGCGGGAAAATACCTCACATTCCAGAGGCTATAGATAGATACAGATAGATTGCTTAAGCCAACTGAAATCACTGTTAGCCAGTCATGTAACATCCAAGCTGATATGCCTCTCAGCCTGCTGTAACTGCAATAAAAAAGGCTGCTCAGGGTTGGGGTGACAGGGGCGGGAAGAGGGGCGCTTATGCGCTACCCCACTGCCTTGCAGGGAGCTGAGGGTAACAAGCTCAAGCTTGAATAAAGACTCTTTGCTTCTTGCAAGAGTCCGACATACTCAGAGGCAGAAGCCCACAGCTAACCATTAAACTGATCACGGGGTTCCCAATGGAGAAGATAGAGTAAAGGCTGAAGGAGTTGAGAGGATTCGAGACACATGGAGCAACAATCCAACAACGAGCCCAGTAACAAGCCTGGGAGCATTAGGAGGACCCATGGCTCAGTATGCAAGGGCTAATAAGGGAAGAGACCTGGTCATGAAGGCTGGACGTGTGGGTGGGGATACTCGAGGTGGGGAGGTGAGTACAGGAGGGTGGTGGGTACACAGTGGAGACAGGGGGGGGGAAGGATAGTGATTCTGGGAGGAGAGGGGAATGGGTAAGGAGAGAACATTGAAATGTAAAAAATTTTCCATAAAATTTTCCATAAAAACAAAAAAAAAAAAAAAACAAAAACAAACAAAAAAAAAAGACTCTTTGCTTTTACATAAAAGGTCGACACCTAGTGGTCTTTGGAGACCCCTAGATCTGGGTGTAGGAAGACCTCCAGAATATTGCATAATAACTTTTTTTTTAAATTTTATTTTTCTGACCTGAAAGCTTCTTTAAACTTGATTTGACCAATCGTATGCTCATAGCATATATACACATATTTTTTTTTCACATAATGGAGAAAAGCCTGAAAGTTCCTGTTTTGGAAGACTGGGAGAGGGAAGATGTCATGGTTCAGTCTGCGAAGGATATTTTCCCCAAGCCTGAGTACAGGCTACTAGAAGGTCGGGAAGGTCTCGCAAATCAGGAGGCCTTGAACTCATGTTCAGTCTGAGCATTACAGTTCCTGAGAGGAGTTCTTTTAGAAGACTCACCCCCACCCCCACCCCAGCTTTGTGTATATACATTAGCATTCCTAGCCCTGGAGATTTCTTTCAGACACTACTTTATCTGTGATCCTCAGGGGAGTATGAATAGAAAGGAAAGTCTTGAAAACATATCCTTCACCCTGACTCACTACTGTGCAACCTTTAACTCTTTATCTTTCTCTTTCTATTTCTCTCCTCATCACTCCTTGAGAAACATTTGGGCTCTGCATCAGGGAGATGACTGTTAAGGCTTTGTCAGTCCATAAAGTCTACGACTGGTGCCATAGACTTGTCTCTCTGGAGACAAGTCGGGGAGAAAAGGTGATGTGTGTGTGTGTGTGTGTGTGTGTGTACATATGTGATCATATCTTTATATAACCATATATATATATATATATTATATATTATATATATATATAAATAAATGTGTATGTATATGTATGTGTGTATACCTAACAATTAAGGAGGACATGAATTTGAGAGTGAATGGGGAAAATCAGAGGGATATGTGAAGATGAGGAAGGGGTTGAAATGATATAAATATAGTACTCATGAGTCATGTGGTAGATCCATTAAGGAAAAAATTATAAACTGGTACTATTTACTATAGAACTGTTTCAGACTCAGAATATATATTAAATGACATAGCTGACATAATGTATTGCTTGCTTAAATTAGCTTGAAAATTTTAACTTACAAATTCTTTAATTTCAATGGAATTGATATGTCTTCAAAGTAACGTTTTATTTTCAAAATGACCAAAATGTGATATTATTTAAATTGTCATATTTACTCTATAACATTAGTCTATCTAGTCATCTTATACCAGAAATTTAGAGCATGTCAATTCCAGTTTTCTTATTTAAGTAAACTGTAATTTTATAGTATTAAATTGTAAAGAGTAGTTAAAGAACAAATTATTTTTAAAAGGTAGTAGAAAGTATCCACTCACTGGGACTCATAACAACTCACAGAGATCATGGAGCCTGTAGACATCTGACCTATGTTCTCTGTATGTATGGTTTGGCTGAATAACTTGGTGTTCTTGTGGGAATCCTAACAGTGGAAGCAGGATTGTTACCTACTCTTTTGCCTACTTGTGGGACTTTCTTCCCTCTAGGCTGCCTCCTCCAGTCTTGATGTGATGGGATGTGCTTGGTCTTATTGTAGCTTGTTATGTCATGTTAGGTTGATGCCCCTGAGAGGCCTGAGAGGAGGTGAAGGAAGATGGATCTAGGGAGAAGGGAGGTTGGGGGAGGCGTTTAGGGTAGGAAAGGGAGGGAAAACTGTGGTCAGGATGTAATATATCAGAGAATATCAATCGATCAATCAATAATAGAAAACAAAATAAATATTTAAGAATATGAAAAGTAAGACATTTTAAAATTAAAGCTTTTGCCCAACTTTGAAGGCTATATTTGATGACATATCCAATGAAAAATTTTATTGTAAATTTAAAAATATAATTTTTTGGCTTTAATATCTGTTCATATCAGTGATATTTAAGAACATGTTGCTTTTAAGTTATTAAACATACTCCTTATGTGGAAGTCTATAGGGAAAAATCTAATTATCATTATATTTTAGTATTCATACTACTTGATAATGCGAAACTATACATGTATTTTTTGAATTTTCTACATAGCTAACTTAGATACCTAGCTTAATTATCTTTAAGACAGAATGAACAATTGCTTATGATATATAAAATAGCAATATTTGAAATTAAACATGGAAAATGATGACATCCTATTCAGAGATATTTTGCCTACGTATATAAGGCAATTAGAATGGTAATTTGTGATGATTAAAACCAACTTTTGGTTTTTAATATTTGTATATATCAGTCCTACTAATTATGCATACATAAAATATACTTTAAATATAATGTTACTATCTACATAAAATTTTGAATAAGATCTCCATTCTATCACAGTATGTAATGATAATGTCCATCATTGTTGAATATATAGTTAACTCACTATTGTGCGTGTGATTATTTCACACTTATTATTTCTAAATGAGTCTACTGAGGCATACCCAAACAAAGACACTGTTTGTCCTTTGACAAACAAGGACACAAAATTATTGTTTTCTCTGATGGCAGTATCTTAGTGACACCTTAAATTTGGAAGTGTTTTCTTTAATCAAACATAATTTGCAGGTGGAAAGACTAGAGAAGAGAGCACAGCAGGAAGGCAGTGGTGTCTGGAAAACTTAGAATGGTGACATTGGCAATTTTCAGCACTTATCTTTTCTCAGTGAGGATCAGCATGCATGGCATTTAACCAGTCTCTCCATCTCATTGTGGAGATGGTGCTTGAAAATACAGATGAGGACACTCACAGCCAACTATTGTACTGAGCACAGGGACCCCAGTGGAGGAGTTGGAGAAAGAACTGAAGGAACTGAAGGGATTTGTAACACCATAGGAAGAACAATATCATCAACTAACCAGACCCTCTAGAGCTCCCAGGTACTAAATCAAAAGTACACATGGAGGGACCTATGGCTCCAGCTGCATATGTAGCAGAGGATGGCCTTGTCAGGCATGAATGGGAGGAGAGGCTCTTGGTCCTGTGAAGACTGGATGCCCCAGTGTAGGGGAATGCCCGGGCAGTGAGGTGGGAGTGGGTGGGCGGGTTGGTGGGGGAGCACTCTCATAGAAGCACTGTGAGGGGCATGGGATAGAGGGGTTGTGGAGGGGAATCCGGGAAAAAGATAACATTTGAAATGTAAATAAATAAAATATCCAATAAAAAATTATAGTTAGCGAATCTTTTTATTTCCCTAAATATGAGTTTTATATTCAGTACCAACATCTCTTATGGCATGTATTGCATTTAACCTATAGCAGTCTGGATATATTTTTAATCAAAATATACAAATCATTTATCACCTCTCCCCATAAAGTCATTAAATATAAAAGTGTTTTTGGTTTTAATTTGGTGCTATTTTGTCTTTGAGTAATTATGATAACTGAACAACAAGGATTGACTAATAGAAATCAGATGAAGGAAGTCATCCTGCAACTCTTTCTGTGCTAGATGGTGTTCCAAGAGACACGTGCTTCACAGATAACAATGTGGAAATGTGGAGATGGTCAATATTAAATCAATGACATTTATTCATGAAAACCGACTTTCCTCTCACCCCTTGAAACTGATCAAGAACAACAGTTTGGCCCATGTTGCCCTCTAGTGGAATCTGAAAAAGCCATTGAATAAGATGATAATTTGGTACTCTGAAATTTCTCAGTGTAAAATGAGAAAAATTTTGAAAACACATCATCCTGTATTCTTCGAAAATGGTGAGGAGTAGAACATTGTCCTATTGATTAATGTTTTATGCATGTGTGGTATTTTTTAAAAGCAAGAATTGAACTAAGAAAATAATGTCTGTGATTCCTATTGAAAAACAAAGTGTAACCTACATAAATCAAAAAGGAGAAATAAGAACTTAGGCACATAATTCTATTATCTTTGAAACTTCGCCAAATTTTTTGTCAATCTCACACAATAAAACTATCATTAAAACCACATCTTTCTACAGATCCTTGACTGAAATAATATTTAACTGTATGGGGAAAGTAATAATTTAAAAAGTATAAATTCTCTATAACTCATGGGAACATAAAAGTAAATATATTTTCAGAAAATATTCCTATCTTTTAATTTGTTATCCAGAAAACACATTCTGGTATTCTTTATTTCTACAAGAGTATATTTTTCTTTCAGGTGTTCATGCACTCCAATATAGATTATTTTTCTGAATTTGTTTACTAATATAGATGAATTCAGTGCATGGTTCTATAAAAATTATATTCTATTTAATAATGGACTTTTAAAACTCCCACAAGTCCATTATTATATAGAACTCTTGATTTCTATATTAACACCATTTATCTTTTACAATACCTAATTCAAGCCTGCATGCATTTAAATAAAGTCTCACACTTTTGTATTTAATGCAAATTTCCCTACCCAAAACCTCATTTAAAAATATACTGTCTTGCCTAATTAATCTTGGTTGTCAAATTGATTGGCTCTGTAATCTACCAATGTCTATTTCCTCAGCAGGTCTGCAAAGGAGTATCATAGCAGGATTAACTAAGAAGAGAAGCTATTCTCCCAGAATGGGCAGCAGTTTATACCTATAGCCCAAATATAAGGAAGTCTGATGAGAGGATAAAAGGTGAGCTATCTGGTCCACCTTGCTCTTTGTTGATGAGTGCATCTACACTGTGTCTGCTGCACTTGCCCTACTTGATATGCAGAGCCATGACTAATGCAGTCCCCCAGCTAATTCTGGAGAAGATATAATGTCCAGCTCCACATACACAATGAAAACTTTAAATATCAGTTATACTATTATTGAAAATACTCTTCAGTCTAAAATTAATTTTTAGAAGCAACACAGCAAGCCAGAAAGCTAGTCTCTGGAATTAATCTTTTCTGAAGGAGTAATGTAAATGAAAATCTGATACCATGCACTAATAATGGGGAGGATATTAAGATATGACTCTACGATATTCTATATTTTTTACTTGTCCCCTGGTTTGGAGAGATAAAGTCAGCGAGAATTTAAAACTGAATGTCATCTTAAGATTCAGCATGAGGACAGATTTAGTGTTTTGAGAACGCCTTGAAGGATGGTTATGACACATAGGTAAAAATAATAAAGAATTTCTGGACAGGAAGATCTCATTTGATTGGCTTTTGTGGAAACTATGGCCTCCAGTAGACCAACATGTAAAGCACAGTAATATATGTGTTTTTTAAATTTTGGTGCTGGCCTTTAAACCTACATATTAAATTGATTTTATCCATATTCATCATATAAACTACATGAACACTCTACCATAGATGTACACCTCCAGTGTTGAGATACAAATTACAATGAGGATATTAAACTTGAAAATACTGAAGAATGGTAAAGATGTCTTTTCTGATTTAATGTCTCTATTTTTACCAAGTAAGAATGCTTTATAAAGCTTTCTTTATGAAATTTCTTTAATAACATTTCTAGTGTTTAATACAATTTCTAATCATTAATACTGTTAGTTATACTAACATATTTTAAATGAAGTGTTTTCCCATATTTTCCAATAGTCACTCATGACTATGATGAAGAATGAAACCTGTAAGGGAGATGAGGAGTTTTAGTAATAAGTGAGATACATGTATGGATGACAGTCTCTAGAGGCTGAGGCTGACTGTGTGGGGGTTTCTAGCACACATCACTTCATTTATTCACCCTATAAATTAATCAGATAAAGATTTTTGTGGATCTACTTATGGTTCTATCAGAATAGCTGCTTGGCAATAAAATAGCCTACAGGGAGAATAAACCAAACTAGAATAGTGTAAGTTTGTGCAACAGTCTTTAGAATAATATTTTTGATGTCCTCAAACATATTTCCCATTCCTTTTGAGAATTAAAAACATGACTGAGGGTCAGAAAGGCCATTTAAAGATCTGAATTAATTTATGATGTGGTTCATTATTAAAAGAATTCTACATTTTACTTGACACTAATATGGGTATGATTTTTGGCATAGATTATCATTCCATGGACTTTGTGACCGTGCTTTGTCAAAATTCATCATGTTGGGGAGTTTTTGTGTCCTCTCAAAATTCAAATGTTAAGATTCTCATACCATTCACCTCAAAATATAACTAAATATATACCAAATCTGCTTAAACACATAACTGATTTACAGTGAGTTATTAGATCAAGTCATTGTGTATAGTGTTATGATAAGAAAATGAAGGTATGATATAGACAAATGCAAATAGAAGAGGGCCAACTACAAACCAAGAATAATAAAATCATGTCTATATCTTAATAATCTTCTGAATAAAAGATTCAACAGAAATGAAATTTAATTTGCTTAGCCAGATGATCTTTGATCCTTTGTTATTGTCTTGAATATAATATTCTTAGAAGGAAAAGACGACATTTTATATTTGTATTACTGGTAAAAACAATATTAATAAGTTTATAAAGACTTCCATATTTTAAATAAACTTAAATGGTACCTATTGATTGTATTCTATTGCAGTATAACTTTTAGAGATTATATTTCGAGTAAGCTTTTAGTATAATGAAATAAAATGAAGTGTCTGTGTAATGGCTATTCTTGTTTGTCAACTTGACTGTCTGGAATGAACTACAATCTAGAATTGGAGGGTTCACTAGTGATACAGAGCTTGAGGCTAGGAGACACAAGTTTCTGATTGAGATCTTGAGGCATAGTGGCTATGAAAAGTTTAGGTTCAGTCAAGGTAGTACATGCCTTTAATCCCAGGAGACTGAGGAAAGGATATATCTGAGTTCAAGGTCAGCCTGGGACAAAACAAGACCCAGATCCAGGCATGGTGGTACACACTTTCAATCTTGGCCACACCTTCTGCTTGAAGACCTACATAAGAACATGGGAAGAAGGAAGATTTGCTCTTCTTCATCTACTTGCAATTACTTACCAGCACATCTGTTAGAATCTACTTCTACAGAAGATCAGCTGAAACAACTAGCCTTGTAACTGCTAGATCCTTAGATTTGCCATTCACAGCTGACCATTGTTGGGGAGCTGGACTACAGACTGGAAGTTATTATAACAAATTCCCTGACTATATACAGACTATCTTAAGTTCTGTGACTCTAGAGAACCCTGACTAATATAGTCTGCTGTTTTCTAATCATCTCTGTGAAAAACTACATATAAAAGGTAGCACATGGATTTTGCTTATCACAGTGAATGAGTTCGTCTGCAGCACCGGCTTGGGATGTCAGTTAAATGAATGAGACATAGTTCTCTTATTTAGCAACAACTGTGATTTGTTGTCAGATAAACATTTGTTTACTTTTCTAATGTCTAACGATTATGAAAGACGGTGACAGTTTGCAAATATTCTAGTAGGCTTTTAATGTGAGTAATATAAGAGTATTTGACAAGATATCAAGTGATCCCTAAGCATTAACAATTCCCACTATTTAGACACACTCAGGTAGACATTACAAAATATATGTCTTTATTTAGGGGACACTATGACCATTGGGGTCACAGATTCTGAAAATACAAAGTTACTGCATAGACTGTCTTTATTCATTTATTTTTTATTTTTTGAAAACAAAACAAAGAGCAAACAAACAAAACAAAACTATAGCATTATATTTTCTGTGGTTAATGCTGGTTATTGTTTACTTTTCCGTGAAGAAAGAAAATTTTAAGGTTTAACAATATTTGTAACTGAATAACATTTGATTCCTTTTGAATTAAAATTCCTTCTTTTTTAGGTTCCAGTATTTCTTATTCACTTCAGGAATAATTCACAAACTGTATCCTAAATAAGGAAAGTAGTGACATTAGAATTAAGTATTCAAGGAAAACAGAGTTCATTATTCTAAAAGTTCACCCTGAATGGCCATATTCCAAAATGTAAGAAAAACCATGAATTTTCCATTTTTATTTTCAACCTAAATACAAAAATAAATATAATTATATATTCATTTGTGTAATAATATTTGCTTAAGTTTACCAAATAATTACAGCAACACACCAGACATGGTTATAGCTAGTGTACTGTATCACTTATCCCAACAGCATATAAAAACTTACTTCCTGCATTTTAGTTGCTGAAGTTACCATAGGCTAATGAGTCTTAGGAAATAACACATCTCTTGGATTTAGTATACAATCAACCATTTACTCAAACAACAGTGAATAGTGGAATAATTTCATTTATTATTAACTGTAACCTACCAAATTATTTATACAGTATGCATTTGTGTGACAATAGTCATTTCATTTTTGAACATTTGTTGTGTATCTATCATTATATAAAGCAAAGTGATTAACAAAACAACAAAACAACTAAACAAGTACAGAAAAGGATATTGATCCTTTGAAAGAGTAAGCATAAACAATTCCTAAGAGCAGGTCTTTGGATGAAAGAGGAATTGGGGAATAGAGCAAAATATGGTGGGACTGTTTTTTGTCTATGTCAACAAAATGATTTAAAACTGTGAGTTCAAGATCTGTTTCTCTGTGTGTCTGTCTCTCCTCTTCTCTCTTCCTTTCCTCTTTCCCTGATTCTTTTTTTTTCTTTCTTAAGTTCCTTTTAAAATTTCAGCCAATTACCAGAAAATCAAAATAATTAGGATATGCTATTCTAGGAAACAAAATCATCTCCACTGAGTCTGATGAGGGTATATTCTACTAAGGTAGGAAATGTCTTTGTTGCTGGATCATTCATGGGCAAGAATAAAAATTATACAGACTATTGTTAGTACATTGCAAAGATCTGAGGTTTGGCAATATTTTATTCTGATACAAGAAAAGTTCAACATCATTCCAACACCATCTAGAAAATGAAAATCAAGTATGTCTTGTGAAATTAAGGTGATTGAGAGTGTGCAATATGGTTAGAAGGTTTTATAGTCTCCCTGAGGGCTCAGAGTTCCTTAGCATCAAGGAATCACCTTTAGGCTTTATGCTTTTCCACTTACAGATCTCTATTTGTCCATTGCTCTAGTGTGGGTTATGAGTCTGGTAGTTGTAAGAACCTTTCTAGATGATCCTTGTGGCCATCATATATCTCTGTTACAAGGGTCACATTATGAATTAGGGTAGGGACAATGACAACTCAAAACCATACCCATATTCTTTTTCAGGATTGCTTATTTGAGTCTTAGCAAACTCTAAGCTAGACACATGCTTTACTGATTCCTGCTTCAGGAAGCAGGCAGTCAGCAGCTCAGAACCTCACAATTTTAATCTTAATCTGCAACTGATTTAAATATATACTAACACTTCTCTTTGAAAACATCAATATTTGGGATAAATGTATTCATAAATAATCTCTTCAATATTTTTACTCTCTTAACATATTTTCTTTTAAGATGTTGGACATCACATTTGAGCCCCTGGAATTTCAACTTAGATGTTCCCATTTAGGCACTCTGCATTTAGGAAGGAGACTTTAATAATGTCTGTCCACAAGAAGATATGATAAAGCTATATTTTATCTTTCAGAGTGGGTAGAGTCAGTCTGCAGATCCAGCAGCTGAGGAGTAGTGTTCTAAGCACAGGGAAGATGGTCAGAGACCAATGCTGACACTTCAGCCACATGATGCAACTTTTAAAGAGTATTCAAGAGCATGCACACTCATTTACGTCATTGCTTAATTTATGGCCTTTCAAAACACTAAGGTATATGTACAAGCCTTACTCATTGCTGGTACTAAGGTCTGGAAAAAATTGGTCAATTCATATGGCACAAATACCTGGATAGGCCTTTAATGTAGGAAGTGTCATTTGAATAGAGTGAAGATAAAATTCCTAATAAGATTTCATGAATTCTGAATAAATCCAGATATAAAGCTATATTTTGAAATCAAGGTATTCTTTTTCTCTATTGACTCCATCTAATTTTGTCAATTTGTCTTAATATATAAAACCAACATAGCTAATGCTCCAAGTTTACATATTGCAAAGGTATGTGCACATACTTCAGCGAAACTTCCAAACCTGAGAGAGAGAGAGAGAGAGAGAGAGAGAGAGAGAGAGAGAGAGAGAGAGAGAGAGAAGTGTGCAGGGTTGCACTATTTTCAAGAGTGAGGAATGAAGTCCTAGGAGATGTTGCTAATTTCTTTGAGTTAACTCACAAAATGTGATAACACTTCTGTTGCTACATTCATTTTTCTATGTCTCTGTCGTATCCTACAGAATTGAATTGTTACTGTGGAGTGACTAAAGAAACAGAGAAACAGAACCATATGAATACTCTTCCTTTCTAACAGAAACTATTTCATCACATAGACTTAATCATAACCATCAGGATAAAATAATATATAAGAAGTATAAGACCAGGCATTAAACTAGACAAGACAACAAACAAGGTACTGAGACCTTATGGGAGAGAACCCCTTGTTAGCAATCAGAGATAAATGACCTCAAAAAACAGTACCATAGAAACAGAATATACCATGAGAGAGATTAATCCAAATATTTCAAAGTTTTCTTGAGGAAATTATGATGTGTCTTTACTCACTAATGGAAGATGCAGATATTCTAACTTAAAATGCCTATTATGTATAAAAACAGAGACAGGAAAATATATTAAAAGAAGTCACAGATTAAACGAATGGAAAACTGCTGTTTGGATCAAGCACAATGAATCAACAGTAACCTGACCTTCACATGGTGTATAGAATGATAGCAGAGGACATAAGCTTTGGAATGAACATTTCACTTCTAATTACTGATGTGTAAAATTCCAGGAGACAGTAGGAACTCCCGTGAAAGCTAACAACCAACCAGAGGAGCCATAGCAAACAAATGGACAGTGTAGTTAAGGGACTGTAAGAATCCATTTCCAAGGGTTTTCACTGACCTGTGACATTTTAACTGTGATATTTAATAAGAAAACACAAAACAATGCAACCTAACTTTATATATTACATGATTGAAAACTAACAGACTATCTAGATTAACTTAATTTTATAGTAATATATGTGTAGGCAAATGCAAATATTGTAATACTTCATGTAAGGAGAGAAAACAATCAGGCATATTTTAAAAAATGTCCTTCAGTTTTAAGTAAAAAAGAACATAGAAAAGTCATTACAGTATGACGATTAGCATAAACTCAAGCTATACCTTGAGTTCCAGGAAGGTAATTAAATTACTGTTTCATGTAAAGTTCCCCTGCCCCCATGTCTAGTAAATTCACTACATAACTGAGAAGTAATTCAATTTATACTGACATCTTTATAGAGCAATTAAGTCATTGTTTGACCTACATAAGCCAAGGAGAATGCTGCCTTGTCAGAGCTAGCATTTACACTGCAGGGAATTTAATCAAAATATTCTGAATTAGCCATGGTTGAGAGGAGTCCCTTCTTTGGTCATTCTGATTGTTGATTGCTAGGCTACTTATTTGCTTCCTTTAGCATATACTAGTGAAGTCTAAACATAATGCTGTTGTTTAATTTATATGAAAGTTAAAAATCAAGCCTACATACTTCATTTGCAAAACTCAATTGCTCCAAAAGACCCAAAGAAATTATGACTTTGAAACCTGTGAAGCTTTAGAAGGCGTGATGCCAGTGGAACACATTTTCAGATCCAAGATTCACTATGCACTTGACTTTTCTTTTCAAGATGAAACCATTGTTCTCAAAGCTCCTCTTTCTGTAGACTTGCCACTCTCTGTGCCATCAATCATAATGATTATTATTAAACTGCTCTTTGCTTTTGGAGACAGGTAGCTGGACCATTAACGACCTGGATAGAGGCAATGGAGAAGACTGCAAAAGGTGGGCTGCTTGAGAGGGAAGAGGAATGGGAGAGGTCAAGGCTGAAGGATGCACTCATATACAAATTGTGCAGCTTGTCTGGACAAGAGAAAGAGTGGAACTGAATATGTTTAATCGGTGGCCTCAGTTCCAACCAGCACATTTTGCTCAGAACTTACTCCATGTGTGTGTGTTTCTGTGTGTGGACATATGTGCGTGTGTGCGTGTGTGGGTGTGTGTGTACGGTGATGTTTCAACCTCTCTGATATTCTTGCAGCATGGAATACAGTCTGTTCTCAAAGTACTTCTTAAAAAATTTAGATATAGCATAATTATGTTAAAGCTTTTGTAAAAATTAGAAGATGGGTTATGGTTTATTCAACCTGTTGTAAGTTTTGTTGTACACTATAATCACTATAATATTTTTCTTTTGTCATTTTTACATGGTATATTTTTGGCTAAATGTTAGGGTCCATAATCTACATGATTCATCTAAATGGCTTAGAAGAATCATTCAGTCTCCTCCCACTTTCTACCTGCCCTCTGTGTGTGTGTCTGTGGTGTGTGTGTGTGCGTGTGAGAGAGAGAAAAAGAGAGAGAGAGAGAGAGAGAGAGAGAGAGAGAGAGAGAGGAAGAGAGAGAGAGAGAGAAGAGAGAGAGGTATGTGAGAGAGATACAGACAGAAACAGAGAAAATACACAGACAGAAACATAGACACAGATTATGTGAGATATAAAGAACCTATAATGATTTCTATTCAGTTTTTGTGGTTCTTTGTCTTCTACATAAATAATTCTCAGCACTAGATAATATATTCAAATAAAGAAACTAAAATGAATGCATCATTATATATGCAGTTAAATATTACAGATGACACATTGTATTTTTATTGAATATAAAGAAAAGAATCTCATCATGTCTACATTTTTAATGTACCCCTTCTGAAAAACAAGTGTTTCAATATTTGACAAAATTCTAAGGACTGGAATTACACACTTTAAAGCATTTCCACATTGAATATTGCAGAGACATGAATCCATAAAGTTCAAATAAATGTTTGGCCAAGGTTATACTTTCAATTTTAAAATAGGTTTGATTTTGAAAGGTAGATATAGCCAATCAAATAGAAATTTCCACAAGCCCTCTTTGCTGACGTTCTTTTCTTAACAGAGCCGGAAGTGGGCAGACTCCATGGCTCATAGCAGCATGCATGCAGTCAACACAAGAGGCTGAAAAATCGTCCAAACCAGCCCTCATGTATTATTAAAGCCGGCCCAGCTTCCTGCACTGCTGAACAATGCTGACTGTCCTCCACCAACAAATTCAATCCGCAGGCTGTCTGAATGTTCGCCAAGGCGCTGCATGGCCTGCACATGGCAGATATAATTGGTAAAATGAATGAAGAACTTCCTATTCTTACTAGGCAGTAGTCCAGATAGGAGATAAGAATAACTTCAATAGCTGACTAGCATGTGAAAAGGACTCTGCTTTTCATATAACACTTATTATGAAGATGCAAATTTCCCCTCAACCAGCAAGGCTCTCGTGGCTCTACACACATTCCTTTAACTGTTAACAGCTTGTGTCTTCAGTGGCTTATTTTTTGTGATTTTTTTTTCATAATCCATTTGAGATAATCTAATAATCTCTCAGAATTTTCCAATGATATAGATGGACAAATATTTACAAAATATCATTAGTGCTGTATTATTTACACATTTAACATGCTATATAAAAGAACTTATATTAAGTGTTACTGGAACGATGTTCAGCTTAGTGAAAGTTAATGTAGTTATTGCCTTGGAATATTTTAAGTGTGGAATGTTCCCTCTAAAGGATGTGTAACATTTTATATATCATTTCTGGCTAAGAGGTATATATATATATATATTTTATTTAGAACTTCAAACATGAGAAATTGTATGAAAATTACTCCTACTCCTCCTTCAACCTTTTGTGTCTCCAATCAAATTGACAATCCCTTCTTTAGGTCATAATGATATGTTTTACATACATCCACACATCACATGTGTTTGGATACTACATTCTGAGTGTATTTTGTGTTACTGTTAGGTACATGTGTTCAGGATTGATCACTTGGCATGGCTAAGGCAACCTCAGGGGCAACTAATCCCTTGAGGATGTTGTTGTTTTTTTCTCAGAAGCCATTAATTTATAGATGATTTATTAATAAGTATAGCTCCTAAGACTCTTATAAAGTTCTTTTTTTTTTTTTTTTTTTTTTTTTTGCAAAAGGTGGAGAATACTTCAGAGATACAAAACTGGTTGGAAGAAGTGTACTGTGGAGTAACCAACACCAAGTGACATATCGCCAAAGCAAAGCAAGTTTAACACATAACCTTGACAAAAACTTTTGGAATTTATAACAGCCAGAGGCCCAGAATGTCTGCTGCTTGAAATTGTCTGCTGGGTAGGGTATGCAGCCACTTTTAAAGAATTTTAATGATGTGATCATAAGTAATACATTATTTTATTTTCCAACTATGGGGTATATTTTTTTATCCTCACACAGATAATCAATGACAATAGTAGTTTCCTATAATCTTATCAAAGAATGTGTAATCCAAATTGAAATTCGTACATCTAATAAGTCAAAATTGTTAATACGGTGTATTCACTTTCTACTACATGGTAATATCATTTTTCTTTTTTTGGATCTCTTTTCTTAGTCTAAAGACATGCTCAGTATTTCTTTGCTATAAACAAGAGCCTTTTTACATAATCTAGCTCCCATTCTTGAGTCATTTGTCTTTCTTGTCTCCCTTTATTCATCACACACATGGGCTTATTTCAACAAGACTGACGCCATCATTACATAATTGTTTATGCCCTGAGACATTTACTAATAAACCAACTTCCACAAAATCATTTTATGTTCCTAGAATATTTCCTAGTGGCCACCACTCTCTTCCATTCAACATCTTCTTGATTACGACCCTAGAAACCAGAATAAAACCAAATGATCTGTTCTGTAATTTCAGCCAACTTTTCAGTTGGACCATGGCAATCTCCCTTGCCAGAAAGCTGCTTTCCATTCCATTGATCCTATAGTGTTCACATGTTCTGGTATTTGTTCTTTGTTAAATTTGACCTCCTTTAACTAGCTATGACACTATAGTTAGCACTCATGGTTCTTAAATCTTTACCTCTAGCCCAGACAACTGTTGCATTGATTTATTCACTGATCTAAAGTTTACCTGTGATTTAGAGAGTACAAAACTTTAAATATGGTAAAATTTTCAGTTATATATGTCATACAAAATTAATATTAATATATAATGATTATTGTTATGTGATAGAAGTTAATAACAATTGTGGTAGATATTACTATACTAGGAAATAGATCTTATAAAGAATCCCATTCACATCTTTTATAGGAAAAATGTGAAAATGAATGAATATTTGGGATTGTAAGGACTGACTGAATCTTAACTTTTAGGAAAAGATTATCTTCTGTAAATAAGATAAAATTAAATATGGTTTGTGTGCTTATTGGCTTGTTAGGCTCAGAGAGCCATCTGGTGGTAAGAAAGTAGAAGTGTATGAGGAAATATTGAACTTGTATGATGTAAAATTGTAGAACAAGGCTTGTGTTCTACCTTACCAAGAATGATTACAATCAGAGTTATTAAAATGTAATGAGGTAATATCTGAGACTCGACTCTATAGTACTTTTGGTGTCATAGAAGAAGAAATATTTCTAGGGAAGGGAAATGGGGAGAGGGGATGACATCTATATTGTTAATAAATAAAATATCCAATAAAAAAAAGAAGAAATGTTTTGTATATTGAGTGATACATACAGAAAAGTTAGTAAATATTGGCCAACAACTTGCATTTCCCATTTACCATATAGAAGTCGAGATAGAGATATCTCTGGCCTCGATGACTGGATGTAATTCTCCTATGTAGTGCCCAGCTTCAGGGTTTCAGTTCCCGAATGAATCATGCCATGCCATTCTGTTGTAGAGGGAAATAGGCAGCCTCGGGGACAGTACCAACTTAGATAAGGACAAGTGAATCATAGGCAGAGTCATAGTGACCTGTCCCTGAACCTTCACCCAGCTGATACCCTGTTCTGAATGGTATCTGTACTCCCCTGAACACCTATGCTATGGTGTCATTCCCTTCCACACATCCTGCCTTTTTGTGTTTACAATCCCTGTGTGAATAAGTAAATTACGATGTGATTTAAATAATTAAATAAATGAAAAAAGAAATCTCAAAAATATATCTCAGTGGCTATTGGCAGCTTTGCTCAGATTGTGAGATTCTTAACACTAGATTCCACTGTGCAAACTGTGTTACCTGGCTAAGCTCAGATGGAGAGAAAGTGTGTCACAATAAGATATGTCACACCTGAGGAATATCCTAAATATAGCATTAATATGTTATCTCAATCAAGAAATGGAAAGTGATTTTTTAAAAATCAATTCATGATGAGTGAAAAGTAGGATTCAAGAAAACTAGAAAGCTAGTCAACTACCCATGTGTTTCTTATGGGGCAAAGAAAGGAGAAAAATATATATATTATAAATATATTTCACTTCAAAATACATTTGGTTGGATGGTGGTTCACATGTTGAAAGGACCAAAAGGAAACAGGCTGGGATCAGCTATGGGACCCATTAAAAAAATCTCAAGGCAAAAGATATATAACTAAGAAATTACTTTAAAATCAGGTCCTCATTCCAGAGGGCAGTCTTAAGAAATCAAGAAGCAGGTGCCTAAGTATGTAAACTCAGACTCTGTTTCTTGAAGCATTCTCCAAGACAAATTATTTCAACAATTGCAAATGGTTAATGTGTAACAAGATTCCATTCCCTTATATTCCATGGGGGCAAGTTGAAGCAGTCTATGGATTACTCACATTGAAAATCAAGCTGAAAGGAGAGAGATTGTGGAGGGTAACTGTTTTCAGGAGACCTGAACAGTGACAAAATGATGTATAAAATAGGGAAGACCCAGTTAGGAAGAAGAAAAGGAGCGTCAAAGAGCGAGTAAGGGGTAAGAACATAATACTGTGGGTATAACCACAGTGCATTGCCACATGTGCAAGAAACAGACAAGACATCTTAATAAAAGGGGATACAAGAACAAAAAGAACTAAGATATAACTGAAATTCCACAGATAATAAATCTTCATTTGAAATTTAATCATGGCTAAGAATCACATGAGGAGAGACCAGTTAGCAGAGAGATGGGTTGCAAGTTAGTTTTTATTTTTACCTTTACTGATTTGTTTCAGTGAATCTGTTGCTTCTTGATTCAGATTACTTTTAAAGCACTAACCTAAAGGAAATTCACAGTACATAGAAAAGTGCCATCAATGAGGTAAAAGCTATTTCAAAATGAGAGTAAAAATAGCTTTATAAAGGTGTAAGATAAAAAATACTCGATTCAAGAAGAGAAAAACTATTAGAGAAAATCATAGCATATTGTTAAAAGGGCAATATGCTGTCTATAATACTTGTTAGGCATTAGCTATTTGTGTATTTTTATCTTGACGAGTCTCACACTATCCACAGAACAAGCAGGCAGGAATGTTCTTGATTCACTGGGAAGGCACCATTTTCAATTTCCCCATTGTTCTCTTAATAAATCCAGTGCTATAAATAGTTCACAGATGTCAGCAATGGTCGTTATAATTTGGTATAATTTAATTTTCTTCAATGTGTCCCAGGCCTATGTTATTCATCTAAAACAGAATGTTAACTAAAGTTAAAGAATCCAAATAAAGCACCCTATTCTCTGAGTAAGGAATACTTATTGAGTAAAATTAATATAAATCTTCATTGTCTTTAGGGATTCCTCTAGGTAAAATATTGGAAATTACTTTCTGTGAAAGATAAATACTTATTGCAGATGTGATAGAAATTCATGTTATGGCCACAAGATGGCAGAATAAGCTCGGAACTCCATAAACCCTTTCAAAAAACTCTCAGTCTTTCAGTAATTCAGGTTTATCAGATTTCACTGAAAAAAATGCTTGAAACAATTGTATTCTGTGTCTCTGTTAATCTGTACAAAAAGTGACTACAAAAGAATCAGCAGTGGAAAGAGCAAAGATGACTGGACACTCTTTCCGACATCTCACAGAGAAACCTCAACACCTTCTAGCTTCTACCACTTGCCTTAGAAAACAGAGGTCTGTTCATCCTGGTTCTATTCCTGGGATAAAAGGAAAAATCCTACATAAGTGCCCATAAAAGACTGTGTCTTAAATCATCTTGAAAACAGTACTGGCCTGGAGAATCAGTTGCCTTCTACCCTTCTCCTGTGCAACAGTCATATGAAACATCCTGTCCCCTCAGTATGAACTCACCTTAATATAATGCAAACACATTAACATAACTATCAATGTGGTCATATATACAAAATTAACAGGAAATGGCATCAACTACAGCATTATAATTTCCTTCAAGTGTGGATATGATAAAAAAAAAATATCATTTGGTTTGGTTTAAAACCACCATCTGCCCTTTAGTAACTGTGAAATTGTAGCTCTAGAATGCAATGCAATTTTCACAAAATGACTATGGGGAGTCTAGCCTTGTTCATCTGTTCTGCAAAAGGCCTCCATTTTTATGCAAAGCAGCCATGACCTTTTATATCTTTTCAAGATCTTTCCAAGATCATGGCGTGGTGTTATGGCATCTGCAGAGCCAGAAAATTCCTATTCAGTCCTCAGAAGATGATTCAGTCTTTATCTCTCTAATTCACCTCATTCCTTAAAGTCTATTGCTTGGTATTTGGTTTGTTTGTTGTTTGTTTGGCTCTTATCCCTCTGATTATAAAATTCTATCTGCCTGCATCCCTTTGTGAGTCTTTGAGGAGAGGAACTCCATTTCATTAGCTTATTATCTCGGCTTCCTAAGGAGACATTTGAGCTGAAAAAGGTCCTCAGCAAACACTTTGCTGGTGGGACAGAGACAAGAACATATGTATTTCAATACTGTTTATATGTAAGTGGTAACTATACATATCATGCCTATTTTGAGATTATATTTATATTAAAAGATTAACATGCTATTATTGTCTAATTTAATTGATTTATTCTCTTCTAAAAATGTAAAAATATTTAAATTTTGTTTGAATTACAGAACATTATCTTTCTAATCTTCATTACCTCTGAAAAATCATGCCTCTAAGGATTCACATGGTGAAATTAGAACACACATACAATTGATTTATATGTAATAGAACTTAAGTATTAAACCTGTGATCCCATAAGACTTGAAGAATAAAACCTATTAGTAAATGTATGTTAGTGGTGATGTGTCCAATGTGTCCTACAAACAAAAGAGAACACTATGTAAGTTTTTCATGAACACAGAGATGACCTATTTGAGAAATGGATATGAAAATTATTCATACACTTTAAATTACAGGCTAAGCTTGATTATTGTTAGATTATACAAAGCATTCAACACTACAAACAATATACATCTACAAATAAATTAATACATGGTGATATGATTCTAATTTTTTTTATTCTAATAAAAATATACACTGGAATTCATACTAAGATAACTAAAAGATTAGCCTTGATTTTTTTCTTGGGCAAAATCTTTACTAAGAAACATTAGAAAAATACTTTTGGGGGAGAAAAATCTTTTAGCCGTCATTTAGAACTGAGAGATGCCAATACCTAGGTAGCTAGTAAGGTTTCACCAGTCCATTGCTGTATTCAGGAGCACATACTTTGAAAAAAAAATGTATTCCTAAAATGTTTAGTAGAGCAGCATTACGTTCCCAGTCTTAGAAAGATTGGCAAAATAATTTTAAATGGCTATAGTTACTTGTATCAAAATTAGTATTTATAAAAAGAGGTGGCTAAAGGGAAAACTTGAGATCATTATGGTCTTAAAGAAAAATAAATATGTACTAAATAAGAGGTGGTGTGTGTGTGTTCTATATATCATCATTTGAGAACATTTCTAGAACATACATAAAAATGTATTTAATAAATATGAACTGCAAACTTCTTCTCTATAATTTCCAGATTCCAGTTAGAAAACATAGTTTATTCCCACTACACTATAAATACATATCTTTATAGAATATTAAATGAGCTTCTCTTTAACTTTTAGGAAGATCTAGATTGAGTGTATCTAGGAACAAGTAGAACTGATAGTTAAACTTCAATTAGAAATGAAATGTGATCATGAAAGTGGAAATAGGAATGGTTGTATTCATAACACACGTACTACATTCGCTAACTTGAGAAACTTTTTATATTGTACACGGCAAGCACAATGTCTAAGTCACAAGATTAACCTTTCTCTAGGTTATTGAAATGTAAAAAAGAATTGTCTAAATAAAATTTAAGTTCCTTAACCATTTTTATAAAGCAAATAAAATACTTCAATTACTTCACTATCATTTAAGGCAGAGCTATACTTTCTTGAAATAACATATGCCTATTTGTTTTTATCTTCCATATCAGCCTGGGTGGTTTCAAAAGTAGGAAACATGCTACTCATAGCTTGCTTTTAAAAAGACTGTACTACAATTTTAACAGACCTGAAATTTGTTCTTTTAATAACACATAAGTAGCATATTCAAGTATATATTAGTATTATAAGATAAGAGAAAGGGGGAAGAAGAGAAGCAGAGAGAGATTTCAGAGTAGTGTTTACCTGATACCTAGATACTTGTCAGACACAGATAAACATATGTTCACACACAGAGAAATTCCATGGACACACAAAACTGGAATTGATAATAGAACATTGTATACCTGTAAGGTGAGGGGGCAAAGCCATAACAAACCATATGAGACAAAGAATCTCCCAAATCACTACTGAGTTAGTTTTGTGTTGGTTATTTACTGTTAGGCATGAGGTCTGGCCTTAAAGAGTGGTTTGTATACCTGATGAGATTCCATTGGGGAAATCAAATTCTTCATTTGCAAGTGGTGATCAATTGGAAATGTTTCTGGATCAGGCATGGGGTTCGTGCCCTCTTCTCTCTCAGGGCTTGGACCTCATGTGGCCCAGACCCATCAGGCTCTGTGCCTCAGTCTCTGTGAGTTCATACAGTGTAACCCAGGCTCTGTGCATGGTGCCTCAGTCTCTATGAGTTCATACAGTGTAACCTTTACTTGACTCAAACATGATAATCTTTTGTGTTTAGTATCTTTTTAGAATTCTATGGTTATTTCAAGGCTTTTATTCTCTAAATTTCTGTAAGAAATATGGCCCTAATAACAAAATTGCCTCCAGATTTTCAACAATTCATTTCAAAGTAATTTCACAGATAATTTATTCAAGTGCATTCATTCAAATTCCTAGAGCCAATGACAAATACTAGAAACATAACCAGGGCAGGCTAAGTCTGCCTTCTCAACGGTATAACTTATGAAAAGGCAAAGGGTTTTAAAGTTTTGATTCTGGTTTTATCAAGTTAAAAAAAATGGAATGTTTTAAATAAATTTTTTTAGTAGAATGATTAGTCCAGAACAGAACTAACCAGAAAGGAAAATGATAATTTTCATAAGCTTTGAATACAACTGAGCACCAGTCACAATTTCTAACATTAGGGATGCACTCCTTGCTCTGTTCATGTGAGATACTAGAGTCACTGTGTCATATATTGAGGACATTGTTGCTCATCTTGTAGGAAGAGCTGTTAGGGTCACAAATAATACTCCTGAATGCATTGCATGGTGTTTAAGGAACACATTGCATGATGTTTTCCAAAGAACAGATATTGAAATACTGTGGTGTTTGCTAGGGTTATGCTATCTGAATAGAGGCATATGATTCACGCATTTTACAAAGTAGAAAACATCTAGAATTAAACAATAGTCAAACATCTAGACTATTTACAATAAACACACCGGTTTAGGCTTTGAATCTATGGCTTTCTGATGCAAAGTTCTACAACTTGTGCTAAGTAATTGTTTCCCAAGTTCACTGATCTGGAAACATGAGTACTTTTTCTTTTGACTTTAAACATTTTTAATATAATCTTTTGGTAGTTGCTACTCTAAAAAAAATAACATATTTAGAAGATATATATGAATTCTGTTTTTAAAAGAAACCTCAATATTATGTGCTTCTCTGAATTTTGCATTGTGGCAAGTTGTCAGAAAGGAGTTAGAAAAGGGCATATTCTTGCCAGGAGTGTGGATTCTTATTGCTCTTGCAAGAGTGAAATCATTTACCTCTGAAGCCACGGGGGGTTTCTGTGCAGGGTGTGTGTGAAATCTAATGGTAATTATCTGAAGAAATAAGTGGTATAGTTGCCTGGGAGTATATTCCCAAACCAATTTGAATAGATATTACATTATTTAATTTAACTCAAATAAATCCATTCAGCATGAAGTAAAATTTTCATCAGATAAAATGAAATCAATAGCTCAATTTTTTGTTTTAATCACCTGCTTATACATATAATTAAATATAAGATTACATTTCAACAAATTTTAGAAAGTTCTTGATTATATCTAAAAGGACTATTTGCTGAAAGCATTGAATAACACAGGTTATATAATTTGATTCGGAATTTTGTTTCATTTCATTTTATTTTATTTTTGCCTTTTACTTGATTGACCTTAAACAATTCAGTGAATTTTAGCAAAATTATTAGCAAAAGTTACAGAAACATTATCATTATCAAACTAAATTGTTGAAACTAGGACTGACAGATGGTATTTAATGGTGTGAGCTTCATTAGAAAATTAAATACAGATTTAAACTCAGACATATACTAATAGGTTCATGTGCAATGTTGTCATCTACCTTTTTATAACTGACTCATTAAAAAACTATAAATATCTAATATCATGTAAAAAGCAAACAAAACAAAATATCAAGTATTATGATAACAGGTCACTGTGATGTCTATCTTGACCTTTCCTAATGAATTTTCTGTGCTAAAACTTCACAGGAGTTTGTTTTGCTTATTTTTAGTGGAGTGGCAAAACTTCTCTCCACTGAGAATTCTTCTACTGTTTTCGTATGAGGTGGAGATGCAATGATTAATAGTTATTTGCTCCACGAAACATTTCAATTTCTTTAGCAGGAACTGTCTGTGCAAATAAACTAGGTTGAATAGCTCATGATTACAAAAGCTTTTACAGGTAAACACAATTCAGCTCAATAAAATCTCTGCTCATCTCTGACTTCTCCTGTTATTCTTTTAAAAATGTTTACTTTTTATTATCTTAATTTATGTGTATCTGTATGTGTAACAAACAGTTACAACCTGTTTGTGCAGGTACCACACAGGCCTCAAGAGGATATCAGAGCCTCAGAAGCTGTAATTACAGATGACTGTGAACCATGCTGAGACAGATGCTGGGGCCGCTAAATTTGGGTTTTCTAGAAGGGTGGTGTCTTAGAGTTTTATGCTGTGAGCAGACACCATGACCAAGGCAACTCTTATAAGGATAACATTTAATCGGGGTTGGCTTACAGGTTCAGAGATTCAGGTTTTTCAAACCTATTGTTCAAATGACTAGTATAACACAATCAGACACTCAGTGTTCATTCACTATGTAAATTTATTATACCAAAGAGGACTTACCTTAGGAAAAGTCAATATAACCAACTAACCAGAGCCCCCAGGGTCTAAACCACCAGCCTGGAAGCACTTAGGGAGGGACCCATGGCTCCAGCTATATATGCAAGGGTGTTATAGGTGGGAGAAGAGATCCTTGGTTCCATGAAGGCTCAACGTCATGGGGGAAGGAATTCGAGGGTGGGGAAGTATGGTGCGGGGGGAGGGGGATAGGTGGGGGTACACCCTCATAGAAGCAGGAGGAGGGGAATGGGATAGGGAGTTCCTGGGAGGGAGGGGGAAAATGGGGTAAAGGGAGAACATCTGAAATGTAAATAAAATATCCAATAAAACAAAAAAAAAAGGAAAAGTCATTGTATCAGGAAAATAAAAGATCAATAATTAAATATTTATCAAAGTATGAGCTTGGAATCACTGACCAAAAGTTATTACTGCTCTTTCATATAATCTTGAAGGAAGCAAGATCAACATGGATAAACAATACCTGTACACTCATGTCCTTTGTGGCAATATTCACAATATCCAGGTTAGAGAATGCATCATGGTGTCCATTAACAGATAGACAAAATAAAATGTGAAATATATAAACAATAGATTGTTATTCAGCCATACACAGAAGCAAGATTCTGCTGTTTGTATGAAAATAGATGGTACCATAGCTCATCACATTAAGTGGAATACACCACACTTAGTAAAAATAATAATGCATATGGATTCATGAAAACAGAAGCACTATTATTTCAGGAGAGGGACACAAATCATAGGGAGAATGGGAGTAGATTCAGGAAGGTGAATGTGGCCAAAGTCTCATGAATACAATGTGATGAATCCTTTTTCTATGTGCAGAGTATATACTGCTTGCCTAAAAAAGAATTGAAAAGAAAATTTCCACTAAGACAGTATTGAGTAATGAGCAAACTGTGTGCAAGAGATACTGAGCAGGAAAAATGACAGGAGAAGGAGGAACAGAAAGATGATAACAAATGGGAAAGACAACCAAACTGTATTTCCTTAAAACACAAACTGACTAAAAAGAGTCTTGCTCTTTATATCATCTTTAAAAGAGGCAAAGTAAGGTAATCCTAGTTTGTATATACCCTAAAATGGGCAGGTACAACTGCAGAACAAATTAACTCTAAGAAATGAGCCCAGATTTATGAAACAGGAGTGGCTGTGCTTTTCATGCATGAAAGTCAATGTGAATTCAAATTCTCTAGATGATAAAAATCATATTAAGATTAATGGGCATAGAGAATATATCTTTAAAATCTGGGAATTATTTTTGAGCTCATCTTACTTTTTAATTATATGGATAAAGGCACGACATGATACTTTTGTGAGCTCTAGAAAAAGTGAACACTAGGACTTCCTCACTTCTGAGTTTCCTATCTGCCCCTTGAAGAGTATAGTCACTTGCAGGAAGATGAAGTAATCGAAGTCTTCAGTGTTATCATCTTGATTGAATAGAATACATATTTTTTCTTCTTACTAGAACATTTTAATTAGTTGTAGTTACTTTCGGAGCTCAGAATTACATTTAAGCATGAAAAGACTACTAGGCTTATTATCTTCTGTCCAAACTTCACTGCAATACAACAGTATGACACTCTCAATTTAGTTCTGTTTCTATGTGCTTGGTGAAATTCTGTCAAGCTTAGAAGCCATGGAGATCTTTTTATGAAAAAAATGAGAATTGAATGAGGTAAGGAAAATAATTAACTATCTTTAAAACAAATGATCGTCATGGACCATTTGGGTAAGAGCATTATTTTCTAAAGTATCCATAAATAGAAAAGGAGGAGGCTGAGGAGTGAACAGCAGAGGGCCATGGTGCCAGGAGGTACCAGTTAACTCTGGTCTTCAGGATGAATGGTAAACACTAGTGAATGGGACTCTGCAGAAGTTGAGAAGGATACAGGATCATGGACTTCGCAGGAATGCATCCTCAATAGAGCACTGTGGACATCTTCACAGCATCCTGGTGCAAGATACAATGTATGCTGGAACTCTGGCCCATAGAACTTTACATTAATAAACTGACACTGTGGCTAGTCAGTGAATTTATGCTCATTTTCCTGAACTAAGATATGAACCATACATACCATTGTTTCTATACAAACACAGTTAACACGGCACTGAGGAGTTTCTGATGCTCTTCCTAGAGTTCACCCTGACTAATTATTTTCAATATCCAGCAGACATTACTCCATTTCTCAGGTAATTTGAGGAGGGCAAGACCTTTTGAGGATATTGCTGTCGCCAATCTCTGAGAGAGCCTGTAAATCTCCGTAACTCTGTTTGGAAGAAGGTAAGTGCTTTTTTGTGCTTTGTCCAAGGTAGGAAATCATAATCATTCCTTCTGTGCCAAGTGCTATTCTTTTGGATGGGTTTCAAAAGGACTAACTGTCCAGCACATTCAAGGACCAGTTCTCTGCCTTGGGGAATGTTGTTCCCTCATCAAACAGCCCATCCATCTATTGGTAGATTTATTAAGGCTATTTAAAAAATTAAGCTTCCCAGATTTCCCATCTGCAAATAGAATTTGAATCTGAACCTGCAGGCACTCATCTGACCTCCCCTTGAACCTCTATGGAGGGCTTCTTCCTCTCTGCAGTTGCCTCTTAGCTGTGCATGCAGATGGTTACAGCTTTATCTCTACCGTGCAGGGTGACAAGAATGTGCTGCTGTTGGCATTGAGACTCATGATCTACCTTGTCTATGTTTCCACTAGATAAACCATCTTTATAGAATTACTCTTTGATAACAACACACAAGCTAATTACCTAAGACTCTTGAACCATTAACTTACTACTACTTTTCAAATTTAAGCAAAGGTTTAATTGAAGATTTACCAGCAGTCTTTGAAGGAGATTCAGAATATTTAGGAAGAACATTTTCTTGTGGTAACTGATATCTTAGGCAAAAGAATGGGAACATGGGTTGTATCCAATTTGTGATACCAAGAAGCTAATGGAGATCATTTGGGGTCATTTTTTAAAAAAAAAATAGGAAATATTACTATAGTGCCTGCAGTCCTGTTTCCAAATAAGCTGTTAACACTTCTCTTGTCACTCTGTTTCTCAGAACTGCAGTTCAACATGCGATATTTGGTTAAATGAAGGTGAGGGGACTGTGGCATCTTAAAATTATGCAAACATAGCAGGTACTTTTTTTCTATGAAACAACTGTTTCCAGTTACTACTGGTGGCAGAGGTCATCTGCCATTATAGAGATGATACATCTAGTTCTCAGCTCTCCAGCTTTTACAGTAGTTATTTTAGAAGCATGGTATAATCTAAGCAATGGGATTCTAGAAGAACATAGTGGACTACTGAGAAGTAAATTAGGCCAGATAATGAAAAGTATATATTTAGATGACTTATCCACTGTCCTTTACCCAATGCTGACATGTAAAACATTGATGACAAGCTGTAACAGCCATCTTGACCAATCTGGATAATACGGGAGTCAAAGGACAGACCATGGTCCTTCATTCTCATCTCTCTAGTTCTCTTTTTTCCACCTTTATATGTATGCTTTTTTCTTGTCACATAGTAATATATTTTAATATACTGACATTAAACAATACCTTTTACACATAGCTTCTTTTTTATCTTAAAGATTAACGTCCATCAAAACACACACAACACACACACACACACACACACACACACACACACAGAGGCATGCATTCACCATGCACACAGAAACATCCACTCATAAAAGCGCACACACATGTCACATACAATCACATATGTATTCATGTATGCAATTGGTTATTGTATATTTTAGAATAACCTTATACAATTTTAAAAAATTAACAGTATACATTTTGCAAGAATTCTTTCCCTTTAGAGATGACTTTTTAAATAAACTTGATTTCAAGTGTTTTACCTAGCATGCTTTACAGAAGAATACATGTAGATGCATACATACAAAACAATAACAACAACACACACACATACATATATGTGGAAATACTATCTTTGTTTGTCTCAAGTACTGCTTTATCTTTAAGAACTCTAGAATCAATGGCATGCATGGCAATTTTATAACTGCTTTTGATAGGGAAAATTCTATTCAATTATTTATCTCCCATCAATAAATATAGGGTTTTAATGTTTTTCTAGAGACAATAAGGGAATCAGATACTTACATTGGTTTAAAATTCTATTTGGATTTCCATTTATAGCAGATCAAATTTGTGTATTAATTCATAAAATACAAGTCTATTTAAGCAATAATTATAAATAATAGAATGCAGATTATGAAATGCAACAATATTAGCATATTAGGTGGATAGTCTTTTGACTTCTAAATAGATAAGAATCCATTTAATAGTGAAAACCACATTTAATGTATTTGTAAAATTGAGAGGTAGAGTGATATGGTTTCCCAAATTTCTTCCAGATAAGTTTTTCATTTCTATTACTAGGATGATGTAAGTGCCATATGGTATAGTAGGGTGTTATAGGTGGGAGAAGAGATCCTTGGTCCCATGAAGGCTGGACATCGTGGGGGGGGAATTCGAGGGTGGAGAGGTGAGGTGTGGGGGGGTAAGTGGAGGTACACCCTCATAGAAGCAGGAGGAGGGGGATGGGATAGGGAGTTCCTGGGAGGGAGGGGGGAAATGGGGTAAGGAGAGAACAACTGAAATGTATATAAAATTTACAATAAAAAATGTTTTGTAAGAAATGCCATAATGATCCCCAATATTTTCTTTGATTCTGCAGAAAATCGTAATGCTCTATTTACTGTTTATTTATATTATCAGGAAAATAAATGCCCTCCTCCAAATGGATTGTATTGCTTAAGTTTGGTTTACTCATTTGCTTCTTTGTTTCCTACATGTTCACCATTGTCAATGAAAACTCAAACTGTACATACTTCAGCTGGTACATCACATGTATCAAAGATATGTAGTGTTTGTCCAACACTATTGAAGATCTGCTCACCGAGATTACTATTATTCATGGACATATTGTCTTCCCTTCCTCTGTGTATTTGTATTTCCTTGTTATCTCTATTATTTCAGAAATTATTTCTCTCCGTGCTAAAAGCAAAGCTCCTGCTTCTCTTAAATGCTTCAGCTTTATTAATAATGTGTCTTCTTAGAATTCTATGTAAATGCCATGTTCAGTTTTAGATTTTGCAATCTCTTTAATCAGAATCAAGGGAATTAGACAGCTGTTTGGAACTCATGTTAAGATGTAATTAAACATCTGATTGAATTTTTGTACATATTAAGTAGCGGAGGGTAGTGTCTGCACAAGACAGACCATGCTTATTGCAATTTACAAAAGATTCACTTCTATGTCAAAAGTGAGGAGAGGCTAGAATCTCCTATAATATATTTTTCTGTAGTAACCAACACAACTGTAGTAAAAAACAGACCAATAGATTCATACATACTTTATTATAATATGTAAACTCAGTCAACTAAATTGTAATCTGAAATACATTTATACCTCATTATTAGTATTTTTGGTCACAGAATCTTTTCAAAAGGATATAAGCTTAAAATCAAATTATCCATTTGCTATTATATAACTTTTCTCAGTGCTTTCTTTTATTTTATCTAAGTAATAAAAGATATGCAAGTAAATGATATTTGAAAATTAATTATTTTTGCATAATATTTTTGGATGTATGCGATATCATGTTCAAGGCATTCATATGGATTTAATAAGCCTACAATATTTACAGAAAGTGTGACTGTAACTTTAGATCTTATATATATATAGTATACTTAGCATTCTTTGTATTTGAAGTATGCATATTCAATGATAAAGATGAAATGAAGAAGAATTTAATTTATAGTAATATAAATATCAAGAGTTTTACACAGTCACATTACTCATGGAAAAGCAAAAATTGTTTATTTAAATTGCTGCAGTTTAGAAAAAATTAAATATCCTAAATCTTTCAGCTTTATGTAAAGATTTGCATTGAGGATCTTACCATTAATTCTTTTCATCTCATATCATATAGTGAACAATTTTTCATGCTTAATGAGAGGATAAAATACTCCACAGCACATGTGCCCAATTGTGCAGTGAAATTTTATTTCCTGGACTTCTTCAGTGTAAAAAGTGTCTATTAATCATTATGTTGATTTTACGATGTGGGCTATTGCCCAGAGGAATTCTGCAATGATCCGAAGACTAATTTTTCATGCAACACAGAGCTGGACTTGAATATAGGACTTGAACGTTGTAATAATTCTTTCATAGATATGGTTGTTTTTCACAATTCCTCAGCAGTTACTGAAATTCTAATATATAAGTAAATGTTACTTGTAAGCTAAAGAAATGCTACATTTTAAAATACTGAAATAAGACATCTTGTATTCAAGGTCTAATATAACATACAAATAGATAAAGTTATTAAAATAAGTCAAGATGTCACTATATTATAGGTAAATCCTATAGGTCAGGAAAGCAGGAGTTCAACAGCGCTTGGGTAAAATTTGGATGAAATGTAATTTAATTTCCTTTCCTTTTCACATAGAATACACACACCCCACACACACGCACACGCACACACACACACAATCTGAATCTAAGCTCAAAATGTTATTCAGAGTGTTATGCAGATTCATCTGATAAATACACATCAATTTAAATAATTTCTCAGTTTTAAAGGTTATAGTCAATGGAATAAATAACATCCATTTCTACAGTCTTTGGTAATGTCTCTTGTTATTTAATTATATTCATCCTACACTTTCAGCATCAATCCTAAGCCTTATAGTTCATGTAAGTACATTTTAGCATGACACCTAGCATGTCTTATTCTTGGCAATGTCACTGCTCTAGCTAGTGAACCTTCAACAAAATAAGGTATGCTTCTATGACCATGATGACTGTAAATGTCCAGGGTTACTGATGAGGGCTGTATACTGCTTAATAACATTCTATCGTGAAGACACAGCCATATTCCATAAAGCCCTTCAGTAAAGCTGATGAGCCATGCTTGCTATAGGTAATGTGGGCTCAATCTCACATTGTAACAAGACCTAATACATCAGGACCTCATGGTAAATGTAGATGATCTTTCAGGAGGTCTAGTAGGGTGTTTTGTTTCAAGCATTTTGTTTATAGCACTGGCTGCTTATACTTACTTCTAAAAGGAATTTCTGTATCATTTAAAGACATAATTTGATCTACATATACTGCATGTGTTTGAATCTCTGTAAACCTACTAATAATATCTTTCACTGTAATAGTTGTATAATACCTAAGCATGAACAACTTAGATCTTCTTCATAGCATGAGTGAAAGTTTATGTGCCTCTGAGGATATATGAACATATATTTTATGTATTAAAAAGAAGAAATATTGAATCTATATGCTTCCTACAACCAATAACTCAAACTATCATTTTTCTCAAAACTCTTATATATTAGTAACATTCTTCCCCTTTGTGAAACAACATATGCATTTTAACCTTTCACCCTTTACTTGAAATACCTATCATTTTCTCTGTTCCTCATTTCCAGTGGGCCGATTCCTCTGTCCAACTTCAGATTTTCCATCTTCCCTAAGGTAACCTGAAAACCATGCTGCTCTTTAATCGTTTCCACAACAAACTGCAGTTACTCTTCACATTTTTGTGTATATTTTTTCATACATGGGTATAGTCTTATTGGTAACGAGGACGTAAGACCAGGAAAAATGCTTTATCTTGTTAATGATTTATATATAACAGATAAGTCACTCATGTTTCAAAACTCATCGAAATCTTAACAAACATTATATATTATATTTCATGAAATAATACAAGGAGAATTTTCTACTCTTATTCTTTTAGTCTCATTGAATGTAATAAAGCTTTATGTGAGCCAACTTATTGTAAATAATATTCATATTTTTAGTCATTATTTGATTGAACTAGTATTTTCAAATGATTATCTTCATACTTATTATTAAGTACCTGGATAACTATGTTCAGGTTTTGCTGACTTTAAATCAAAGCTAATCCTTTGAAATTATACAAGGCTAAAACTAAAGTCACATTACACATATAATTCATGCTAATCTACATTCATGAGTTTACTTTCTGCCATCTGATGTTTAGAATTATTGAAGTCATGATAGTTTAAGAAAGGGACAGGTCACATAAAGCAAATTATATGGCTTTATTTATGCTGCTTGACTTTAACTGTAACATCCATAATCAATGCTCAAACAGAGTTTTAACATAGTCCCCTATACCTACAGTAGTGTCTTAATCACAGACACATGTAGAAACTCAATGGTGTTTCATTTTGCTTGAGAGGGATAAAGATAGATGTTTACTAATTCACAGTCTAAATAAAAATACATCTTTCCATTAATATCGAAAAACAGTTGTAGTTATAAACACACATATCAAATAGTCATCCTACTACAAATTACTTGTCTTGTCAAAATCAAAATGCTTTTCTGAACTGTGTCAATTCTGTTTACCTGAAACATTTTAGTCGTACATTCTCTCAGTAGAATGCATATGAACATGTATAACCAGCTGTGACATCAGATATCAATTTAATTTTTAATATAAAATATATGAAATTTATAATTCAAATTAATTTAACCAAGAGAGTGATGACTTTTACTGGTTGGATTTCTAAATTACATTTTACGCTAGTTGAACTTCTGAGCACATTAATCAGCTAAGTCATCAACTCTGGTTTTATAGGGTTGTTCTTCAGTTAAATTAGATCACCCACTGGTGAGGAATAACATTTTTCCATAGCCATTGGGCCAAACCTAAAATACAATGATCTTTAACATCTAAGAAACTGTCACTTGCAATTAATGAGACTTATTATTAAAGTGTCTGAAATCATAGATTTTAATTTTCTGCTTCAGTGTTTGAGTCTATGCTATTATATCTGCTCAACAATTTACATAATTTTAATTTAACCTATTCCCAAACTTTAAAAAAAAAATTGTTCTCAATTAAAGAAAATAAACTTTCATATCTTTGTAATTTACCTTTCCTTGTTATAAAATTGTGGTAAGAAAAGCAAAGTTGTTAATCTTTAAATAAGTATAATCATTAGAAATGTATTAGACAAAACCTCAACATTATTTTACTTTAATATTTGAGCTTATTAGCATAAACTATAAACTTAAAGCACACCTACACCTTTAGTATATAATATTTGTTTGTAGTGGAATGAACTTCCTGAAGTCAATCACATTATTAGTAATAATATTTTCAAAATGAAAACATTTGTCTAGCCAATATGGAGTTTTTACATTCAATACTCAAAAAGTGAATGAGATAGCTGATATTAATCAGACTGTACTGGATATTATAAATCCCTACTGACCAGGTTCTATAGCTGGCTTCCTAACACACGGCTTGATTTTCTTAGGCAGAAGGGTGAAAGGCTGCAGTTTTAGCTATTTCTATATTGCTAGTCATAGCCTATCTTTCCCTTTAATAGTCAATATACTTTAGTTTAAAAATTAATCTTTAAACATAATAACATTTCACAGAATCTGTCACCACTTTGATGTGATATTGTAGTTCAACACAGGTTTTAGATGATAATTACATAAAATGTTTGGGTAGTTATTTGATATCAACCAATAAAATACCAACCATAATGTCTATGTTGTTACACATAGTAAACAACATAACATATGTGGATTCACTGGGAAAGCTATTTTTGCAAACATGAAGGTCACAATATCTTTTCATTAGCTGCTATCTTCTTAAGTAGCTATATACCAGAGATCATGCTGAGAATACTTTGGGAAATATGTAACAAGGGGAACAATAGAAACATTTATATAAAATATTTAAGTATTTATGAAAAGTAAAGTTCCCTAGTTTTACTTCTCCTAAGCTTTAAGTTAAATCTTCAAAACAGACATTTCTCTTGTTCTATATGATCTATAGCATTTATGAAGATACACTCTTCCTTTCAAGTTGATTTGTGCTTTCTGACACAGTGACATCAAATGGTTATGAGGGACCCCAAAGTTTTGATTGCATGGGAATGTAAAATTGCTAAAAATATAATGCATCACCAGAGAATCTAGTTGAAATGAAGTACGAGGAGAACCATTGGTTGGTCCAGGTAAGTGGTTTATCCAGGCTGCATATAAAAATTTCTCATATTTTTATGTTGTCATTGGATTGATTTATGATTAATGCTGGGTGAATAGTTCAGAATAATAAATCAGAACTTAATCCATACAAAGGCATACACATATATTTATTCCCTACCAAGAGAAACGAGCATGTTTTGTTAGCTGAGTTCACATCTGACTTGTGGAATCCTTCATTCTAAATAACCTTCAATTCAAAAGGAGAACTCATCGAGTCTTAGTCTATTTCCTTCCAATCTCCTTGGAGATTACCAAAATGCATCTGTGAAAATGGACTTCGGGGTTCATGGCAGCCATGTGTATGCAAATGCACACTTGTATTTTACATTCTCATCACCTGGCCCTTCTGTACATTTTTTATCTTTGCTTTTAAGCTTAATGGAATGAGAGGTAAGCAAACATGGATGAACTAAAACGAGAAAGGATTCTAGGAAGCGTGGTAATTTCACACTATAAAATGTGACAGTCTGAGGTTCGGACTATTTCTAGGGGCTTTTAATGCAATATGTGTAGCTGTCAAAAAAATTTTATGTAGGTCTGACCAACTCAAGATGAAAATAAGAGCAGCATCAGTAGCTGAATAAGTCTATATTAAAAACAAAACACATTTAAGCCAATAAAAACAATTTTTAAAAGAAGAAGCATGAAGAAATATTTACATCACTAGCATGTTATGCAAAAACTTAAAATATCTCTCTAAACACACACACACATTCCCACTGGGAAAAATATTTTATAATTTACGCTCTGGTTTTAATTTGTATATTAACATCTCTTTTTCATGTTTTTAGTAACTGGGTTTAGCCTCTATGAATTTGAATAGTGCAGTAATAATGAAGACATTGAATTTGTAGGTTCTATTTTCTAAAATGTAGGTGTAAATTTAAAAAAAAAACATTTACATGTGTTAAATTATCTTCAGATTCATTTAAAATGAATGAATTACACAAGGTGCTTTTTAGTAACAAGGAATTCTCCTTTTCAATAAGCATTTAGCTGTTGACAGTACTGGGTTTGACACTGAATGAACTTTAATATTTGCCAAGAGAAAAAGATGAAATGGTGTGTGTATGTAAGTATGTGTGTGGTGTGTGTGTGTGTCTGCGTTTGTGTGATAATTTTTTTCCCAAGAAGGGTTTCTTTGTGTATATTCCTGGCTATCCTGGAACTTGCTCTGTAAACTAGGCTGGCCTGGAAGTCACCTGCCTATATCCTCTAAGTGCTGGGATTAAAGGTATGTCCCACCAACATTGACAGATGGTGACACAAACCAAGGAGCAACAGAAGGTTTCAGTCAGCTGGCTGTAGTCGCCATGTTACTTGTTGCTCTGTGACTTAGGAGCACTTTGTCTCCAGTTATGAAATAGAAACTTCATCTCGCGAAATTATCATAAAGAACATAGAGCCAAACACTCCCATGTATTCAATAAGTGGTTATTATTTTAATAATATCTACCAGCATTATTGGTAAAGGGTAGAAAACAGTGTATCCCTTAAGATTACAAGGCTTGAGACAGCAGGCATTTTCTATGCATTTACATAGCTGCCTCATATACTAACATAAATTTCTTCTCTCTCAATTTTAGCTTTACTACAGAGCAATAGTAATAAAAACTGCATGGTATTGGTACAGAGATAGACACGTCGATCAATGGAATAGAATTGAAGACTCAGAAATAAAACCACACACTTATGGGCACTTAATCTTTGACAAAGATGCCAAAAATATACAGTGGAAAAAAGAAAGCATCTTCAATAAATGGTGCTGGTATAACTGGCTGTGTGTATGTAGAAAAATGAAAATAGACCCATATTTGTCACCTTACACAAAGCTCAAGTCCAAGTGGATCAAAGACCTCACCTTAAAACTACATACACTGAGTCTAATAGAAGAGAAAGTAAGAAAGAGCCTTGAGCTCATTGGCATGGAGGAATTTTCTAAAGAGAACTCCAGTGGCTCATGCTCTAAGGTCAAGAATTGATAAATGGGACCTCATGAAACTAGAAAGCTTCTGTAAGGCAAAGGACTTAGTCAAAAAGACAAATTGGCAACCTACAGATTGGGAAAAAATCCTCACTAACCCCACATTTGATAGAGGGCTAATATTCAAAATATATAAAGAACTCAAGATGCTAACCAGCAAAAAACAAACAACCCAATCAAAACAAAACAAAAAAACAACGAGGTATAGAACTAAACCAAGAATTCACAACAGAGGAATCTTGAATGGCTGAGAAGCACCTAAAGAAATGTTCAAATTCCTTAGTGATCAGAGAAATGCAAAGCAAAACAACCGTGAGATTACACCTTACACCAGTCAGAATGGCTAAGATCAAAACCTCAGGTGACAACACAAGTTGGCAAGGATGTGGAGAAACAGGAACACTCCTCCGTTTGCTGGTGGGATTGCAAACTGGTACACCCACTCTGGAAAGAAATCTGGAGGTTCCTAATTTTTGCAGGCAAATTGATGGAACTACAAAATACCATCCTGAGTGTGATAACTCAGAACCCAAAGGATATGCATGGTATGTACTCACTAATAAGTGGATAATAGCCAAAAAAAAAATGTACAGAATATCTAAGATACACTCCACAGAACTCAAAAAATCCAACAAGCTGAAGTGCCCAAATGAGGATACCACAGATCCACTGGGGAGGAAGAAGAAAGCAATCACAAGTGGGGAGGGAGGGAGGGACTTGGGAGGAAAAGTGTACTGGGGGGTGGGGGAAGAGGGGAACCTGATCTGGTATCGGGTGAGGGAAAAGGACTGAAGCCCTGAGGGCCAGTAGAAAGAATGGAAACAGGCAACCTAGGGAGGTAGGATGTTGGAGGGACCCTCCAGAATACACCAGAGACCTGGGAGGTGAGAGAGTCTCAGGACACAAAGGGAGGTACTTTAGATGAAATTCCTGATAGTAGCCATAGGGAACTTATAGAGCCCACCTCCAGCAGGAAGACAGGGCATCAAATGAGGGAGGGGTTGCCATCCCACAGTCAAAACTCAGACCCATAATTTTTCCTGTTTGAAAGAACTACAGGGATGGAGATGTAGAGGAGCTTGAGGAAAAGAAGGTCCAGCAACAGGCCCAAAGTGGGATCCAGCTCAATGGGAGGTCCCAAGGTCTGACACTAGTACTGAGGCTAGGGAGTGGTCACAAAAAGGGACCTATTATGACTGCCCTCCAGAAGACCCAACAAGCAGCTGAAAGAGTCATATGCAGATATTTGCACCCAACCAATGGACAGAAGCTGCTGACCCCTGTTGTTGGATTAGGGAAAGGCTGAAAGAAGCTGAGGAGGAGGGCGATCCTGTAGGAGGACCAGCAGTCTCAATTAATCTGAACCCTGAGATCTCTCAAACACTGGACTACCAAAAAGGCAACATACACCAGCTGATATGTGGCCCCCAACACATATATAGCAGAGGACTGCCAGGTCTGTGTTCAATCAAAGAAGACGCAACTAACCTTCTGAAGAGGTCAGTTTAGGACCTTTGGAAAATTCCACCAGACCCCTCCCCTCCTGGAAGAGAAAGTTCATAGAATACTTAGGCACCACTTCTCTCTGAAAGGGAGAGGCATATTAACATTCCTCAAATCGTAGTGGGGGGAACCAACATGCAAATAGGGACACATTCTGTAGGACGGACCATTGGCCAACTACAGACAAGGGAAGTCCTTGCCACGTCATTCCCTAAAGACCAATCAGTTTTAAAAGTCACACTGTTCCATCAATCAAATTGTGCCTAATGGCTGCTGCCCTGAAAATTGTATAAAAAGCTCACTGAATGAGCTGTGCATGGTTGCCACTTCACCTTCCGTGTAGGATGACCCTGGCACATTGGAACAATAAATTCCTCTTGCTTTTTGCATTAATTCCATGTGGTTCACTCAGGGAGTCCCTGATAAGTTAAGGCTAGCCAGAGTCTTATACCTTAAGAGCCTGGAGGCCTCAGGGAGTTTAGAAGTCAGGTGGGGTGGTGGGGAAAGGGGTGGGTACATCCTTGTGGAGACAGGGATTGGGTTGGAGTTATGGGATGTGGAATATTTGGAGGGTGGAAGCAGGGTGGGGGGATAAAAGCTGAAGTGTAAAAAGAAAATAAATAACAAATAAAAAAAAATAAAAGAATTTGAATTCCTTAAAGTCAGAGTCTGGGAAGAAGTCTCCAGGAATTTGCAAGGGTAGCCTACAAGAGTTAATAGCTAAGCACATGATACAACCTTTTAAGATAGTAAGCAGGGAAATAACAAAAGATTTTTTTTAGAATGAAAGAAAAATGGAGTACAATACCAGTCTTTTTAGTTTTTGTTAAAATTAATAATTGTACCTGAGTAGTAAGAGTTAACATTTTTTAGCTTGCTCAGTATTTAAAAGTCTACTTATCAAGGGCAATTAGCATAGCAAAGTACTGATTCTTGAAGTTATATTCTTAGCTGATTGTAATCTAAGCAAAAATTTATCACAAGGAAAGGAAGACACAAGATTGATTGCAATAATAAAAAAAAAGGAAAGGAAAAAATGCTGTCAAGTTTGGACTTAATGCAAGCTGTTAATTATGAGAGCCATTATGGTAGTTGTAAAAGGAGGAAAAATCTTCACTGAGGGTGAAACATGAGCTGGGCTTGCAGCTTGCAGTGTATGTGAATGTGAAGAGCAGAGAGATATTAGAGTATTGAACACAGATGCAGAGGTTTCCATAATACACAAGCTCTACCTATCTTGCTGATGTACTTATTTTGATTTTAAACTACATTTTGTATATACAGATTGATTGTTATAACTTTCTTTCTAAACTACAAGGAATTTTAAGAAGAATACACTTATGTAATGATTAAAACCTAAAAATATAAGGTGATAAATTCAGCAGAGATAGGACCTACAATATAGGAATCCCACTGAAGTCTAGGGCTTATAAGTGAAATTCCTCACATCCAGAATTTCTGATTGGACACATAAAGCACTGACCAGCTTGCTGTGACACTGCACCAATACAGCTAAGAACATATTAACTAAATATAAATCTGAATATCAAGTATGTGCTTTAAATTTTACATTGCTAAATCTCGGTTTATAAGATCAAACAGTATGGATATTAAGAATTTTTGTTGACCTTAAGGAGATTTTAATAGCATCCAGGAGGAAAAACACAGTGAAATCCTGGTAGCTATACAGGAAGATAGAAAATAGTTCAAGTAGGCTGGATTAGAACCAGACCCACACAGAGGTAGATGCTTGCAGCAAACCATTGGACTGAGCATGGGGTCCCCAATGGAGGAGTTAGAGAAAGGACTGAAGGAGCTGAAAGGGTTTGCAATCCCAAAGGAAGAACAATAATATCAACCAACCAGATTCCCTCAGAGTTCCCAGGGACTAAACCACCAACCAAAAAGTACAGATGGAGTGACCCATTGTTAGCATTCTGTCAAACTCCACCTCCATAGTTACCTGGCAACGGCCAGGTATGCTCCTCCCTACAGTTATAAAAGGGGCTGTCTGGTCCCTCCTAGCTCTCTTGCTCCTGTGACCTGGGGGCACCTGCAGGTAGTCTCTGCCCCTCTCCCCTTCCCTTCCCCTTCTCTCCACGTGGTCATGGCCGGCCTCCACCTCCATCTCTCTCTACTCCTCTACCTTTCTGCTCTCTCTCCCTCTCCTCTCTTCCCTCCGTCTAAATAAATATTCCCCTGAGGAACCCTCTGGCCTGGCGTCTTCCTTCCAAGCTGCTGCACGTACATATCAACACCCATGACTCCAGCAGCATATGTAGCAGAGGATGGCCTTGTAAGGCCCCAATGGGAGGAGAGGTCCTTAGTCCTGTGAAGGCTGGGTGCCCCAGTGTAGGGGAATGCCAGGGCCAGAAGGTGGGAGCGGGTGGGTGGGTGGGAGAGTACCCTCATAGAAGCAGGGGAAGGGGGGATGGTGTAAGGGGTTTCAGGAGGAAAAACCGAGAAAGGGGATAACATTTGAAATGTAAATAAAGAAAATATCCAAGAAAAGAAAAGAAGAGAAAAGAAAAAAAAATGCACTCCCCAGAGTGGAAGTGAAATCATGGTGTCTGGGAAGAGTCCAAAAGCATTCAGGCCTGAGGTGTGGTCTTTGTGCTGTCCCTTTATTTTGAGCTTTCTCTCTTCCTTAGATGACAACAGGTCTCTGTCCTTCCTATGCAATTAGCTTCCTTCAAATGTTAATCACGATTTTTACTTCTTGTTCCTATTAACCCATCACAGCTTTTGTCGAGGATGGATCTGGGTTCATTTGAAGAAAATTAGCATGGCTCTTTCAGGCTCCAATCCTGCTCATTTACTCTCCTATAGGATTTGCTGCTATTCTGTGAGAGTAGTGAATAGGATGCTAATATCCGGAATTCTAGAAACATTTCAGGATTTGAAATCATTGCCTCTGTCACTGACCCACTGCAGGACATATAATCTACACACAGAGACAAAGTGTGATGAAGAATTTGAGGTTCTCTTATCAAACATTCCTTTTGTAGAGAGATTATTATTATTAGCAGCTGATGGAGAGATGTGTTTCTGAACTCAGGACTAATATGATTTTTTTTCTTCAAACAAAATAAATCTTGGAAGAGACTTCTCATTGATTTAGCAAAATCAGTGAGAACAAAAATCATGACTTCATTGAAGTAATTTTAGTAGATAATTTTATTTCTATTAAATCTGCTGTGAATTCACTGAATAGAATTTTACCTGAGAATTGAAAAGAAATATTTCATATATAAAACTTTAAAAGAGTTCTGACACAGACTATCTTAATGTAAATGATCTAGCTCATGGGTATCTCTGTGTACATGCATGTACATGTTTGTGTATGCATATAAATATACAGTATAAATGTATGTTAATATGTGAATATTCATACATATATAATTCCAAAAACCCAGACCCATATAAACAAGTCCATATTCTGTTATGGGATGACTTAGGACACATATCAAACCATATGAATAGCTGTGGGATACAGTTTCACAGAAAACAGCAATGTCCTTTATACTGTGTCATTTATTTTACGTCTCTGTGTTATGTGTGTTATTATGTATTCATGATTGTATGTGTGTGCATGCACAAGTGTGTATAGGTATATGCGTGGTATGTATGCTGTTTGTGGAATTATAGTTAAGACATCAAGCCCATTTGGCATTTGTATTATTACTGGCATTTGAACTCTAGTTTTCTTGGTTGCATGGCAAGCATTTTACACAATGGACTGTTGCAATGTTTTCCTGATGCCAATGACCAGGTCATGCTGTTAACAGAGGGTTGTCAGTCACAGAACACTAGACATCACTTTTCTGTGTCCACTGAGAAGGACTTGAGAGAGAAGACTACACATTCTTTATATTTTAAGTTTCCTAAGTCTTGTCTTTCACTTTATCTAGGCCTGAATCTATGTAACATGAAGAGATTAGTTTTAGTGGAAAAGTGACTCCTATTCTTCTTGCTTGCACTTCTATACATGCTTGGGAAATATGAATAGTTTATTGTAAGTACTAGAGAGATGCATTTTCCAGTAAAAGACAGAAGTTTGAAGGGAACATAAAGGGAATACAATAGCCACCACACCTTTTGGTATTTTATAAAACTTGTAATGGTTTGATGTCAGAATAGTTTCATTCCTTAATTGTAGAGTTAATACATGCTCTTAAATATGTCTTGGTTCACTCTATTGTGTTGCTCAGCCAGGAATAGAAAGATGGCGTCATTTCTGGTATTCAGAAATGCATTGTCTCATTGTTCAAGTGAAGTCCGCTGAGAACTCCGAGCCACTGAATAGTCCAGCAACTTTCAAGCAATGACTCTTGGAATACAGGCTAACATGACATGAAGAAAATATTTCTAAAGATATATGTGGTACAGATATAGCTTCACACTAAGCAATGACATTGATAGATGGTGTGGCAACATGTTAATAGATTTGAGTAATGTTTTGAGTATTCCACTAGTAGATGGTTTACAAATGTAATTCATAATGCAGTAGAGTTATGACAGGGTTTAGACTGTGAAGTCAGCTTTCATGAAGAGATTGTTGCCAAAATTGTGAGAATATTACTTGTAAAAGTGTAGATTCCACCGCATAAAATGTTGGTTCCATCCCATCTTGCCTTTTCTTTTCCACCCTACTGGGAGATGGAGCAGCAACAGGGTCCTGCCTCTATGCTTGGTCTTGGATTCCTTAGCCTCCTGAACAATGAGCCAAATGCACTTCTGCCTAACATAAATTACTTCATCAATTCTATTTCAGAAATGCAGCACAAATGTGGAGTACCAGACATAATAAAATATATTAGTGCCACAGTTAAAGAATGAAAACTATTCTGACATTAAACTGTCACAAGTTTTATAAAATAAAAATGCTGTTGCTGTGCTTTTTGAGTATCCTATCCATATTCAAACGGAGAAACTGCAAACAAGTTTTCCTTCGGTGGTAATAATACAGATTTTTGTGGAGTGGGAAAAAAGAGACATAGTGTTAAACTAGGTACAGAAAAGCTGCTAACTGTTCTAAATTTATTTGCTGTTCACATACTTACTATTTAGCTGCTGGATGCACAGAAAGTCTACACAACTCCGGCTACCCTATTGTGTTACTTCAGTTTATCACTTATCTAATGAAATCCATATTCAAGTTTATGTGTATCTAGAAAGGAGAACCTTACAAGGAATGATCCTATGGGACATCTTCCTTCATGCAAATGAGGCCTCACAAAGCAAATGCTTTACCTATCAGTACACTAAGAACACTGTAGGGGAAAGGATTTATAATTGTTGCATTCACAGACACTCCTGAGATGTAAAATGTAAGTCAATGGTGGGAGTAACTAAACAATGTTTCATTTGACTTAAGGCATAGTTCATGAGATGAAACCATACCCAACATGGCTTGTGTGGCCAAGAACGAGAGTTTAGATAGCTCAGGAATGTAGAGTAAAGCTAAATACTACAGGTCTTAAAAAAGAAAGTTGTGATAAAACGACTCCTAGTGATATCCTTCTATACTCAGAGATCAGTGCTGTATTCAGCCCTCATCAGAGAAGCTTCCTCTTGGAGCAGATGGGAAAAATACAGAGACCCACAGCTATACATTACATAGAGATTCAGAGACCTTGTAACACTTAGCTATAGATGGGGTATCTCTACCAAATTCCACCTCTTGGAGCTCAGGGAACTTCACAGAAGAGGAAGTAGAAAAAGTATGAGGGCCAGAGGAGATGGAGAACACCAGCGGAACAAGAACCTCTGAATCAACTGAGCAAAGCTCACATGGACTCAGAGAGAGGGGGGCAGCAGCACAGTGACTAGAAGGATCTGCACCAGCAACTTGGCATATGTGTTACTACTTCCAATTTAGTGGTTTCCTGGGACTCCTGAGTGTGTAGATGCATGGCTCTCATGTCCTCAGTGTTACCTCATCAGCAACTCCTGTAACCAGGACTAGTTCTACCCTGTTGCCTAGGAGAGCTGCAGTGCCCACTCTCCTGAGTGTTGTAGCCAGTGTGGGACATGGCCAGTTCTCCTGTTCTCATGACCCCAAGTCTAGCTATCCTGTTTGTCATAGATGTCAATAGAGGACGGAGGGGAATAGAGTGTTTCTCCCTCATCCACACTATCACCTACTTCTCTTCGGCTCTTTTAGTTTGCTGGACTTCAATGTGATGGTTTCACACATGGGCTTCAAAGTTGGGCTTTTAGTCCCACTTCAATGTAATGGTTTCTCTTTATCATATTATATATTATTATTTAAAAATATATAACTTCTTTCTTATAGAAAACGTAAAGCAGTGGAGAACCTGTAATCATGTATTTCATGACAAACAAACAAAACATGGGCTTGAAGATTTCTCTTACAAAATATTAAAAATAAACAGTGAGAATTGAGGAAAAGTATCTTGTTCAAACCACAGCCTAACTTCAAACATCTGTCTGAATCACTAGAAAGCTCTGCTATAATCACCTAAAATATATTCCATAGAACAGTAATCACACCTCCCAGTCACCATCCAATACAAGACCTGTGCTGTTATATATACACTTGCATCATAATAAACCATATGTTTATTATTTACTCGGAGTATAAACCTTAAATATGTACATATGTTTATGAGAATCAATTTCTTTCAGTTTCTCAGGTGAGATTCAATGCATCATTTATATAAATTAAAGCATATCTTTCTACTATATAGAATAGATTAGCCACTACTTTATGACCCCATGGTTCCCTTGCATTTAATCTATTTGAGTAGAAAGTAGACACAACCAGAGGTCTATCATGATGTAGGATTTTAGAGAAGCAACCTTTTTGTTTCCTATAAGATGGAAATTCACAAATTTAATGGCTAGGAAAACATGCATGCATTTTCTAATATATAAAGGATAACCTTATATGTAAATTTTCATTTCTATCAGAAAATAAAATTTTCTAAACCAATAAAATTTATTTTTCAATGTAGTAGTTCAAACTAACTAACATACATAAAAGCATAAAACTTATGTATTACTAGTTTGCCATTGCTTAATTATTGACAGCTTTTAAAAGGAATCAGAGAAAGAGGCCATGTTTTTCTGTTGTTATTAATGTTAGATTTCATTTTTTTCCTGATATCTCTTGAACCCTAAGTAGATAGAGTAATAATCCTCAGTAAACTTTGTCAATTTTCTCTGTGAAATTGCTCACAATTTAAGCATTTGTTAATACAAATCAGTACTTAGTTAATAGGGCATCCTTGATTAAGTATAAGAGACATACATTAAGCAGTTGTTTTCTGTTAAGATCATTACAGCTCATATCAACACATGGAAATAATGTATTATACATTCCCTTTCTAATTGCTACCACCGATGAGAATGTCTGCTGCTTTGATGTGTGTGAAATTTCACTTTAGGTACAAGCTACTCTAATTTCACAGTTGAACTGGAGAGTTGTCAAAAGCTACACTGAGTGCATTTCCCATTTGCATGAATTCCAGGCTATCACTTGATGTAGTCACACTGAGATTTGACATGTACTCTTACATGTTGTCATAGTGGGTTTTAGATGTGAACAACCTGTGACTTTACTTGTTCCATCAACAAGGGTCAATGCTTCCTTAACAATACTCCTATCCTATGTTCTCTCAAAGTACATGTTCTATTCATTGGTCAGATTTATTATAGCTCTGGCTTTATTCTGAAATGATCATACCATATAAATTCATGGGATAAAACCATTTCCTTTTATATGATTTCTCTCTCTCTCTCTCTCTCTCTCTCTCTCTCTCTCTCTCTCAAAAACAGGCAATGAGTTTTAGGTACTATCAAATTTATAAAATTCTCATCCAACAGTAATTCTAAGCTTCTTCAAAGATAAAATGTGACAGAAAACTTTGTTTCTTTAGTGATAACAATTGTCTTGAACAATTGTATGTATGACTACTAATTAGGTCCACTTAAATTCCTCCCCTGGGAACTTTATGTAAAGGCATTGATAAGAAAGTATTAAACTTATGTAGCAAAATTCAATAACATAAGATTTAAAAAGAGAGTTTTGATTTGTGTGTGTGTGTGTGTGTGTGTGTGTGTGTGTGTGTGTAAAAAGTAATCATGATTTCCCAATACTATGAGTGGGTCAAGCTACTTTCACGTGTAATTATACTAATTAGAGAAGATTCTCTAATCAAAGCAGGTTGCATGTATGATGTGTAGACTAGATTTATATTTACTGACAAGTTTTCTTCTCACTGAGTGGGCAGAGGCAAATCTATGCATCTGTCTAGTTTATATAAGTTAAGACACATTCCATATAACTGAAATACACAACATATCAAACTCCACAAATGGACTTCTCATTATTTTTTTTTTATGAGAAGGTATCAGATGCTGATAGTGAATTGTGAAGAAAAATCAGTAAATTTAGTAAATTCAGCATTTTTGAATCACAGTTTTATAACATTAAATTATTTTTTTTTACTAACAGATTTTTAAACTCCCTTGACCTTCATCTCAGTGGTTTTTGGAAGTAAATAATCTATATGATAGATTAGCTCAATATGATTTATAAAGATTCATTTTCAAATAAATATTCTTTCCCAAACATACTTCTCTCTCTGCCATTTCAAAAACAACCCAGCTAGATAATAATGGATTTAAGATGACAAAATAAATTTTATGTGATAATTTGTAAATGTAAGAATTATATATCATTTAAATAACATAATATTATGGTCATATGCAGTGTACACATAGAATACTTTGGAAATGCTAACAAAGAGTCATTTCTACCTGTTCTCACATGAAAAGAGGGGTTAAAAAGAAAGTGAACATTTAAGCCACAGATTAAAGTGTAATTATACTTTATGACTAAGGTAATGGAGATTCACAGAGGGGATCCTCAGTGATGTTAGTAAAATTGGCAGAAATCACAGGAGCAGAAAGACATGGTTCATCTATGGCTAATCGTGTATATGTAGTAAAAGATAAATCTGAGTAGATATATTGACCAAGAATGCAGAAAAATGTAATGATAGGGCAAGAAGAATCAAATTATTCACAGGCCAAGGAGCTGAGAAAAGGACAATTTAAATAGACAGTTTGACTCAGAGGATAGAGCATTGCATTTGGAGTAAGAAGGAGGTGCAGACTGACACAGTTTTGGACATGACAAAACGCTTAACCTATTAAGCCTGCACTAATCTATAACCGTGGACTCACTCAGAATGTTCTTTTTTTTTTTTTTTTTTTTTTAATAAGCAATGAACATGGAATATAGGAGACATATTTATTCAGAAGTCGAAATGAGGCAATTTTTTTCCTAGGCTCTGGATTGGAATGGGGAGAAGCACAGTTAATGAAAATATTATTATTGAGAATCCTCCAGACTTGTCAATTTCATAAAAGGCTTGAAAGGTAACTTGTTAATAATTGCTCCATGTTTATCATCCATGTTGCTTTAAACACGACATACATACATATATATATATGTATATATGCATATATATAAACATCATCCCATAATGAGCCCTCACACTGTTGATCAAAGCTCTGTTGTCCATGACTTTTGCCAATGCCATTTGTACCAGTCTGCTTACACACAGACATTCACAACCAGGCTGAAAAAATGAATAAAAAAATGAACAATATAATCTGTTTCTATTAGTTTTTATATGAGTTATAAAATCATTCCTGTTGTGGAAAGAAGATTCAGAAATGAGCAGGTTATTGCTGATTCATATGAAAGGCCAATAGATCAAAACATGTCAGTGAATTCAAATATCTGTCAATACAGTGTCCGAGCCAGGCAATCTAGTTTCTTAGTGACATTGGTCACTACAAAAGTGCTCAGTACAAAATGAAATTGTATCCTTCTTATGAAGCTTTTTCTAGTGTTTGTGAGAAGGCTGTTTGCATGGGTAAGAGCCTTGTCTTCATGGCTCCAGAAAACCTCAAATGTTTTCATCTATATACTGAATCTATGCCTGAGAAGTGAAGCCTACACAACAATAAAATCATACATATCTTAGAAACACTAAGTCTGTTATATTAGCTTGAGTGACAGAAGCAAATATTAAAGCAAATATTCAGGGAACTGCTTATAACCTCTGATTTACCTTATCAGTGTATTTATCCAGTGACATAAGTAATGCATGCTAGTGATGTTTACCATGAGTGCCAAAGCAGATCACAAAATATGATTCTATTTTATAAAATTCTCTTGGCATTAAGCCACTCAAGCATTGTAGGATTCCCCTAAGGGAGTGAATATACTCTATTTTCACTCAGAACATTGCACTCAGAAGACCCCCGCGCACTGGAACTGTCAGTGTTTTAGCATGACTCCATATCTGTGCATTTTCAGTTTTAAGAAAGGTTTTTAAATACCACATATTATCTTATGTAAGTTACAGTCATAAGATACAGTGTAGAGACATATTATTTCCTATATTCAAATTGAAAAAAATCAAGTATAATTGTTGGAATAATTTATATATATATATGTATATATTTATATCTATATGGTATATAGAATGCTTGAAACAGAATAAGTCATCTTGATCAGCATTTTCCTTTTAAAGGCTTTCAAACATGACCAGTATTCATAATTGATCATTTGCTTATTTGGGGTATTTTGGAATGATAAAACCACATTTGTCCTCTCATTAATAAAAAAAAGACAGAAAAAAAGACAGCATCTTTAATGATTGATCCTGATCAAACTAAATGGCTGCACATGGAAGAATGCATATAGATAAATTCATCATCCTGTACCAAACTCAACTCCAAATCACTAAGGCCTCCAACATAAGGCCAGACACCCTGAATCTTATAGAACTAAAAGTCTTGAACTCATTGGCACAGGAACAAATATGCCAAGATGCACTAAGACCAAAGATTAATAAGCAGGGCCTCGTGAGACTGAAAAGCTTCTGTTTGAAAAAGGACAGTGTAATTCAGACAATGTAGCAGACTTCAGAAAAGTAAAAGATCTTTATCAATTATACATTCAAAAGAGGGTTAATATCTAAAGTATATAATAAATTTTAAAAATTGAGATATTAAGAAAACAAATAATTCAGAATTAAGAAGAGAAAAGGAGAAGATGTGTAAGTAAGAAAATACAGGGAAAGAAACTAACAACACTAAGGATCATTGAGTAGAAGTTTCTTTTACTCTGTTGATCTTCCTGTGCAGTTCCTATCTCCTTAGGGCCCACAATCCTTCCACCTATTCTTCTTTAAGAGTCCTCAAGCTCCATCCACTGTTTGGCTCTGGATGTCTGTATCTGTCTGAGTCAGCTGCTTATTGTGGTTCTGAATTTTTTTAAACATAACTCAAAAAGTGTTGCTTGTTTGAAGGCTCTATAGAATTCTTGTATAAGAATATCTGACCCTTGGTATTTTGCTTGTTTGTTTATTTTCATTTTATTCTGTTTGAATGCTTTTTAAATTTTTTTGATTTGCTGAAAATAAAAAAAAAAAAAAAAAAAAGAAGTTTCTTAAAATATGTACATGTAAGAAAAACAAAACCAAGAACCAGGGGAGACAATGCTTAGCCTAGATATCTTTCAACACCAAGTGAAACTTCCAGGGGTAGGGACAGGTTACATTTAGTTAAGCCATAGGCCAAAGAGTCACATGAAAAATCCCAAATAACCCAGGCTTTTGGCTGCTCTCCACAAACTGAAGGCATCTCCCTATTATTGAAGATAATACTTACACATCTCATTGATCATGGTAATGTCAAGCTGAGGCATAACTAGATTCTTAACTCCTACTTAATAGTATTCTTGTATTGGAAGGTACTCTATATGTTACCCTAGGAAAACATAACCACCAACCCAAATGCAAACATGGCAATCTACAATGATAAGCATAAGATGCTGGTCTAATAATTGTATAAATGTTGTGGGAGTTACTTACCACTACCTGATTGAATTTAATGTCTGCTCCTTGATATGGAACCCTTGCTGGACACTGAGCAGGTGGTCCAGAACCTAAGACTCGATAAGTCAATGGCCTAGGGAAAAAAATGTTCTGCTAAAAGGACTCAGAAACAAAATGATTCTGCTATACACGTAGATCAGTGTTTCACTCTGCTATCATAAAGACTCTTTCTCTTGCAGTAGATGGGGAACTAATACAAAGACCCACAAGTGGAGAACATGCAGAGAGGGAAAGACTTCAGATCATTCAGTCCTAAAAGGTATGCCTTCATCAATTCTCTCCCTTCAGAGATCATGGATCTATGTTGAAGAAGAATAGGAAAGATAATAAGAGCCAGGGGGATCACGTGACAAGGAAAAGAGCCTTCAAGATATAACAGGAATAATGGTATAATATGAGGTCACAGGAACCATGGCAGCAGACACAGGGTCAGAATAAGAGCAAGTCAGAAGGGGTCCCAGTGTTGATGGAGGGAAATGGAAATGACCTCCCATCATTAGCCAAGGAGGTATTTCCAACTGATAACTGTTGCAAAGAAAAAAATTAGTTTTCTCCAAAGAAGTCTACCTGGTTATATAAACCATAGTTAAGGGTAAGTCCCGTGCTCCAAATTAATAGCAAATACAAAATGAACTTAATAGTATTATTGTAGATTTTTCATCTAATATTAATTTGTTTGGGCATTTTTTCTCTTGATTAAATTTTGCTTGTATATTATGATTTCCAATTTTGTGCTTTTATGGCTTTGGTTGTGTGTGTGTATGTGTGCATGTGTATATGTGTGCATGTGCTTATGTGTATATGTGTGTGTTTCTAGTACTTTTTTGATATATTTATTTCATTTTTTGATAAGGTGAAGATCTTAACAAGGACCAGCTTGTAAGATATATTAGATGATATATTGTCGATTATAAATTATATCCTTAAACCTCTGGAAAGACTCTATGTTTGTTACAACAGGAGATTGATAGTTTCTGAAGATTAATTGTGATGTTTAAAGGATAAGGTGAAGTTAAATGGAAACCGTGGCAGGTTTCTATGCTTCAAGTAAGAAAGATGAGTAGTAAAGAAAATTAATGAAGTTATAGACAATGAAAATTGAACAGAAAATGATTAGTAATGTATTCACCAATCGCTGGATGTGTATCTACAGGTGTTATTATACATGTGTAATCAAGATAACTGTACTGTGGGGCTCCATGACATGAATAGCATTTTTTAGAATTCTCCTTGCCTATCAGTCAAGAATGTCTAAGATGAGGATGTATGGATGGAAGCAATACCTTATAGAAGATTTCAGTTCTCTAATAGACATTCATTATTATCTTGAGAAAAATTCCTGTTCTATAGAATTATTAACCCCTAGGTGACAATAGATTTTACTTTGTCATTTCTGTCTAAAGCTTTCATAGATCAACAATTAATCTTTACCTTTTGAGAAATATCTGCATGTTTTATCAAAGGAGTTAGTGAAAAGCTTGAAGGCATAATATTCCATTTCTATACAGTTATAAATTATGCCATATACACTACTAGTATGATAACTAGTAGTAAAATTAGCTTTGGTCGTCTCTTTCCTAAAATTATTTCTATTTTAACATAATATATTACATGCAAAGTGAACAAACAGAGTAAAGTAGAAAAGAATATCACAGAAAATATAAAATGTAAATAAATATGGTTTAACGTACGTCACATGGAAACTGTCGACTGGATTATGGTTGTTTCTATTCTGATGTTACACCATAGATTGGTTGACTATGCGAACTATTGTCATAACATTGAAAAGAATATACTTAGTTGAGACATGCCATTATCTCTTTCTTTTTTTAAAAAAATGTACTAAATGTTTTTCTTTAAGCCCTCATATATACTTATGCTTACTATTTTTCAAATTCATGGCATTTTTCAGTAAAATATCTATCTATCTATCTATCTATCTATCTATCTATCTATCTATCTATCTATCTACATTCCCTGAAGATAGCAACTCTACACAAAGAAATACCAGCAATCTAGATTGAGAATAGTCTATCCCAGGTAAGTGCACAACCATTGGATATTCAACGTCAAAGTCAAAATGGTCTCTTCCTATGAGGGTTAATCTAGTTTGGCTGGTCCATTATCTGGCCAAGAAACTACATCTAAGAATGTGTGCCTATTCACACTATGCTAAAACCATAATTAGTACAATTACTTTTTAAATGAAATATATCTTTACAAAATCTTCATGTCACTACCACAGTCCCTACAAGCAAAGCTGCCATGGGTTTGGTAAAGTCAAGCTCTGAAAGATCTAGCTTTTCTTTTAGCATTTTTGTTTGTTTTACTGGTCAGAACATAAGTGTGCCATTCCTGGTACTTTGTAATTTTTCTTTTTCTTTTTTTTTTTTTTTTTTTTTTTTTTTGGTTTTTTCGAGACAGGGTTTCTCTGTATAGCTCTGGCTGTCCTGGAACTCACTCTGTAGACCAGGCTGGCCTCGAACTCAGAAATCCGCCTGCCTCTCTTTGTAATTTTTCTAAATTCCCACTTCCAGACATGTGGTTGATTTTCAGCATGGCTTAACTCAATGGTATACCTTTCTCCTCCTTTTCCATTCCCAACCACTAGGCTTGAACAGAGATTGACAGCTCACTTTAACTTTTAAACTAATAAAGTTGTCCCCCAGGTTCTAAGTCCACAGTTAAACTTTAGTATTAATGGGACTAAAAGTTGTAAGAATGTACTCAAATTTTCCTAGTGTTACTACTAATCAGAAGGGACTCCTCCAAATTCCAGTAATGCTATGTTAATATTCTCAGGGAGAGGACACCTGTGAGTAAAAACATTGTGACAGGAAATGAAAGCATCTCAGGAGGAAAGAATGAATATATTCAATGTGTATTCAACTTAATTAAGTTATAATGAGATGCAAAAATAATTCTGAAATCAAAACAACAGCATGCTGTTTTAATAATTTTGTAAATTGCTTATGTTTATCTTGTCAGACATTGTTGTTTCTTAATGTAACTTAATGTAATTCAACATCTCACATATTTATTGACATTTCATAATAACACAAAATATATAAGCAGACATATTAATTAATGCTGCAGTCAAATAACTCACTCATTTTCTTTTGTTTTTTTTTTACATTTTTTATTTTATTGAAAATAGATTCTTTTCTCATCTAATATATTTTGATATAGTTCTCCCCTTCTATTTCTCTTAGCTTATCCCCACCTTTTCACCTCCTCTTCTATGGGATTTCCTTAGAGCTGAGTGCATTTGATGTGTAGTATATTTACACAATGGAATATTACTCATGTATTAAAGAATGTTATGACATATGAAGGCGAACAGATTGAACTAAAAAAAAAAAATAGTCATTTTGAGTGATGTAACCCAGAGCCAGAAAGATAAATATGGTATGTGTTCAATTATAAGGGAAGCATTAGCCACTAAGTAAATGATAACCAAGCCATAATCCGTAGACCCAGAGAGGTTAGGCAAAGAGAAGGGCTCTAGGTTGGGTGGTGGGATCACCTTTGGAAGAAGAAATAGTATAACTGGTGTTTATACAAATGCTCAAAGCAGAAAAACATACATAAATATATTTACTTACAGAGTTCAAAAGCAACAAAGTATAAAGTGTCTGAGAGTGTTTTTCAGTATCATGTTTATATTACCATCATTGGATATCTCTTATTTCTGACCCATTCATTTGTGAATAAACTTTCGGCCAAAGTCAAGGAGAGGTTGTATGCTGGGACAACACTGTGTGTATTCATTATATGTTAGTTTTATTTGGATTTGCTTATTATATTCTGCAGCAACTCATTTCTTTCTCTATAACAGAAGAATGGCTTTTAAAATTAAATAAAAATGACATGGTGAATAAAGTATCTTAAATTGATGTGGAAAAATAGTTCACAGATTTGAAAAACAAAGACAAACTTCAGTTATCAGAGGTAAAACACAAACAGAAATCTCCCTGAAGCACATGTCTAAGCATTTCATACCTGCTACTTCCTGGGACTTTTGCTTTTCTTTAAATAATTGATTTTTATGGCATTTAACAGCCATTTTAGTGGTAAGTTCCTAGTGGAATTTCTCTAATCCTTATCTTGGACTATTGTAGTAACAATACAAATAAAAGAAGAGATAAAAACCAGTGGCAGCTCTCACCAGCAGTCTTTTACAAAACTGAATACAAAATTATATTTTCAGTTTTTATCATAGACTTAAGTGATCTCTGGTAGAAAGTACAATTATGTCTTTTGCATTACACCAAAACTCAGAATGAAAGCAACATGTCTGGAGGACGACGTGAGGAGGATAAAAGTACAACTCTACACCAAGCATGCCAGGGTAAAAGTAGAGTTAAACATGTATTCTCTGCAAAAATCTTGAACTTGAAGTGAGTTAGTTTATTTCTATATCTTATGTCTTATAATACATAGGGATAAGACTGTCTTCCTTTGATTGACATTTTATTAAAATGAGAATTTCTTACTGAGATTGTGATGAGGTTTGATGGCAGAAGATTTACCTAAAGTACACGAGGCTCTAAGACTGATGTCCAGAACACCAAAACAAATGAATTCCCATTAGGACAAAAGAGTGCCTTAGTAGAAATCTACTTCTTAATATAGATAGAATTGATTTAGCAATTTTGATTTTGAAATCAAAATTAAACAGTAATTTGTCTGTCCATTTACAACGAGTATTGAAGGGGTTTTAATGTAATATCGTAATAAAATTTACATATGTCTTTAGATTCCATGTGCAAAGACTTTTGTGAGGGAGCTCTTGTGTATACTAGCAAGTCTTTCTTAAACAATGATAACTTCTAAAGCAGAGTCAAATAAAACATCCGTTGTTTCATTGTTTCAATGCAAAAAAGCATGAGTGGAATTCCACGATTTTTGCGGAAAAGTACTTCTGATATACTTCGCATTTACCGCCCTAAGATGTAGCTAGACTCATTCTATCATGGAGCTCTTAGACTTTCAGGGCTGAGCATGGTTCACTGCACTGAGTAATCCTATACCTATTTCAGGAACAAAATCGTATGTCATCCTGTGATCTACTGCTGTGTTGTGCTGCCAGATTCATAAATAAAGTTGAGAGGTCATTTCCACTATAAATTCCTGTTTGTCAAAAACCTTCAGTCAAAGAGGATATGGAAGGCTTAAGTCAAAGACTGATTTATCACTAAGACGATCTTTATGTATTTAGGACTTTAAACTTAATGGTAACATTACCACAGACTGTAAAATGGTATTTTGGGTGTAATTTTTGGAACTGATGACTTTTTCATTCAGAGATATGATATAATATGTTGTTATATTTAGAGATGCTTTTTATTTTAGTGGAAAAAATTTCAATAATTAAAATGGGTTATTCAATTTCTATAAATTAATATTGATAAATAGGTAAAATACTTATATGATCTCTATTTTAGGTATAATTGAAACAATGAAGTAAATGATATTTATATATAGAGAGCAGAGTGTTTGATAATATTCTCGACTATAAGTAAAACCGATTAAAATAATTCAAATGGCCATTCTGTATGGTCTAATTCAGTTTTAGTAATGGTTAAAGGGATAAACGAAGTAAAACACCGCCTACAGACTTTAATCAGGTTGTTAATATGTGAATATTAACATGACGTCTCTAGATCTAAAATGTGATTGTATAAAGTGACAAAAATATCCAACTCAGCTCTAAGGCAGTTTTTTTGAAATACCATACATGTTTATTTGTACATCAAGTTAGTGAACACGAAAATGAAGCTGATACTCAATTTTATTTGGCATAAAATGAAGTACTATACATTTGTTGATTATGTATACATGGCCAATTTTGATATCTCTCTCTTGGTACTAATCATTCATTTTTTGTCTATTATCTAAAAGGTTTCTAATAAAAATGTTGCCTGCAATCTTCATTTTCTTGTCACAAATTTGGAAGGTTTGAAGACTTAAAAGAAATGAACCATGCCCACATCATATTTTTGCACATGTGCTTAAGGTAGAATTAATTATAAAATCTAATAACCCACTTTAAAATAAATGGATTTGGCAACGAATACAGAGACTAACTGAAAATGTTCAGACAATGAGAAACTTTAAAACATAAAACCCTAAATGAGATCTCTCCATCAAAGCCCGTCCCTCAACAGTCAGGGAACTCTGCTCAAGAGGAATTGGATAGACTGGAAGAGTCAGTGAGGGTAGATGATAACAAGGAAAGAACCAACAGGGCTGAAACACATACAAATCCCCAGAGACTGAGAGGGCATTCATGGAGTCTGATTATCTCCAGTTGATAACCTCTCCAAAAAGAAAAAAAAATAATTTTTTGCCAACTGAGTCTCTCTGGGTATACACACCACACTTAAGGGGAGCCCTCATACCCAGCAGTATAAGGCCAACATCCAACTAACTCAATGGTAGTTTCGGTGGGTTTTATCTTACAATGCTGTCTGGGCATTTTTACTCAATTTTTTTTGTTTGTTTGTTTTAAGCTTACTGTCTTTTACTTGTATACTATGGGTTCTCTCTTCAAGGTTTTTCGTTTTGTTTGTTTTTCTGCATGTGCAAATGTGCATCTCTGTGCCTATATGTGTTTCTTGTGCTTTTTTACCGTTTGTTTTTTCCTATTGTTGTTTATTTTTTTTTTATTTATTTTGTTCTATTATTATTGATGTTTTTAAGCTGCCTATTTTCTAATTGGAGAAAACAAGAGAGGGTGTGGATTTGCATGAAGGGGAAGTGCTAGTGATCTGGGGAAGTCTGGAAAAGTATATTCAGAATCTGTTGCATAAAAATACTTTCAATAATAATAAATAGGTAAAAAATTTAGTTTTATTATCTATTCAATTAAATTCTTTTGCTAGATAATCAATTAATATAAACACTTAAATAGCTGAAACAATATCACTACTTTATCACTTTTGCTCAGAAGTGTGTTTTGATTTGGAAAAATTTATACATCCATTGATACAAATTATTATGAACATAGCCAATCTATTCTTTTCCCTTAATAACCTTCTTATACTTCAGAAGTCTTAAATTAAGAAAATTAATCTAATATTAATTACTGAAGATCATAGTTTTTTTCTTATGATTTACTTAAAATATTTAAAATGAGTGACCCTAAATTTCTCAAGAAATTAGACACCAACAACTCAAATAACTTAATTACAAAGTGGAGTGTAGAGCTCTCAACAGAGGAAACTCAAATGGATGAGAAATACTTAAACTAATGTTCAAAGTCCTTAGTCATCAGAGAAATGTAAATCAAAATGACTCTGAGATTCCATCTTATACCTGTCAGAAAGGCTAAAATAAAAATCTCAAGTGATAGCACATGCCTTGTCTTATTGTATCTTGTTATGCTATGTTAAGTTGATATCACAGGGAGACTTGCTCTTTTCTGAAGGCAAATGGAGGAGCAGAGTATCAGAGCCAGTAGGGAGGACGGAGAGGGACTGAGACTAATGGAGAGAAGGGAAGCAGAGTTCTGGATGCATTGTATGGGAGAAGAAGAAATAAACAGGGAAAAATCTGTACATACTTTGAGCTGAAAAAAATCAAAGCATAGATACACAATTTGGTAGAGAAGATTGCATGTCAATCAACAATGTCAAGAACAAGTAATAGAGTACACATATGTAGCAACAAAAAGAAAATTGATTTGTGGAGCATTCTAATGTACCATGACCAAATCATATCTCTCTATATGTTCAAATCATCAAACAATTAAGGAGAAAAAGTTGAATTGGGTGACTGTTGATGCCTGAACTTCAATTTCAGCCTTGACTAATTCATGAAGATTTTTTTTCTTCCATTCTACTTAGAAGAAAAGACTGAGCACTGTTCTCCTCTTTGCATCTCTGTCTTACTTTAACTAAACAGAATGTAAAGCATCTTGTCATTTTTTCTCTCCCTCTAAAATCAGCACAAAAGGCTTTGTAAACTCGGAGAGCTGTGGACTTCTCTCCACCTGGAGGCAATCCATCAGTGGAGTGCTCAAACTCAATTAAAATCTGACACTATCTGTAGGGAGATAGTGTCAAATCTCTTAAGCTGAAGGTTCAGTCCCCATGACTGTCATCCAACAGATACTTCGAATGCCGATCACAATCCTGCCCCCTTTATCTTATTTGTGCTCGTGAATCATCAGCTATAAATCAAGGCTCCCACAAAACCCTTCATAGGTTCAATTAATGTGCATGGGTGGCTCACAAAACTGAAGGAAAACTGTTGAACAATATATTTTAAAGACTATTACATAGGATGAAGAGATGCATAGCATGAACTGGACAAGGAGTTCTATACATCTGGGTGTGTTATTCTGTAAAGCTATTTATGTGTTCTGGCACTGGGGACTCACATAGACTGTTCTTTTGGGGTTTCATGGTGACGTCATTGCATAGATATGGTTACTAACAGACAGAGTGGGACAATCCAGCAAGGCCCTTCGAGTAGAACTAACATTTTGCTATATGACTAGCATCCTTTCATTCAGCAGTAGGACACAACCTCTCTTTAGTAAGGAGAGTAGTACAGCAGCTTACCAGGTGAGAGAATTTGGAGAGTTTCTTTGTGAACATAGCAGACAAATTCAGCACTTTTGTGACTTGCCTTTGAGAGACCTATAAACCAGTAGCCACAGTCAAAAGACGATGGCATATATAATGATCTCCTACCAATGAACTAATTTTAAAGCAGTTTTGTATCCTGAAATTTAGGTGAAACTTAATGTTGGTTGTTCCCTATTTTTCTCCCTAGGAGCCAGGTAGAAAAATATATGGAGATATGATTTTTTTAAAAAAAAAATCTATTTACAAAAGACTATTTTGGATTCAATCAATTTTCCTTTGGGCTATATATTTAAAATGGATGAAATTCCACTGAAAGTCATAGTCATGTGTTAAAACATGATATCTGGAGTGTGCTCCTATGGAATAAATAGAAGGTAGGACCTTATGGCAGTTTCTCAAACTTTTGTAAGGCACGAAGTTATGTCTTGGAGAGGAACTTTGAGACACTGCTTTCTCTCCTCTCTCTTCTCTCTCTCTCTCTCTCTCTCTCTCTCTCTCTCTCTCTCTCTCTTCTCATTCTCTCTCTCTCACCTCCTCACCTAACCCTTCTTTCCTCCCTATCCTGATGGTTATCCTCTTACCTCTGTATCTCTTTCCCTCCCCATCTTCCCCATGTCCCCCTTTCTTTTTCTTCTTCTTTACCCTTGATGTGAATGTTATCACTTCATTCTAGCATTTTCTCCCCATGACTACTATGGGGAATTCTCATCAGTGATTCAAGGCTTGAATAGAGATACTTACCATAGATTAATACTATTTATACATGTTCATGTACCTGTGTGTGTGCGTGTGTACATGTATTAGTAGCTATGATAGTAGTATTTTTCTTCACTGACAATGTACTAAGGGCCTATGAACTCAAAATAATATTGAATCAAAATAATATTTTCTTTAAATTAGGAAAGTCATGAAAACCTAGAAATACATTTTAGTTGGAGAAAATATGAGATTAAATCAATAAAATTCTCACAAAATATTCTTTAAAAATTAATATTCAGTCATGTTTTCTTCTACCTAACATTATTGTCTCAGTTATCCAAAATGTCATCATAGATGGTGTATGCCATAAAATGTCATCATAGATGGTATATATGTCATCAAATGTCATTATAGATGGTATATGCCATCAGATGGATATGACTCCACACACATATGCAATTTTGCTGAACACATTAATAAATAAATGGAAAATGAAATACACCAACAGAGTCAGTATAGACAAATTAATAAGATCAGACTAATTCATCTGAAATAGTCACAGAATAACCACCACCTCAATTTTAGTTGAGCAAGTGTCTCTGAGGTAAATGGAAAGCCAAAGAAACATCCTAAAGTGATGGGGGTCCAGCCTAAATGGCAAAATAGTCAGTGTTCACACAGATGAGCAGTCCTCTTAGCTCTAGGAAACCACATTACAGATGTGTCTTTGTGAGCCTGTGGGGATGGAACTGACTGAAACCTACCGATAACGGGATTAGAACTATAATGAACAAAACCTATTTTCTGATGGCTGTTATTTTTACATCCCTGCCTAGTCTCCCAAGAGAGAAAGTTTCCATTTTTTCTATTAGAATCAAGACAAATTGTGGATTAGTAGAGAGCCCTCTCACAATGTCAAATATTGATTGTCATAATACACAGCGAGAAAGAAAATGTTGAAATGGACTGACTAGTTAGGCATGGACAAGAGAATGTATCTGAGAGAGAAGAGCTTTTGTGCATAGGACCAAAAACGAAACAAAAATTTGCCAGCGAAAATGGGAAATCTAAAAGAAATATGGAAGTCCACCAGGAAAAAGATAAAACATGAAGATTGTGAATCAAATATTGTTTTTAAAAGGACTGATAGTAAGGAAGACAAGAGGTAATTATAGTCAACATCAACAAACTGCACAAACATTCCTTAATACATAGTTTGTAATTCATACCCTTTTATTCAAATGTTAAACTGGCAATTATCTTTAGTATACACCATTCTTTCAATATATAATAAATGAGATGAATTGATCTGTTCAACATGTAAATAAAAGCAAAGTTTAGATTTGATTATGTGGTCTAATATTATAATGGATCTCATTTCTGGCTTTGCACGGTACTGTGAAAGATAACTGTCAGAGCATTTCCACTGACAAATTAAAGAGGTTTATAATAGTGCTGAAATAAAATCATTCAAGCAGAGTCATGTTTTATAAACAGGACCACAAGCTGAGGGATAATATTACATGTACATTATTGTTATGTCTGCAGTCCTGGGTGGTAATGATTTTGACTGTAATTCATGGTGTGTTTCAGGGTGTAGAAGCAATAAAATATTGATCATCAGCATGTCCAGCCATTATTCAGAAGATTAGATCAATTTATGAGAGGCAATAACTTGTAAATGAGTGACCTTCTAGAGGCCTAAAGTAATCCCTGGATAAAGCCATTGTATGTAGGGTGCCAATGAAAGCTAAATTAGGACAACAGCTACTTAAATACAATGTAATTTTGATTTAAATGCATGCATTATTTAAACTCCATATCTTTATAATGTTTAAAACGTTGCTGACTTTTGATACTAAATTTAAAGATTTAAAAGTATATATGGGAAAGATTTTTAACTCACATAGAAGAAAAAACAAAAAGAGAAAGATAAAATTTTATTTATTAGAGTCCATAGAGAACTAGTATGTTTATAAACTATATCAATTGTCTAAAAACAACAGAAACAGGTTATTTTAAAAATCCAGCAAAATTTCTTCACTTATAGACATAAAGATGGCAGTGCTTCATTTCATCTATAGGACATACGTTCACTTATTAACCCACAGGGGTATGGAGGCCTGTTTGACTCTCTCCCAGCAACAGAAAACTCACTGAATGAAATATTACACAGTATTTTCTAGAATTTCCAAAATGTAACATTTCCTTGGGCCTTTGTCTTGCTTGTGAGATATCTGTCTCAATATAAGTTGTCAGGGCAGAGAAAATACAGTGTGATGAGGACTCACAAAGCATGCTCCCTCAACAACTTAAAGCTGTCAAGAAATCAGACTCCTTTCATGTCAGACCTTCTTGATGAAAAGAAAAATCAAGTAATAAAACAATGCTAAAAGCCATATCTCAAACAGTAAGAAATTTATTAGAAATAATGTAATTAATGTAATGCCTCAAGAGGAATAAATATGCATCATTTGATGAACACCATGCCTTCCTTAAAGTACTTATGCATCATTATAGCACAACCCTCCTGATTAGAAGTACTTTACTCTGAACGATAGTTATGAGACTACATATTCATGAGGTAATTCTAGAAATGGTAAATGATAGCCTTACTATGCATATTTTAAATTTTCTATATTGAATTTTAAAGAGCATATGATTAGGTAATGAAAATATAGCTAAAAACGTATGATTCAACTATAAACTATAGCCCAAATGCTGTTTCTTAAAAAGATAGGTTATGGCATGACTTCAATGAGAAAGAATGTCATGCTGAAATCGTCAATGTAATGCACTTATAATATTTTACAGCTCATGAATATGATATCCTCAACTATAAATATGTGAAAATGGCAGCCAAAAGGAATATAACATAAAGAAGAAAATAAATTTTAAATGCATAATGAACATAAAGATTAAATCATAAAAATTGATTTTAAATTAAATATATGTATTTTATGCGGGCATGTAGAATGGTTTGGTACAATTTAGGCAACATTTTAATTACTTTGTGTGTAGTGTATGTATGTTTGTGCACTTTTGTATACAGGTAGATGCACAAGGTCACAGAGAATTAAAATTCTTCCTTTAGGACACTTTGCTCTCTGTTTATTCTACTAAGACAGATTATGTTTTCAGCAATGAAGCCGTCTGTTTTGACTAGCTTGTCAGCCCCATATTGCCTCAGATGCCTGGCTCAGTCACCCAAATACTGGTATTATATTCTGGTCTGTCCACATCTGATTATTTTAAGAAATATATTATAACATACTTATAGAATTTCCCTCTTTCCTTTCATGCTTACAAATGCTCCCATATATTTCTCCTCTTCTCTTTCTAATTTATGGGTTCTTTGTAATTAATTGTTGTCACATGCATGTATGTATACATATGTATTTATAAATATAACCTTCTCAATATATATAATGTTATTTGTATGTTTCCAGGACTGTGAGGCTGTGACTTCTATAATATAAGTAATATAAGTAATATAACTAATATAAGTAATATAAGTAAGTAATATCAGAAGAGGCACCCAAAAAGATTCACCAACATAACTACCTAAACATGAGTTGAACAAGGACACCAACAAACATGCCAAAGTGGATGGTGGAAAGCCCATGTGCCTCAACCCCACACAAAGAATTACAAGCAACTAAGGACTGCTGAGAGTCAGAGCAGTGCTCTTCCTCAGTGAAAACACAACAAAACAATAGGACATTGAATTACATGGATGAGTCTAGTCTTGGCTGCTAGCGATGAGAATTCACCTTCTTTTGCTTGCAAAACATGAACAAGTTGAGCAATGCTATTGTGAGTTCATATCCTGTGTTATAATAATAATAATAATAATAATAATAATAATAATAAATAATAATAATGACAATAATAATTTAATTTAATAAACACTATCCTAGATATAAAATAAGATCAAGTGCTGACAACTAATTGCTCAATAGATGGAATTCATAGATAATAAAACTATTACTTGTTACACAGCAATTAAAGAGCTAGAAAGTTACTTATATAACAGCTCATAGTCTAGATATGGATTCAATAGTTTTTGTATAAATTTTCATCATAGTTATAAATTATCAATGAGTAATAATAGAGTGATAATAGAATATTCATGAAAAACTTTAGGGAAAATTCTGAAGTAGTCTTTTCATTGTAAATGGGTTACAGAACATTACAGTATTCTTGCTGTCAGCAGTAATTCTTTCAGGCAGGGATAGTGTCTCCTCCAGTTTATATTTAATCTTCAGTGTGTGCATCATTTTCATATAATACCTCAGAGTATCTGCACTGAAATTACTTTGAATTCCCAGATGAATTGTTACCATAGTATCATTTAATCATTGAAAATATAAGCTATGATGATTTAACAAAATAATGTTCAAGTCCTCTTGAATTATTCCAATGTGAAAGATAACATTGGGCCTCAGCGTGATTTCATATTTGTTCATGTTCAACTAAGCTGTGGCAAATTGATGTCTGTTGTCTGAGGGCACGAATCAAAGAAAGGAACTATGCTAGAAAACTAACCAGGTTGTACTTGCTTGCTTCCACTGATTTCAAAGATCAAAAACAAAGAGAGGCAAAAAAAATGTAAAAGCTTTTCCATATTTAAAGTGTTTTTTTTTTTCTGACAACTCTTTCTTTGTTTCATGATTTTGTTTTCCAGAGATTGTGATACATTAATGAAATATTGCCATTATGTTGTCAGGTGTTTCTAGTTAATATTTTATCATTTCATAAACCGCTTGGAATATACTCACTTAAAATGTTATAACTGAATTTACAATACATATATTCTTGTTTTCCAACAGGATCTTAGGCATGTTATTATTATTCTAGTCCTTATTACTACTTTTGTGCTTCCTATACATAACTTTTAGGTTTTTTTTCAGCCATCACTAAAACTGAATTACTTCAGAAATTTTAGTCTTTAGTTTTAATTCATAATTAGACATTAATTTAAATCTCATCTCTTCTATTATAAATGCCCATTTAAATTATAATGTGCTATTACTATATTTTTAATGCCTAAATAATAACTTTATATCTTAAGTCAATGGCTTTTCTATCATTCCTTGTAATTACCTGCATTTTACTGGTTAACATTCTGATATTCATCAAAGACTCTTGTCTGAGATGTAGCTTAGTGGAAGAATACACGCCTAATAGCATGCATATGTTTTATGTTCCATCCCTAGCAATACATTCACAAACATTTGATGGCACAGTTGTATATTACAAACTCAGTGTGGTATTGCACACACAGGAAGATCAGAAATTCAAAGGTACATAAAGAATGGTACCAAAGTAGATTTGAACTCTAAATTAATAAGGTAAAAATGATCGTTGCCCTGTCTTATTGTCTCATCTCTTCATTGCAAATGTGAGACTATATGATAGCATATTTGAACTTTAAATCATTATAAACAATCTAATAGACTGTACAGAATCATCATTGTCATTGAAAAGGCTATCCTGCAGTGTAATATTGCTGTATGAACAACTATGATGGTCAGTTGTCTCATAGTTGTTATCTGAATTTCTTACATGGTAACAAACAGATCTTCCTTATTTTGTTAAATTTGCGTTCATTTATTTGATTTGAGTTTGATAGGAATTTATGTCATATGCTTATAATATTATGAATCATTGATACAAGTTAATATTTTCTGCTCACAAAATATGAGTCTGGCATAATGGACTAAGTAATTCCAAACATCTTTTAGGGTATGCCATTATTGTATAATATGCTAAGGCTAATATATTTGTAAAGCAAAATTTCCATGATGTAACCCATCACCTCTGGCTCTTACAATCTTTTAGCCTACTCTTTTTCATAGATTTCCTGAGTCTTAGAAGAAGGGCTGTGATAAAGACATCCCAAGTAGGACTGAATGTTCCAAATTGTCACACTTTCTGCAGGTTGTTTGTTTGTAAGTATCTATGTTACCATCTACTACTACAAGAAGACGTTTCTATGATGAGAGTAGTGTCATGAACTGATCTACGGTATAGCAATAGGCCATTCAGAATTATTTCATTGTGTCTTCATATAGTAGAATAATAATAATGGGTTTCCATCTAGGATATTTGACCTACCTAGACTCAGATTTCTGGGCCTCATCACCACTGTTGGGTATGACATCTTATGTCTTATGGAGTGTTCCTTTAGCCAAACATGGTTGTTTGCTCTCATAACATGTTTGCCACTCCTGCACTGTTATGTCTTATTGCAGGTTATTATTGTTATTCAAGGGGTTTATTGTTGGGTGATATTGATGGCTACTTTTTACTTTGGTAGCATGGATATCTACTTCCAGTACTAGGAATTCTATTCAATACTGATGAAGTTTCCAGCTGAGTACCAGCTTGATGTCTTCATGGACTTTGACACAAGAATGTGATGTTTTTGTGACATAACAGGGTGATCTATATATGAATATACAGAGGAGTATATGGCACTATATACAAAACCTCCACAAGTTCAAGCCAGTCAAAATCCTAACCTAGAGAATGGAATGTGGTCACAAGTCTCATCATCAACAAAGAAGTAATGAACAATGGATAACTGCTGTGAGAGGGAAAATCAGTTTTCTTTTGCGGAGTGACATTGGTTATATCTACCATACTGCAGTCCACGAGTATGCTCAGGAGTAGTTCATCAACACAAATCAATCCCTGTGGTTTAGAATGTGTGTGTGTGTGTGTGTGTGTGTGGTGCATGTGTGTGGTTTTCCTGTGTTGCTTTGTGTAAATGTATCTTTTATTCTCCAGATGTAATTGTCATCTTGCAGTTTTTCCACTGACTAAACTCATCTTTTCTAGCTCATTTTGAACTCTGGTTGGCTGGTTCAACTCAACTGTCAACTGTTCTGTCTAAACTCCTTTCCAAGCTTACTGATTCAAATAAGGTTCTCTAGGATTCTGAGGGAATTGCTCTGCTAGGAAAAACTTCCTTTGATCTCCATGAACTGAACTCCACTGACTGCATTCAACTGAACAGCTCAGAACTGAAGCATACTAAACTCCACTGCATTGCTTGAGTTTAGCTGAACTGAACTCACTGAATTGTCCTCTTCTCTGATTCTCTGCACTGCTCTTTTTTTTTTTTTTTTTTTTTTTTGGTGTCAATCTTTTTTTTTTTTTTTAATTTTTATTTTTAATTTTTTTTCAGCAAATCAAAAAAATTTAAAAAGCATTCAAACAGAATAAAATGAAAAGAAACAAACAAGCAAAATACCAAGGGTCAGATATACTTATACAAAAATTCTATAGAACCTTCAAACAAGCAATATTCCTATCTGTTCTTGTGAGACTAGGGAGTAGCCAATCCCCAATTCATTCTGTTAAATCTTTCTCTGATTGATCACTTTGTCTGTTCCTCAATTAGAGATCATTGTTTAGGATTAAAGGTGTGTACTAAGGAAATGTCTATATTCCAATCAGAAGGGTTAAATGTGTGTGGTATGTCTTCATTCCAGCAAGATAACACAGAACAAGGTCTTTGGATGTGATCCTTTGCCAGAGTAGACATATTGTTGAATTAAAATTCGTCTACATCTTTTGTTCTGGGTCTGGTTTTATTTAAGAGATGTAAATACAAATTAAAAAACAAACAAACATGAATTTGGGTAGATAGGGTTGGGGGAAAATCCAGAAGGAATTGGAGGAAGGAAATATATTCAAATTATATTGTATGAAATTCTCAAGGAATAAATAAAAATAAACTAATATAATGCTATACGATCTTTATTTAATCTACCAAACAACACTATAAAGAAATATTATCTCTTCTAAGATACCAAAAGCAAAACAAAGAATTAAATTCTATGGAAATGTTTTATGTTCGCATATTTCTTATAGCTAGTAGCAAACCCAACAAACTCAAGGAAGCTGAAGATGAGGCCAATGTTGTGATTAATAGCACAATATATTTACTTCATATCAAGCAATATGTTAAATAGTTAAATTTTTATAAATGTAAAAAACATAAATTTGAAACAAGGGGAAAATCCTTTATCATTAAAGCAAGCATGTTTTATTAGAAAATAAAACATAACTTGAAAGGAAGTTTTATTCTCAACCTTACTGATAAAAACAAAACACTGTAATGTCGTCGATCATTTAACATTCACTCCCAGATCTTTATGTCACCTGCAAGCTACTGTGTATGTGTGCCTAGAAACAATGGAAACATGGACAACATGAAACTCTTTTACCCTAATACATTTCTGAATAAATCTTATCTTTTATGTCTGAGGATTTAATCACTGGTCCTTGTAAATATAAATTAATTTTGGCTTTTCTTTTGTTCATATTTTTTCTTTTGTTGTTGTTTGATTACTTGGGAGAAAGCATATGTGTATCTCTCTTTTATCTACCTGTCCTGGTCCTCAGTATACAGCTTAGTCTAACTGGCAACTCATGAAAATTCTTCTGCCCTCTTGATTTCAATGGAGTTATTCTTCTCAATATCATTGATTTACACTCAAGACTTTTCAAGAGAGATATTATTTTTTTATTCTTCATATTTAATGTATGGTAGGAAAATTTATAAAAGAGAAATGCATATGATACTTTAGAGCAAACTTAGAAGATTTTGGCATTTTATTGAATTATTATTATTTCAAAAGCATGAATGTATGAATAGAAAGAATATAGAATTTCAGTTTCAACAAATAAAAACTTTGACTCTATGGATAAGACCATAAATTTAGAGTAGAATAACATTATACTGAAGAAACTAATGCACATTGATGAAAGAGGATTTATATAAAAATATGGAAGAAATTTAAATCTCAACAAAATAACAAGACTAAAAAATTATGTCTGCCCCTCAAAAGTCATATGTGTTTCTGTTCCAGCAACAATGTGAGTTGATGTACCCATAAAAAAAGCTGAGGACGTAGACATGATTTTTATTATATTTTGAAAAACAATTTCTCTTTCCCAAACTGCAGTTATTTTCTACAGTGAAAATAAAGATATTTTTTCCTAAGGAAAATATGTACAATATCTGAACTACAGCTCTCCAAAGCAATGATATAGACAATAAGCATGTAAACATTACATGTCATTAAGAAAATATAATGGAAAAATTTATGATGAAGGCAATGAGATGCTATTATACACACATTAGATTAGAGATACAATGAGATGCTATTATACATGCATTAGAGAACAGCTTAAATCTAAACACAGAAACATAAATTGGGAAACAAATCTATCATTCCCTGCTTCTGCAGATGCAGTATGGTACATGTGCAGTTGGACAATTTCATAAAAATTTAAACTTTGTCATATTACAAATCTTAATTGAAAATTCCAATAATGCATACAGGATAGTAGTATTAGCCAAATAAATTAATATGTCACACTGTATCAGCAAACCAATTCAGTCAATACAAACAATTTAAGATTTATTTCTTTATAAATATATATGGATGTCTGCTTCCTATTATGTATGTGTACCAGAAACAAGAAGAGGTGTGTTGAATTTGCTGGAACTACAGCCAAAGGGAGTTGTGAGCAACTATGTGGCTGCCACCAACCAAACATGAATCCTTTCTAAAAGCAACCAGTGATCTTAATGGCTGAGCTTTCTCTGCGGCTCTGACTCAGGATACATTATCAATGAATATGTTGCCTGTTGATTAAGTAATGTGATTAACTTCTAACAAGCATTATCAATATTTTTAAAGATTTATTAATTTTATTTAAATGAATACACACTGTAGAGTGCATCGGATTCCATTACAGATGGTTGTGAGCCATCACGTAGGTGGGAATTGAAACCAGGACCTCTGGAAGAGCAGTCAGTGCTCTTAATAGCTGAGCCATCTCTCCAGCCCCCATCAGTTTTTATATACATTTATTCATGAAACTTAGCAACTATGGTTTTCTCTATATAACTGTTTTGAATACTTATAAAAATAAATTATGATAAAAGTTATTGTTATTAAGTTGATATTACTAGGAGTAGAGAAACTTGTGGATACAATCAGGATATCTGAAGTTACATTTCTCTTTCAAAGAATTTCTATGAAACCAGTTTTACTGGTACCTGATTTATAACTGTAATATTCATTCAGTGCTGTATAAACTTCTAAGAAATATTAGCACTTTGATGTTAGCATAATCGTAAGTATATGAGCAGTTTTTTTATGAGCAGTTTTCCAAATATGAAAACATAAAAAAGTGATCTAATAAATTGATATAAATAGTCATGTTGATATTATTATTAAAATTATGTTTTTCTCTTAAATTGGTAACATATATTTATTTAACAGTAATCTATTTTAACTGCTTGTTCTTACATAAAATATCATTGAAGAAAATTAGGAATATGTCAGCTAAGTTTCATTTTATATATCTCAAATTTTTAAACTATTTTGACACTGGATTATTATAGTTGACAGCATCTTATGGTGGCCATAAGTTAGGCAGCAATTTGGATGCCACTATCAATGACTGTGAGGTTATTTCCTGGTCATATTTACACTGTCCAACACCAGTTGGGTTTTATATACATTTGGAAATATACAAATTTGTTTATGTGTCTTTTAAAAGTCTTCTGTGTTTCCAGAATAATGGATTCAATTCTATACTATGTATAATTAGCTGTGATACTAAATTCTAGTGTTATTTCAAACTAAAAAACAATTCAAGTGTAGATTTGACAGTCACAATACGACATTTACTACTGGAAGACAGGTCTTAAATGAATATATTCTTATGAAGCAGAAGAGAAGTTTACAAGCAAAGATGATACTATTTCATAGAAGAAAATAAACACTCTCAAAGAAATATCTAAAGGAAGGATTATGATGCATTATTCTAAATTCAAGAACCTTGGCTGAAGTCAGAAAGAAACTTTAAAGCAAGAAGTTATTAGTTGACTGCACTATTGCATCTTTAAGGCAGTGCCTCAAGATTTAATTGACCGTTATACTTTTCTTAGAAATTTGTATTTATAGGCTGGGTATGGTGGCACATACCTTATAATCTCAACTTGGGAGGCAGAGCCAGGTGGATCTCTAAGTGAATTTTAGACCAGCCTGATATACAACACAAATTCTAAGATAGGCATGGTTACACAATTTCATACCACCACCACCAGCATGTAATTATGAATCCTGACAACACAATTTTAATTGGTTAAAATTCTGTTCCTTTGAAGAATTTTATATCAGTTACACAAATTATTAAAGGGAAAATAGCATATGGTTTAGTTAGTAAGTACTTATGAATTTGTATTTATATATTATAGGAAAAATACAAAATCTCAAGATGGGAAAATTTGGACCATAAAGGAAGAAGTCTTAAGGGTCAGGGAGGTTTTAAAAAAAGTAGTTAAAGTGAGAAATTATAAGTAACGTTGAAAGAATATTAATAAGAAAATGAAAGAACATACATTGTATATATTTATTTTTAAAAGTTTTTGTGTTTTAGTGGCACATAAATCCACTGCCTTACCTTGATAATATAAAACTTCTATTAACAATGCTGAATTAAAGATCATGCCATAATGCAGCTTATCTTAATTTTATGACATAACATTTTCTTGCTGAATTGTTTCCAGATGTTAGCTGTATAAAGTGTTTAATAAATAAACTCATAATTAGAAATAGTTAATTCATGTATATGCTCACATATGTAAATATGTAAATGGATACATATAATACATATATATTATATATAATATAATAGATGTATACTTATATATTTCAAATACTTCAATATCTGAGATGGAGTGTTCTAAGACATACAGGAATTTGTCTTTTCCTCAAGTCAAGTTATGAATATGTTTTTCATATCTCAACAGTACAAAACAAAAATCATATTTTCTGAAATATTGAATAAATAAAGAGAACCAATTTCAAAGCAATTCTCACGAGTAAAGCTTTGGCAGAAGAATGTCTATTTATACAACAAAGGGCACTTGGGTTTGGATAGAAAATAGAGTCAAGTAACAAAAAAAAAAAAAAAAAAAAAAGGAAGCAGAATAAATGGAGGCTCAATGAATCCAAGGGAAAAGCAGTTGACTGAAGTAATGACAATGTCCAAGGCAAATAGAGAGCTTTTCCACCAACAACTTTCTCGGTCCTCAGGCATAATTACAACAGCTGTACCGTATAGACTCTATCACTCATAATCTAGGATAGCGCCCCTTTCTATTAACCAAGCAATAGAGAAACAAAAACTACTTATACCAGTCCATATGAGGCACTCCACTTGCTGCGATGAATTCTGATGGCTTAATTAGAGAGACTGTGTGGCACATGGGGTTTTTCAAACCAGTCTCATCAGAAAGGCGGTGTCATCAGACAGAATGTGCCTGTGCTCTGAGGCAGATTGCTAATAAAAGTTTTTGCATCGAGTGTCTTTGGGGCTAACTCCTTTAGTTTGCTTCCATCTACTCAAACAACAATAAAGCTTCATACTAGCAAACCAAGGCTAACAAAGACATTCAGAATTAAAGTACAGCTGGCAGTTTCTCTAGTTATTTAGACCTCAGCTTCACCTGAATGATGGGTGCCAGGAAGTAACAAACACTGATTATTCCGTTTTGTATTTGTTCTTCCAAACTGGATACTCACCATGAGAGAGGCTATCTGGTTCTTGGTAATGTTTAAAATATGTGAATGTTTTCATCACTGTATCATGGAATATAATAATCAGATAAACTAAAAGAAGAATTTCTTTATATTATATAATACAAAGCAGAATTCTTGAGTGGCAGAATTACACTAAAAATTGGTAGCTTTCATATATTTACTCAGCCATTAGTCTATAGCTCTTACACAATTATCCTTTAGGAATATCCTTGCCAATGACATGTATGACAAAGCCTACTATTATTTATATTAATACAAAATCTAAGAGCAAATTTTTTATATAAGGGCATATATGCAAATGTGGGCATGGTGAATATAAAGAATATAAAGAGTATTTGAACTCATTAGAAAACTGAGTTTATCAAAATCTATAAGCCAAATACTGATTCCACAATTGTATAGTTACACGCTGTTCCATTTTGAAATTTTTGAGTAGTCACGTGATGAACATTTAATGATAAGTCCAATCACTTCATGGCATTCGGTGCCTGCTTTATCACTAGAGAACATCATCTATGGATCATACTTTACAGTTTTATTTATCTCACTTTTCATTATCACTCAATTCTTTGGAAAATATATCTCAAAATGTATTATAAATTTAGTTTCCTTTTTCATCTCTATTATTTAATCAAAATGAATTGTTCGCTATGATTTCTATTTCTTCATAAGTTTGAAACAGACATTCAATACAAAATTTCTATGAGGTTTTGGATATCAGGAACACAATTGAATATATTTGGGAGTCTACTCTTCCAATTTAGTATGCTTAGAAAATAAGGTGTAAATTAAATTTTAATATTTTACTTATATGAAATCTAGATTCAAAGATATCCTTATTATTCATACTTCCTTCCACAAAGTTACAGACCAATCTTATGAAAATTACTATTGAACGAAACATTATTGAATCAATATAATATGGAAATTAGTAGATCATCTGCCTACTTGATTTATTGTGTTTCTATGCATGCATGTGTTTGTGCGTGTGTATGCACACTCCCACTGAGTTTTTATTAGAGTGACTTTCATAAGTATGGTGTGATATTACTATGGATGGACAAACTTACAAGTTGCTGTACTACTGAAGAGTATAATCCCCTGCCTTACATCATTATTCTAATTAGTATAAAACTCTTAAGTTTCTCCCGTTCTTAAAATTTAACACCTTATTAACCAGAATTATAGGGTAAGCTTCTCAGTATGGTCTAGAATGTTTTTTACAATGCACAATTTGAGATTATTTGTTAAATTTGCAAAACTCCTTCAATATGTAGTGAAACAAATGAAGCTTTATACTGGTGAATATTGAAGAAACACAGAATTGAAGAACAGTCGGTAAAATCAGCATGATGCATTCCTGTACAAAAACTTTGTCTTTTGACTTGATCCTGCACTCATCTTCCACTTACAACTTCTCACCTTTGTACAATTATTCTAAAGCTAAAATTTCTATTAAATTACCTGGCCCTAAATAGGCACCTAATATGCTTGAACATTCGAGAGCTTTTTGTTGTTGTTGTTGCCATATTGTTTACATGCTCTGTGTCGCTTCCTTAATCTCATATGGGACTTTCTGGACTCCAGCAAACAGCTGGCTACATGTTCTGTTAGGAAATTATCAGTACTCCTCTTTATGTGGTTCTTTTCATAACTAACAATCTTGCTTATCATTCGGGTTTCATTCTTGCCATAGGTTTTTGTTTTACTTTTTGCAGTTATTATAATTTAGTTACTATTTATTATCTTCCCTGAGTTATTAATCGAAAAATATGTATTGTGCTTATGCCATGTCCCTAAACAGGAAAAAACAAGTGATAAAAAGGGGCCCTTATACCTTTTATAGTAAATGTTACCAAATACTCCCTAATTTCTTGCAAGAAACAAGTCTTGGGTGACTCTTATGTTCATATAAATTAAAACGTATGAATTTGTTTCTTCACAAAATTTAATTTCAATTCAATGTAAAATAATTCTAATATGTTGTTTTGTTGTAGTCAAAAGTTTTGGGCATATCTTCAAATAAGGAAGTAGAAAATAATTACACAAGGAAAAGCAAAATAAAAAACACAGGAGAATCATCTAGAAACTGTCTTGAATACTAATGAAGATGTGATTTGTTTCTATGCTGATTTAAAACATGTTTTACAGTGAAGTCATCTGGTATCATTAAATATCAAATATCAAAGACAAATACATCAGTACAGATATAGGAAAAATCAGAGAAGTACCATTGTTAAGCATATTAATGATTCCAAAATAAAATATATTATTATATTAACAATTGAGATTTTGGGATACAACTATCTGAACTTGTACTAAATGGAAATTAAAGTATGGGAATACTTATTCCAGAGGAACACATTCTTTCCTGTAGGATATTTACATAGCCCTGTGTAATGCCTGGAAGATGATTCATCAAGAGAAATATGAATAAACCAATTAAAAAACAAACACTTATTTAGCAAGTAATACATTTGACTATTTGATGATACCTTTCCTTCATTTATTAACATAAGATCCTCCGACAGTAGGACAGTAAATATTTTATGTGCATTTAACATACTTTTAGCATTAGCTCAAACTGTGCCTAAATCAATGGTTTTCTAATGTCAAACAATAGTTTAAACTCATTAGATGCTTGTAAAACTGTGCATTCAGAATAAGATTCTTTATTTCTTATTTTTACCCATGAAACAGTGCAGTGACAAACCTTTCCAGTTACAGGGATGCTTGCATTAGTATCTAAAACACCAACAGCTCTGCTCAGGACATCTCTCTTGCTGCATGATTGTACTAGACCCACATATGTTTAGTATTTTAATGTAAGATATACTGTTATAAGAAAAAACTAACTTTGTTGATCAAAATGTTTATGATTGATTCTAAATTGTTAGTGCAGTTAAAAAAATAAAACAACAAAGCTTCTTACAGCTATGTGATCTGTACAGATTCAAAATTGCCACATCTACCAGTCATTATGAATAGTTACTCTATGAATGAAGTTAATCAAAACTTTGTAGAAAATTTTTCTTGTGGATTAATATATATAAAACTATTTTTAAAGGGTCCAAAGGAAATTCTTAGGTTATCTGTCATCTTTTGATCCCATTATTTTTTACTTTAAAAATATTAATTATATAGAGATATTTAAATGACTTATATAATCTTAAATATCAACAGAAAATCAGTTTTTCATAGATAAACTCCAGTATATAAACAAAGAATAAACGGGAGTATAAAGATAAACTATGATTTCCTATACTTTATAAAAAGCCTTTTTTTTTTCTGTAATATTACAATTACAGGGACAATTCAGACAGTAATAACACTTAGTTCTTAACAATTACCATCCTTGGGGTATAATACCAAGGTGCTGAAGTGTTGGAGACAGAAGGGTGAGGAGGGAAGGTAGTTAATCATTTCAGAACTCTCACACTCAAGGCTGTTGACATGAGCCAGGGCAAAGGAAATAACCCTGTCAGCACCTGCATCACTAATGAAGGACAACACTGCCACACAGTCACAGAGCACTCACAGAATGAAGAGCAAGAAGAATAAATCTCTCTTGACTCCGAAGTGGATTGTCTAATGTATTCATACACAAATAGAACCTTGTATGCTTTTCTTTGTGCTTTTCCATTGTGGAGCTTGCTATGCAAACTTAGAATCGAACATTTTCACATTCAATTTCACCATAGGTAAGATATTTAATTCTAAAATATACCAGTTAACACTTGTTTTTATAATCTTTGGACATGTGTTGCAATTAGGATTCATGTTTAAAATGTAAAGATTTGGAATCTGTAAACTTTCACATTACCAGCAATTAAAGGAACATGTGATGTAGCTAAGGCTTAATGTGCTACAAGTGATAACCTAGACTGATGCATGCCCATTTTATATACAAATTATACATGAATAAATTATCAAACCAATGTCTGCCAGTGCTTTAATAAAGAAGAGATAGGTAGTGGGCTCTAATAAAATAAACTAAAATTATTGGAACATCCCGAACAGTCTAAGAATTTACTTCATGATTCTCTTTCTCTTAAACCATATTCGCTCTTTTTCAACAAGAGTCTCCCTTGATATAAATATACAAAAAAATTATGTTTATGACATATGTCCTTCATGACAATACATTTGCATATTTGTAAATCCTAATGAAGAATTCAAAAGGTATTACATATAGGTAGACAAAAAATGAATAAAATACAAACTTATCAACCCTAAACATTATATTCAAATTGAATATTAGTATTGAATAACAATTAATTAAGCTGAAATCCATAGTATTGGTGAGAATTCAAATAACTTCTATTTGGGGAATATATTTAATTCTCCTTTTATATTTAATTCTAATATACCTTCCTCAGTTAGGTTCCTATGCTGGTAACTTGCTAAATATAGGCTTAAAAATATATACCTCTTATTGTTTTAAAAACAGTTAAGACATTTTTATTTATGTCACTATTAAAATATTTCACTTATTAACTTAAGGGAAAGTGGAAGTAATTACTTGAATTAGAAACTACTTGCTTTCAAAGATATAAATTTTTGATCTTTAAAATCACCCACATATTTTTTCCCTCTGAGATATGCTAATAATTCCAGGTCCAGGACCCAAAGAACATAATAAAGCCAGAATAACAGCAAGATCTGTTCTTCACTTTGTGCGACGTTAATGAGAGAGCATCACCCTGAAGATGGGGGTCCTTTCAGTAAATTATCTAACCTTCTTATCCTGAACCCAGAGCTCATAGCAGAGGTAGTTATCAAAATGACTACTGCTCTGCAGGGGTCCCTTTGAAAAGCTAAGAGCATATTTCTTTTGACAGAGAAATTACTTTGAAATAATTTTGAACTCTATGATCTTGACAAAAAAATAGTCATTTTTAACTGTGTGGATTCCATTCATAGGTATCCCTGTTTCCTTGAATGTAGAAGTGCCTTAAAAAAAAAAAAAACTCCTGTAAATAATATCTTTGCTACATCTTTAACTGATAACCAACCTATCTCATTTGTGATGAGACATATATTATGCAGTATAATATGTTTATGGATTTTAAACTATGCAGCTTTAAGTGTTTTATTGTAAAAACAGGGGTTTTTATGAGTCTTAGAATTATTTTGTTAATATTTTCTTAGAAATTATATAATATCTAACATAAAACATTTGAATTTCTTTAATAAATGGATAACTGTTACCCATATTGTGTATTATGTGTCTCAACTATCTATATCTGTATCTGTGTCTGTATCTGTATATGATTGTTCAATCTCTATTTGATAATTTAAAAGTTTAATTATTAGCTAATCATGAAAAATTTGTTTACCTGAAAATTATCTACTTTTGAAATTTAAGGATAATTGATAATTATAAGGATAATAATAAGGATATTTTCTGTAGATATATGTGTAACCACAGGTGAATCTTCTGAAGTTTTGAAGTATTATCTTTCTTTATCAGTGTTTCCATAGCAATAAGAAAACTTGTTATGATACATTTCCAATATTTGAAGATATGTCTAATGACTTCATCTTAAAGTTTGATAGCTCATGTTCTAATGTTTATCCATATTCAACAGATCAATAGCAAGAATAGTAAACTTAAGAATAGGTCAACTACAAATGTATGGAAATTCCAGTCTGTTTGAACAGTCCAGCACAAATATTTTTAAATTATTGTATATTTTAATACTATGGATATATTTTAACAAATATCAAAACTCTTGTTTAGTTACAACCTGTTTAATCTTCTAGCTTAAATGTTAGTCTTTACCCAGCACTGGAAGACCTTGATGTCAATGAAATTTTTCTAGTTTCTTAGTTTGTGAGTAGAAGCACATAATAAGCTATGCCCATTTCGTAAGTGCTACAAAAATAAAAAGAAACTTCATACATTTTTATAACACATTATATGAGAAACTTTTCTGAATATTGTGACTACGTTAGGACATCATATCAAATAGACTCTAATTAACAATTGTTTTCCAAATTGTTTTATTTAAAAATATAAATTTATATTTGCATATGATTATCAATCCATTTTCTAGATTTTTATACCATAACTTTGTGGTTGCTCAATATTTAAACAAATAGTACAGTTGAGGCACTTTATAAAAATATTATTTTAACTTCATTAACAAAAGTATGTCTTCAAAGAAATAGTGTTCTAAATTCACCCACAACAATGGTAACTATAGAAGCAACACCACATCATATTACCTTTACATTCTGACATTGATCATCTAGTTAATTAGCCAGTTCAAAAGCTATTTTCATTCTAAATTTATGTCCCTTTTCTAAGGTGCTTCCATATCTTCTATGTTCTCTCTCTTTTCTCTCTCTCTCTCTCTCTCTCTCTCTCACATCTCTCTCTCTCTCTCTCCTTCTCTCTCTTCACACTTCTCCTCCAGCATGTAATTCACTTAATTATTCTATGGTTTATACAATAAGTGCTTCTTGTAGGCTTTCTGGAAGAACTATGTATTCAAATAGTCACTTCTGTCCTGAAACTTTTCAAAGCATACATACCCTAAAGCAATCATTCACACAGACATATAAGTTACACAGAACATGAAGACATTTTGTTTAGGACACATATGATTAAAAAAAAAGGGGTTTCAAACAAAACAAAAAACTGGTTTAATATTACTGTAACAAAAGCATCCCACTTACCTGGAATAAGCTGGGCCAGAAGGAGATGCTTTTTTGATAGAGTGAGGAGAGATATCATGACCAGAAGAGGAAGTTGTTTCCATTTCATCTTTATTCCTCCCTTACATTACATTAGCCAGCGATACAGATGTATGTTATCTGGGGATAAAAAAAATTACAAATATTGTTTTCATTTAAACAAAGTAAATAGAATACATAAAGATTGGTGTAAAAAAAATCTGTAGTTCATAAAGATTTTACAGCCTACTTTTAAGATGACAAGTAATTATTAAATGAATACAGTTTAAGCAAAGTATATTTGATACATTGTTTCAACCCCCACACACTTATTCATGTGTTTGTTTTTCATGATTTCTGTTTGCCAGAGTAAACTGTGGTTCAGACTTTGGGATATATCGTCAGAAGAAGGATGATAGAAATTTTAAATAAAATATTTTGAAGATTAAAGAATATATTTTTATAATCTGATTTTAGAAATATGCTGAAGTCATCCTAAACTGTTAGTTGTTAGTTCCCCACTGCATTTGATTTGTAAAATAATCTATGCAGATATAAGTTTCCGGCAAACACAAGTAGCATAGAACTTGGCACTGTGGCTCAGCAATTCCTTCAGTTCTTGGAATATATGCTATGCATATAAGGGCAAAACTGAATATCTAAAATAAAATAGGCATTTGTTAATTTTCAATTCATTTTTAGACAGATATTAGTCATAGCTGAGTCTTGTATTTATCTTACTTTTCACAAGATTATAAATAAGTGTTTAATTTTGATTCTCCTTCAACTTAGATAAGACTACCTATCACATGCACAAAATTGAGATTTCCTTTAAAGTGTCAAAAACTGCTCATTATGAACCTGGAATTGTGGATATGTTGAAGAAAAACTGAAAGACTTGTTCCCCAGCTCACATATGTATTAAAAACTTGAAATCCCTTTAATGACAGTAATTCAGAAACAAACATGTTAAAGAAATGAATGGAGTTTGTATTGTAACAAGGAAGTCTGAACTAGTCCCGGGGACACGGAGACAAGTAAGGCAGTATCCACCTATGTCATTAAGATTAGACAGACCTCATGAGGGCAGTTGTTGGAAATTATTGAATGATGCTATAGGAATTATATAAATATCTTATTACTTTTCCATAGAAGTAACAGCATATCTTAAAGTTCAGACTTTAAAAGGGAGATAATTGATTCATGGTGAACATTAAGATAACAGTTTAGAATATGTGAAAATATAAACAAATGTTTAATTATATATATAATTAACAGACATTTCATAGCTCCTGTGTAAAAATTGCACTGTATATAGAAAACTTCATAACAAAAATGTATCCATATATTCATGCATTCATTTTCTAATAATAGATAGATATATTCACTTCAGTATAAGAGGAGTTGTTCTTTGCATGTATGAGAGTTTTCCAGTATATAATGGTACAGATAACAGAAAAGAGGAGAAAGGTGGGATGACTCAGCTACTAGAGGTACTGCCAAAAGCCTGTCTGGCTATGTTCAATTCCTAGAATCCCCATGCCATGTTAAGTTTGCATTCTCTAATCTTCACACCACACGTGGTACACATATGCTAACTTGTGTACACATATGGGGGTGGTGAAGGGATGGGGAAAAATGAAGATGTATTTTAGATTGCAAATTTAGGGGATAGAAACAATTTCTTTTTTAAATTATTTGACACCATTTTTAGTCAAAACACTTAAATCAATCTAATACTAAATAAAGAGTACTTTGAAGTTATTCTACTCTTAATTTTTTTGTGACAGTCAATATGCCAACTTCAGAGAAAATGATATTTACAACTGTAGGTTTTTCTGCACCTGGCTATGCCTGTTTATTTTACTGGAGCAATACTGTGCTTTCTGACCATCCTTTCTGTAATACTTATAGCCGTAGAGCTCATTTGCCTAGGGCTCCTCTTCAAAGTACCAACTGCTGCCAAGTCTGCCTTCCCTGGGATGTTTGGGGATGAATTCGTTGCTCAAAAATTCTGTAAACATGTCTTATCAATGCTAGAATTTCACCTCAAATAAATAATATCTGCTACAATGTTTAACATGTTTTAAGCACGTCTGTGTCTTGAGGTCAGTATTGTTAAAACAGTCCTGACCCTGGTGTGACAGCCATAAGTGATATTCGGCACCTACTTATCTTTCATGCATTGTATGTGCTGAGTGTCAAGGGATAGATTAGACTGACAGATGGTCCAGGCAGAGGTGAAAATCTCACTAGGGCTGGTTTGTCCCAGAGGCTCTGCTTTAGGTTGTCCACTCAATATTCTCCATTATAGTCATTTTCCCAAGCGAAGAAGGATTCCTTTGCTTCAGAAAGTGTGTAAGTAAGGCGCATTCTGGGCATTTCTGCTTGGCTAGGCTTTCATATCACGTTTCCCTTCCCCATAGTTTTGTGCTTGCCTAAGGAGTTTCTATTTTCATTTCTTCTCCAATATTGAATTAGTTCAGAGGGCTGTAGATATCAGATATGCAGTTGTGGAATAAACAACTAATCTTGGATTTCTTAAATTTATGTAAGCACTTTTGTCTCAAACTTGGATGCACACAAAAGTCTACATGGATCTAGACACTGTTATTTGAAAGCATAAAATGATTACTTGTGAAATTAGTGGTTCTCAATTTTCCTGATGCTGTGACCCTTTAATACAGTTCCTCCTGTGTTAGTGACCCCAAATATAAGCATATTTTGTTGCTATTTTATAACTGTAATATTGCTAGTATATGAATTGCAATGTAAATATTGTGTGTTTTCTGATATTTTCATAGGCAACCCCTAAACAGGTAATGATTCACAGGTTAAGAACTGCTGTGTTTAATTATAGTGCCATATTTACCAGAATTGAAATTTTTCTTCAGTGTACTGATATGTCCTATTTTATTTTAATAAATATATTCAATTTACTAAGATTCTAGTTGATTTAACTTGGACAAATTGTATTACTCCAGGGTATATACTAATTTAAGCTTCTACTGTATTTTGTATAGCCCTCAAATAAATTTGTATCAACTAGGGACAAATGATTTAAAATTACATATTAAATGCTTACTAATATCAGATAAGTTTAAGTATTGAATCCAAATCAAAAAGGCACTTGGATTATCTGCTGTAGTCCATAGCATCACAGTAGAACCAAAATAGACTGGCAAAAAAATTCAAATTAAATGATTCCTAATGATATTTTGTCATACTGCTAGATCAGTGCCTTGTCCAGTTGTCCTCAGAGAGGCTTCCTCAGGTAGTTGGTGTAGAGTCCCATAGCCAGACATTATGAAGACAGAGAGGATAAAATAGAGTTCTCCAATGGTCCACTGAGAGGGGGGAAAGAAAGATTCTAGGAGTCAGAGGGAAGTAGGATAGCAGGAGAATGTAGCCAACCAAATCAAGGAAACAGTTCTCATTTGGGCTCACATAGACTGAAGCAGCAAGTTCAGGGCCTGTATGATCTGTCCCAGATCCCTGGCATATATGTTATAGCTGTTAGCTTGGTGGTTTTGGAAACTCCTATAAGTGGCAATGGGTGCCTCTCTGACTCTTGCCTGCTCTTGAGATTCTTTCCATCCTGTTGAATTACCCTGTCCAGCTTTGATAGAGGGCCTTTCCCTTGTCTTATTTTATCTTTTTTTTTTTTTGTCATATTTGGTTGTTGACTTTTGAGACCTGCTCTTTTTTGAACTAGAACAGAAGGGTAAGGAAGGAGTGGTGTTGGGGAGCTGGGAGGAGCAGAGAGAGAAAAAACTGGGATCAGCAGGATTCATTATAAAAGGGAAGAATCTATTTTCAATAAATAAGGAAGAAAAATTGAAGTATTTCAGTATAGATAATGTTTTGAAGTAGTTTACATTTTCAGCCAAATTAAATGGAAAATCAAGGGTAAAATTTCTCCTGTCTCTTGTCCTGTAATACATATCCTCTCCCATTCACATACCCATCAAGAAGTTACATTTTTATGGACAAACCATTATCACCAAAGTCCATGGGGTATGAATGCTCACCTTGATGTTTTATACTTGGCATATTAGTCAAGTATAAAATAATTATCACTATTACATTATGCCACAGCATAGTTTTTTCTTCCCCAAATCTTCTCAAAGGTTTGACTAGTTATCTCTTTCTTTGTATTCATTATCACTGATTGCTTTAGGGTCTCTGTGCGTGTGCCTGTTCCACCTCTGCAGAGAAGTATAAGTTGCATAGGTTGTCAGACTGGCTTGTGTCTTTTAGTTATATGAATGTGTTATTTCTCATCATATTATTATGGTTTGAAATGTCACTGTTTTCAGCATTAATTGGCATTCTATTATCAGCATGTCTCGTGATTTGTTTATATCTTCACTTAACATCTTGGTTGTATCTAAATTTTGGCAACTATGAATGAAGTTGCTGTCCACATCCATGTGCAGAATTTTGTATGTTCTGCTTTCAATGTGTGTTTTTAACTCATGTGAATGAGTCAGAACTTAGCTTGTTGTTTTACATGGGAATATTAAGTTGATGTTCAAAACCTGCCAAAGCAATTTCAATATGATGATCCACATTCAAAACAAAAAAAAAATTATGCCTTGCCAACAGTTTGGCATTATCAGTGGTCTGCATGCTACCCATCCATTGTGAGACAAATAGATGAAATAGAATTAGTTTTGTAATCACTATGGTAGTGGTGGAGTGTACATATGCACTTCTGGTAGTGTGGTATCTAATTCTTTAGAGCATGTTTTGGCATTTTGGTTATGCATCTCTCCTAACATGCATATCAAAGATGGTTGGTTCCACTTCTTAATTATTATTTTTCTTGCTTACTATCTTGTTTGGAACTTTGAAATATGTTGTGTGCTTTTCATGTTTTTAAATAACAACCCGTGATTAACCTCATCTTTTAGAACCATGTTCTATTGTCCTTTCCTGGTCTTTTCATTTGACTGATTCTATCTCTTCTGGTACAGTGATGTGTAAATTTAAGGAGGTCCAGTTCTTTTTTATTTACTTGACATACCTCAAAATGTTTGTATTTTAAGTAATAATTCTAACTGCATTTTTAAAATGCTTAATTTGAATCTTGTGTAATTATACATTTTCTCACTTCTGTGTACAGGGAGCTAGTAAGATTAAGGGCAGTTTTACTTGAAACAAAGTATGTAGGTGTGTTATAAATGTAAGCATAAAATTAAAAAAGGAAAAAAGATAGCATTTTCAAGTAAGGTGGTTAAAGTAACTATTTGAATGTGAATGTGGCTCTATCATTCAGCAATGTTATTTGACTTTGGAAAAAATTGTTCTTTTAGTTGAATTACACCAAGTTTAGGATGGAATATAATAACTACATGAAATGTATTACTGAACCATCACAATTATCATCATTATCACATCATCATCAATGCCAGGACATAATTGACTGACACTATTTCGACAATGTGAGTTTATATTGTTTTCTGATATCAGTTAAGATTGGTATTATGATCACCAGTTTCAAATGGCAACTGATAAGCTTCCCTGAGGGCAGTGTTAGTATTGGACTTGGATTGATATTTACACTTTACTTGATATTTAAATAGTATTTTAGAAAGCTTAATTTGCATGATTTTATAATTGTGACTTACTAATTAGTAGCATTTATTGAGATATGACTTACATACAACCAAACAAAATCTAAAGTTCAGTAATGAAAAATTAATGAAGCTATGAACCATCTGCTCCAATATAGATAAAGATTCTTTAAGCAAAGACCTTGTTGTCAAAAGGCTGATGTGCTGTATGCATGTGCACTCATGTATAAATATGGCCAAAGCACATTTAAAGAAAAATCTAATAATGTGTTCTAATTGCTGTTTTTAAGAGAGAGTTTCTTTTTAGCATATCTTAGGAAAATCTTGTTGAGTTGATTATTATCTAAGTTTCTAGGAAGTAACAAGTTTCATAAGAACTGCATTTATTTAATGTTCCTTTGGGCATGTATTCTGAATTTCTCTTCAAGGCATGTTCATATGTTCGCTTCCTAAATCAAGAGCCTGATACCTATTGTTTAGCTGTGTTTTGTTTGTTTCACTGTTTTTGTTTTCTGCTTTTGATTTTCCCATTAAACTTTCATTTGGTTTTGAAGCATTAATAGTAGAGAAAAATAACTCAGGATTTTCTTATAATGATCCAAAGTTTATCCTTGTGCAAATTATATTGCACTTTTTTCCTTCTCTTGTCCTCTAAATGTTAAAGTGATATGGGAAACTAAATGACTTTGAAAATTGTAATTTCCAGATTCATGTTTAGATTTATAAACAGAGTGATAGAGTGTAGTAGATTAGGCTTGCCAACAACAGATTACTTGAAAATGAAAGTCACTGAATGTTAGATTGTATGCAGCTAGTAAGCTCTTAATGAGCAAATCTAAGAGAATAGATACAAGTGGAAAAAAACCTTTAAAGATACAGCAATGTGATGACAGCCATTTTCTGATGGGCAGGAAATAGAGAAAAATGTAATATCTTCATGGTGGGACTGTTTTCAATGCTTCAAAAATTACAAGCTAGGCAATGGAATGCCAGTAAGAAATAATGCACTCATTTATATTGCTCAAGTGTGTGTATGAGTGTTCCCATATATATCTTTATGTGTAAAATATGGAAGAATTATTTTAGAAGCTAGTGGTGAATTGAATTTTACTGTAGAGTTTTCTAGAATAATGTGTGTCTAGGTCTACAGTTAGTATTAATAGTGCTACTAAAGAATAGGTTACTGTTTCTGTCTAATTGAGTGTACATTTAACTTGAAAGAGCAAGAATTTAGAAGGATTTAATATCATACAAAATGCAGGTTTAATGCCTTCAAATAGACAAAGAAAACTGAAAAAAAAAATATTACCAGTCTCCTACTAAGTAGGAACATTTTATGGCTCCCAGGAAGAGTCTATTATTTGAAAATAGTCTGCATATAAAAGCAGAGGACTTAAAGCCCAGTTTTAGGATGAATTGTTTAAACCATTTAATTCTTTTTATGTTTTAACAACACTTATAATTTATTCATGTTATATTTGACTTAAGAGTGTAGAATATATTTAGAGAAATCTTTCATCACAAAGTAGACAAATACTATTCTTTATAAATTGTCAAATTGTCCTAAGCCCTGAATTATCAAATCGTACACTTAACAGTGTCATTATTAGCATCCCCATTTTCTTTATGGACTTGGGGGATTTTTTTCCACAAGAACAGAATGAAATAAAAATAACTGGAAACAAAAGAATTTTAAGGAAAATGGTAAAAAATTAATACTGAGTTTGAGAAGCACATAAATGATGAAACCATTAAGGAAAATTTGAAAAATTAAGCAACAAGGGTCAAAGAAGGGAATGTTTTGGAACAGCTGTCTCAGCAATTTGTCGCTCGTTTTGAAGGCTTCTGGCTCTGCATACACAGCCACATTCATATTCATACAATGGTTCTGTTTGGGCAGATCATAAGTTTTCATTAATTTCAGAAAAGGCTAGATTATTCTTATCATGTTCCCAGGAAACAGAGCAGTTTAAATATATTTGGAATCAACCCAGGACACAGTGATAAAGCTGAGGATGTGTAGAAAGAATGAGATGCTATGAGATTCTTAAAAATCCTCAGAATGCTGAAGTATGTGGTTAAATCCAGGTAAAGATTTAAAAAGTGAAACTAACTTCCTTCCTCCCTCCCTCCCTCCCTCCCTCCCTCCCTCCCTCCCTCCCTCCTCCCTCCCTCCTCTCTCTCTCTCTCTTCTCTCTCTCTCTCTCTCTCTCTCTCTCTCTCTTTTTCTTTCTTTCTTTTTTTTGTTCCTTGCTGTCCATTCCGTCTTCTTCCCATAACCTCTCATAACACTTAAAATAGTCTAAGAGTTCCTTGTGTATTAACATCGATTTTTATTTGGATAGAAGATAAAGATGAACTGTGGTGCATACATTTTCAGATAAAGAGTAAGCTGGCTCTTTAGAATACATAATTCAGAAGTAAGCATTATGCCAAAGACTGATTGCTACTATTTTTGAATCAGTAGATGTATCTGACTACATCATGGTCATCAAAGTAAATTTCTAGTAGTTATTACTTTATCCTTAAAACACTTCAAGGTTCAACAAAGACAGTGAGTACTAGTATTTATATAGTCTATAAAAATACAAAGTACAACAATATGAAATAATGTAACAGTCTTACTCTCCTATTCTGTGTAGGTAAGATTTTACTCCATCAATCATTTTAGGATACTCATGAAATTCAAGGAAAAGTAATTGTTTTGTTTTATTTTGGAGCAATGATCATTGTTCCAAAAATGAACAATCAGAAGGTTCTTTCAACACAGAATGTAAAGCAAGTATGTACCAGATTGATGGACTACTTTAAATAAAGTACTATGAGAAAGCCTCAAGGGAGTCAAACTAATGATCACTAAATATTGTACTTAATGCTCGGTCTCCCTGCAGCATGTTGAGGACAGCTCTTCAGTGGTGCTTCGAAGCAACACTAGCACCCATGGGTTAGATACTTGGAATGCACTTCATTCCTAGAGTGAATATATGCATCCCAAGATTAAAGTCTAAAATCAATAAGACAGTAGGATGCTTGTCAACTGCTGACTAAGAGCTATCATCAAACTGATGGAGAAGCCACTATGTATAAAAATAAATGCTATGTTCTATCCACAAAGCATGATGAAGATAAACACCAGTTTCTCTAGTGCAGCTACTGCAATCATTAAAGAATCAATGGCAAATTAAACTGCACAAATCCTTAGAGAGAAAAGGAAGGTGGAGGGAGCTTAGAAGTAAATGCAAAGAGCTTCAAATCAATTTCTCATCCTAACCATTGAGAGGTTCATTAGTATTGCTTACATATAGGCAAAAGAATACAGTGAAATGAAGACTGTGCTTTCTTTTCACTTTAATTATAAACTGGCTATAGCAGAACAAGTTTTAAGACACATATTTCTAGAATTAAAACTGAAAAATAGCTTTATATAAAAATTTTTAACCATCTAGAATTCTGTTTTCATACTTCTCCTATTTTGCAGTTAACATAAAAACCATCTATATTAAGCACTTTTCTAGAATAAGTGTACAATTCACAATGATAGTTCTTTAGAAGTACACTCATGTGTACCAAGACAAAGAAAGGCTATTTTCAAACAAAAGCAATTTTCAAAATGCTCTGCTCATATTAGCTCAGCCAGATGAATTCTCTGCCCAATTGACCTTCAATCATATTGTTCATTTCATCATTTTGATGAAAATTAGTGGGACACATGATGTTTGGGCATCCTAGCTGAAAGCACATACAGTTGCAGACAGATATTTTTGAACAATGTCATTCTTCAACTACCATGCCATGGAAACACACATTAATAGTCTCCCTGTTCTCATAAGGCTTGTCTCAGATAAGTGAGATTTCTTTCAACACAGGAAAAATGAAAAAAAAAAAAAAGTCTACCATTTTCTCTAACGTTACACATAAAACTGGTTTACTTAACATGTTGAAAGGGAGATTAGTGTAAGAATTAACAGTGAGAAAAAATACAGAGCAGGGAAATGGCCAGAGATGGGACAGCAGATGCAATAGTTATTGAATTTGACAATTTAACTAAGTCTATAGCAAGTGAGATGTCCTTACACAATTTTCCTGCATAATCTCCTCTGCTTTCAGAAGATACTATTGAGAAAAGACTCTTTCTCATGTGCTTAATGTGATGGAAAAAGGTTGTCTTTTGACGTTATTGTTTTTTCTCTGACTAAAAACTTAACTGAAGTCAGGTAAGTAGAAAGTTAAAGGGGAAACACACTGCGATATGTCCACATGTCAGTCAATAGGAATGCCTGAAGAGGTTTTAGAATGAAAGAATGCATTCAAAGGAACATGATTTTAAATTGTAATTAATAGTTTCAATGTAGCACAAAACAATATTATCAACAAAATATATACTAAGATGGCCATGCCTAATGTTTGTCATTTTCTGTTTGTTTGTCTAATTTTTTGAGAATTTTTTGAGTGCCATAATATAGTGCAAAAATAAGGAAGGTGGTAGGTAGCTAATACAGATAAAGTAAGGATGGTGATATGTAGCTAATGCACATTTTCCACTATAATGCAGGGCACAGTCCAAAATAAGTTAAATATGCAAAGCTGAAGGCATTACTGTAGTAGATAAGAAAGGATTTTCTATGAAGATATTAAAAAGAGAGAGAACAATATAATGGGTTTCTGAAACATTGAAAAATGTCTAATATCACTGAAAATATTTGAAATGGGCCTGAGAATAGAAGTTATGGATTGAGACAAACAGCTTAAATATTGTTGGAAAAGTAAGGAATTCTATACCAAAGGAGTGCATTAGAAAGGTTTGGAGACCATAGCCTTTCTGTTTAAAGATCAATAAACATGACACTACTGGGTAGAATGTCAGTGGACCTGCGGGCTGTGTAGCTTGAGAGTGAGGCAGATTGTAATGAGCTTTAGTGGAAAAGATGCTTAAAAGAGGCTGACTTGAAAGAGACCATTTCTTTGACCTAAGTTCAGCAAACTTAAAGAAGGATCATACTATTCATGAGAGTTTTGGCATCTAGTATAGTATTCCTTAAATCTCTCACACTGTCTGCTATGTAGCAAGCACTAAATGTTTGTTGAAATAGTGCTTGGTTGAATTAACAGAGTATATGAAGTTGAAGTAATCTACTTGCAGAGTAACACAAGGGCCAACGTAAAATCTGTATCGTTCATTAAGACCCTCTATGATGTTTGCTTCTTAAATTGACATGAAATCATCACAAGTGAATAGAGAGCTCTTCCCACTATACTTATCAATATTGGCAAGAACAAAATGTACTCAATTTTTTGTTTTTATTTGCATTTACTTTATATACAAATCAATATCAAAGACACTTCCTTGAATATATATGGAGATCTAAAATGTATGCAATAGTGTTAGGAAACAGGTTGTGGCATCACTTTAAATAGATGTGATATTTAAATTTAGAACTCTTACATGGGGATTGCTATTTTAGTGATTAAATAACTATGTCTTTGTATTAAAGAATGCTATTAATTTCTAATCTGGGAGTGTATTAACATTAATACTTAAATGAGCTGTAAATTTTTCAATTACTTAAGAACAAATAGCTCTAAAGATATCATTATCCAAAATGTACATATAGCCTAGTCAATCTGAGCAATTACCTTCACTTTCGATTGGCCTAGTTTATGAAGATATAGCATCAGGGTGAGCACAAAGTGAGCAAGCATTACATTTCAGACTATTATTAATTATAGGAAGAATGACATTAAGGAAGTAGCAGAAGACTGGGTCACAGGTAATTTCCAAATGTCAACATGCACAAAGGCATAACAAAAGATTCACACACAAAAGATGGTAAATGAAAAAGGAGAAAAAAAAATTTTCCAACTGGCAATTGTGTGGCACACATTCTAGAAGGCAAAGGGTTCGAAAGGCATTTAGCTTAAAACCATTCAGTGTTCCTTTAAATGTCCTCCACAGCACCAGAAATGGACGATTCAATTTTCAAAGATAATTGTGTCTGATAACTATCTCACTCCCTTTCAGCAAGAATCTGATAAACACCTAATTACACCCAAGTGATTTTAGTGTTTCACAGCTGAGCTGGTAAGATGAAGAGGCAAGGCCTGGTCATCTAGTGCATCTGGAGGGAAATGCAGTTAAATTATGAATTCATTGTGTTCATTGAGCTAATGAAATCTTACCAACCTACCTGCAAAACCATTTATTAGTTTAACAAAAGAACATCCTTTTAAAACACAAAATCATGATGGCTGTAACATTTACTATTTTCCAAATGTCATCTAAAATAATTCACACTAGCAAAACATGTATAAAGTTACAATTACAGTTTAATTCTATGTCATTATACAAAAAACATTGGTCAACTATATTGATCATATAGGATGTAAGGCAGATATCATGTTATTAGTGCTTTTGATGTTAGTGCTCAGTTAAACTCTTTAAGTAAAATAGACATGCATACCATTATATATAATATATTTGAATGTACAAATATATTCATTTTTACATGTACATGCATATTAAGAGGACTCTGTATACTTTTAAATGTTATCTCCTATCTCATTCTTGGTTTTTCTCTATTATGTACTTTTTATATTCCATGTTGTCATCTGCACTTTGTGGTCTTAAACTAAGAGTCGACATCATGTACAGTTATATCATTATGGTTTGGAGAGGTATTGACCAAGATTTATATGATACAGGCCTAGTCCCAAATGAGATGCTAATTGGATATTGCATATGTCTTTGAGTAGTGAGGACTCATGAGAGAATCTTGGGTCATTGTGAGTGTTTATTTCAAAACAAATTTTTATGGGACTTTAGAGAAGATTCTATTTATGAATGTGTCTCTGCCCTTTTTTCCCTGACTGTCTTTTTGCTGTAATCAGTTACTCTATGACCTTTCATTCCATTGGTACCTACCTAGTCATAATGAATGACTTAACCAGTGCTCCCTGCCCACCCTCCAAATTTAGACATTGAAGCTCTCCATACATGACTTAAACAAAACCTCTCCTTTCTTCATTATAAATCTGTCTCATATATTATATATACTAATGCAAAGCTGACTTACATATCTGGCACCTAATGAAATTGGCCTGGCATCAAACAGTGAACTATGTAAATTTGTCTTTTCACTCTGGTCCTGGGAATGAACTCTTTCTCCAAATCACTTCTATCTCTGTATCCTAAGGTACAAATCTCTCCCTTAGTAATAGTATGACTCAGAAATGATAAAAACACTAGAGAATCACTCCAACTGGACTAAAGCCAAGGTATGTCCAAGCTTTAAGGTAATATGCCATAGGGTTGGTGTAATTACAAAGGAGTTACTGAATTGAGAAGATCTTATAGAACAAATTAACTGACAAAAGGTAAAAGTTAAAATGATCTCTTCTCCAACATAACATTTTTCTTGAGACTTTGGGATTTTACATCATATACCCTATATCATATTTCTTTCGAGTCCCTCACTCTTCTTCCGTTCCCTCCAGTAAAAAAAAAATCAATTTGTGTTATCTTTTTTTTCATTAGTCATGTTATAATTTTATTCTAGTGTTGGCACAAAGAGTACTGTCATTTGTTTGTCTATTATCTAGAAGGTACCCAACAAGGGAAGCTGTTTTCTGCATTGCTGAGTTTCTTGGCTGGATTTTCTCAGTAAGAAATGCCATTTAGTATTCAGTTGATGAGCGGGTGTGACACTCAGGGGTCATCAGAGAATTCTTAAAGCAGTGCAATCCTGAGGGTTTCTGTGTTTCAGTCACAGGGACACACAGGTGTCCAGAGAAGATGGGGCTTTTATCACCCACCGCAAGAAGCAGGTAAAGACACAGTGCAGAGTTCCTAAGATCCATATGGCTACACCAGACACTGCCCAAACTCTAGCAGTCTCTAGGAAACAGAGAACGTGGGTTATGGTTTCTATTGCTCTAAATATACCTGTTCTCTTGTCTGTTGTCCAAAGGATTTCATGGATACAATTTATTCTTGACTCAAGCCTATCTGTTTCTCATGAAATACACACCTGGCTTGATGGAACACAGCCACAGTGATGTTAGAGGTGACTGCTAGGAGGTACTCCCTGAGCCTTGGTCACAGTGATCTTCCTGAAGTCATACAACTCAGACAATCCCAGCACTGCATGCAGATGCTGATATTTGACCCACATTTGAACAGAGATGAAGCATCCTCAAAGGTCCAATGCCATGCTCCAATACAAAGCAAGCAAGGAACACGTTGAACCCTGTGTGGGGACAAACCAGTCTCTTGGACTTCAGCCACTTTTTCACATTTAGGACAACAGGGTGTGTTTCTGAACCATCCAGTCCAAAGTGTCAAGGAACAGGAAGCCTGTCATCAGTGGCCTTCTAGTTGCAAAAAACCTCCAACACTATCAATGTTTAAGGAAACAAAAGAAATATTGTTTTATCTAAATACTCACTGGGGCATAATCAAACTCTCAGCGGTCCAAATGCAACTAAACACCAACACACACCTGGCCATAGTAAAACCAGAGACATAGACATGGTACTCTATGGCAGCATGTACCCAGACATCTCCATGGCCTTAGGTGTGGAGATTAGTGTGGCATCTTGTGGTATCATGGCTCACAAACATCATTCACAACATAATTCAGGCTGTGTCACAGACCACAGAAGTATATGTGTCATTCAATGGTAATTTGGAATAAAGACATCAACACAGACCAGGCTGCAAAAGGACTCCAGATCCAGACATGGCCCTGAACAATATCACCGGACATTACATCAACATGGATCCTGGTCACAGCACAGGCTATGCACAAAGATGTGGTCCCTGGCAACAGAATTGCCCACAGACATCAACATGGCTTCAGACTGTGGCACAGACGACAGACATGGTTGTGGCCTTCTGTGGTAGCACAGACTTTGGACATCAACACAGACACAGTAAGACCAAGCTAAGATGATCTCTTATGCAAATGTCTGACTGGCACTAAACACAACTTCTAAATAAACTTGTATGTGTAGAGAATACTTTCTCAGATCAATAGCATAAAAACAGAATATGTCAGTTCACAAAACAGAAATAATGCATTCTATTATTAATGGACAATTAGAGAATGAAAATGATTCATCCTGAAAGTTACGATATTTCATCTTAAAGACAAGAGAATAACTGTTTCACAGAGCTAATTTTTTCTTTTATTAGTTTTTTGCATTTTCTTTTGCATTTTTTACAAAATTTGCTATAATTTTCACTTTTATATCTTCTGGTTCCTCATTCTCACCCCTCTATCTCTGTCTCTCTCTCTTTCTCTCTGTATAATATATACATATATATGGGAAGCTTTTACAATCCAACCATTATATTAAAACAATTAATTTTAAAAAATATTGGAATTGGAAAATATCACTACATTGCTTCACTAACTTTACTTTCATCATTGTGATAGCGTTAACAATAAAGATGACAGGGAAGAGACAATCACTCATGTTGAAGACGAATTTGCTGTACAACCATAAGAGCTAAGTTTGAATTTCTAGAACATGTAAAAGAGAATTTGCCACCCAGCATATATAATTCTAGCTCACTTATAGTAATATGGGAGGCAGAGACCAGGGAATTCTCAAATTTGGCAGGACAACTAGCCTCATATTAATACACAGTGGCAAAGAACAGTGACCTAAAGTTATCTAAAGCAAGGTTGAATGCAAAGACTAATAGGTTCTCATACACATGGTACCTTGCACACTTGTATTCACATACATGAAATTGCACAATACACATATCCCCATATTTCTAAATAAAAAATTTCCACCATTATTGCTTAGATTTCCTGTAATCATAGCACTGGGGTAAAATGGCCACCCTTGGCATTCCTGCAGCTCATTATGATGCAAGTGTTGATGTCTCATTCGTATTTATAATAGCTCTCAATAAAACATGCTTATATCCATATAACAGAATGAGAGAAGGGTCTTACCTACTAGGAATATTGACAACTAAAAAAAAATAACTTGTAGAAAAATTGGTCTTTACTTTGTTAAAGTTAATATATACTATTTTTTATTGCTGATATTTTTAAGTATTAAAGTGATTTTAACCTTTATGTTTTAGATTATTTGTCTTCTCTGAATATTAAAATAAAGAAAAATAGAAGAATCTACAAGATGTGGTTAACATATTAAAACATTAACCATAAATATTAACAGATAAGTAGCAACATTTTTGAATATTATTTTTACTATGCATTGATCTTTAAAATCAAGTTAAATTGAAAATTTCAAGTTTGTATATTCTAAGACATATTATTTTTAAGTGGGCTATAGGTTTAATCATATTCAGTACATATTTTTATCTATTACTTCTTTGATTATTTGTTGATAAAAATGAATTTTCATAAACATGGCAATTTAAGTAGCTGGAAGCAGAAATGACTCTGAATATCTTTTCATTTCTAAAGTAAATTTTTTTGACTCAGGCTATCTGTTCAGATGCTTACTCCTGGGACAGGAAGCTCCTAATTGAACATGATATTTTACAGCCCTGAGACATGTTTTTCATAACCAGGGTATTGAATATTTACAACCATTATAGAGGCTGATGTGTAATAAAAGTCTCACATGATTTAAAACCAAGAAGAGTCTTGAGGCTAATCCCATTTGCGCTGTATTTATGTGATATTGTATTGATCAATTAGTTTCATTTCATCATATACGTATGTATATAGGCAGTATTCTTTACAAAATTTGAAGAAAAATACATATGGTTTTAACTTTCTGCAGTACTTGATCTGCAACTTATCTGAGCTGCATAAATTTGCTTACAAATTGGTTATTTGGAAAGATGGTTGTATTTTTATTGAGATTATTATTAGATTCACCATGTACATAAAACACATTTTAACTCAAAATACAGCTATAATGATTATAATTCCTTTAATCTCTTTTTGATATCACATTTACTCAAATTCTGATATTTCTCAAGAAATTAAATTTTCAAGCCCTGTACCAATTTGATTTCAAGCCACATCTGTTTCAGGATCTTATCATTTTGAGTTACACCCAGCCTGATAAGTTGACAAGAAACATGAAGTAAATTGTAGAAATATTGCTCTGTGTATGAGAACAGACAGTGAACAAAAGATGGATACCTCAGCATCTAGTCACACTCAAGGAAAGAACGTCTATAAAATAAGTTATACATCTCTTAAATTTATCTTCTGGAGTGAACAACAATATTTTATGTGCATTATATTAAATATCTTTCTTAATAAATAAACACAACATGCTAACTTGGTTCTCATAGTGTAATTGGGCCACCGTCAATCAAACACATAATTTGAACCAATAAACATTTCCTCATGATTCCAAATCTGCATTTAAAACATCCAAGCCATACCATCTTGGATCACTTTTGTGTTTGATCAGTTTTTCATGGTATTATGGTTATCTTCACTGTTATCTTGATTAGACTAAAAATTAGCTGTAAGATTATTAAAGCATATCTAGGAAGAGTGGTTAGGACTGTGATAAAACAAACCCAAGCACAATAGAAATCTAATTCCATGATAGAGATCTTTTGGACAATGGTAATAGTGGACTGTCAGTTACAGGGAGTCAGTCCCACCTTCTTCCTATATACCCATTTCTCAGTATCACATCTTTCATGCTGTGAAAGGTTCTGTTCTGCTTCCTGGCCAGGATAGAATGACAACTTTAGAACTGCCAATCAAAACAAGCCTCCTTGTTTATTCATGTGTATTCATGTGAAAAAAGAAAATTTAGATAGATGCTAAAACATTCAAGGACTTTGATATAACAGATTATATGAAATAAACAATTATCTATTCTTTTCATACATAGAGTAAAAATGTCAGTTGAAATGAATGCAGAATGAAATATAGAAAGATTTGAAAAGAACAGGATGAAGAATTTCTTACTGAATACAGAAAACATAGATTTTTTTTATTCAGTCATTGTTGTGTATAATTGTATTCTTAAGACTTTGGAAAATGATGTTAATAGCTCATGAGATAGAGACTGAGTTGGGATTTCATATAGCAAGAAAGTATCTCAAATTTGATTGTTCCAAGATGAAATAAGTTCTAGGGAAGAATTTCAGTGATTATATCAGATTAATGCATTTCATGTCATTAATCTGCTTTGCTATAGTGAACTACAATCTTGTTATTTAGGCTTATAACAATTTAAATATGAAACAGACTAAATATGAAATGGATTCTCTATAGGTCCCTATCCTTTGTTTCTGGACTATTGGCTCTTAGTAGACTATGGGAAAAGAGGAATCACTATTAGTCGTTTTTAATCTGATGCTGATCCCACCAGGGATTACTCCAAACCAGCTGTCACACAGACTGTGACTAACCTTTGTGAATCACAAAACAGAACAAATAAACAAGAACACGAAAAAGTGACTTGTGCAGAGAGAAGAAAGAGGACAAAAAATGACAGAAAGAAAGTATATGAGAATAGTCAATATACAAGACTTACATATCTAAAATTGTAAAAAGTAATAAAAATCAAAATGAAAATGGATTAAAGTACTAAAAATTAACATAAAAATTAGAAAAAGTAAAGAACTTACTATAGATATATAAACCAGAAATAGTAATTAATCCATATTAATACTTATATCAATCTAAAGATAAAATATAAATGTATTTAGATTGGGTTAAAAAGCATAAAGAATTTCTACCAGAAACCTACAAAAATTAATTTATAGTAGTATAAAAGTAAATGTATTATGGCTAGGGAGACTGGGCAATCTGGAAAGTTCTTGTCTCTCCAACCCAAAGAACTTAGTTTGATTCTCAGAAGCCATATAAAATGCATGATTGAGTGTGCATTTATAATTCCAATGCTTAGGAGTAGTGATGGAGAATTCCCTAGGGTTCCCTGGTCAGCCAGTCAAGCAAAATGGACAAATTAGGTTTAAAAAATCACCTTGTATTGGACAAAATATAATAATTGTTACTCCTAAGAGATGACACCAGAAGTTGCCATCTGGCCATCACATTTATGTGAACCCATATGCTAGCATACCTATAACAAAGAGCTGTGCACAGGTGGACATGTATGTATGTAGTATGAGTTAGAAACAGACATATTATATAAATACTGAGTAAATGAAATATGACATGCTAACATGAAAATCAACTTCAGAACAAGTAAAGTTTACAGGCGGAAAGATATCATTATTGTAGATGAATTTAGTAACTCAGAAAACACCAAAAATACTTACTTGAGTGTATAAAAATGCACAAGAAAATCTTCTGGAGAAATATAAAATAATTAAAGAGACTACAATAATAGATGGGAACTACTTCTCCATAACTACTCAGAAAATACAGTATCATTATGGGTACACATGACTTGAACTACATTATTAACTGCCTTGACTAACACAATTGTTAGAAAGAAACTAAACTATCATTGGCTCTTCAAATTACATATTAATCTTTCACTGAGATATATGTTCTAGAATAGGAAAAAATTCCTTAAATGGTATATATATCTCCAAAAAAAAATCAAAACTGAAGGCAGAAATATAATCTCACCAATAACATTTGCCTACTGCCAAAGAAAGGCTTGGTTCTTTTTTTCTTGTCTTGTCTTTTCTTACAGACACATACACACACACACACACACACACACACAAACATACATGAACAAGAGAGAGAGAGACAAAGAGAACTTATATCAACAGTTATATAAAGTCTACAAATTATAAGATTCAATATCATACCATTTTTAATAGTCAATCTACAGGTTTATTTGCATCATAATCATATTTAGCCTTTCTTTCAAGTAGGAATAAGATATATTAAAAAATTCATATAGAAGTTTAATTGTTAGGCTAACTGATAATATTCTCAAGTAGAAAACATTCAAAAAAAATCACACCATCTGATTTAAAAGTTGACAGATCACAGCAACTGTACATGGTTTTATGAATAAATAAAAAAGATGCAAGAAACAGATCAGAAAGTTCAAAATTAGACCTATCCATGCAGAAGACTATAAATGTGAAAGCAGGTAGGTAAACCCATGGATACAGCAATACTTGCTCAGAAATCTATCTTAATTTTTATTTGTATCAGAAGGAAAAATTTAAAGAATTAATAACTGCTCTTGAGAATGATTTCATAATTTTATTTTTGTTTATTGTTATAAAACCTCAAGTTTTGTAGATATATCCATTGGGTCTGAGCTTTTCTGCAATGGTATCTATCTGTTGAAAGAGAAATTTTCTTGATAAAGGGTAAAGACTATAGTTATCAGTGGCTAAAAGGACAAATGTTTATACATTATTGTTAGTGGCTATACTTGTTTAGTAAATTAGTGATTGTACCTCACTTCCAATCGTTATGATTTCACTAGTGATGAGTAGTTATGCTTCAAAGTCTCCAAGAATATTGTGGATGGAAGGGGTGAGAAGGTTGTAAAGGCCACAGAATTTGAGATTTTGCTGTGAGACTATGTCTCCTCATAGTGTGAGAGGCTACACTCAAAACGTCTCACAAATATGACTGTGAGAGCTGAGTTAGAATGATACCAATAAGCTTCCCAAACTGTACTGAGGAAAGGCCACATGGCCTGGCTCTGCACCAAGTACAACTGAGGCAATCTGGGATTGTGAGAAGTGGCCTTCTCCAGGGGAAAGGACACACATTGGTGGTTTTCCAGTATCAAACAGTCAGTTCTGACAACATGCATACAAGTAGCATTATACAAACTGATCAGGTTAGATTTAGGAATAGATTTGTATACAATTACACGTAAATATGTGTACAAAATAATTAGCTAACAAAAAGAGACCATGGAAATAGAAGGAGAGAAGGGAGCTGTGTTTGGAAGAGTTTGAATGGATGGATAGAATGAAAAATTTTATAATTAACTTACAACCTCAATTATTTAATTAAAAAATAATCAGTGAGCAGTGGTGGCACACACTTTTAATCCCAGCACTTGGAAGCAGAGGCAGGTGGATTTCTGAGTTCGAGGCCAGCCTGGTCTACAGAGTGAGTTCCAGGACAGCCAGGGCTACACAGAGAAAGCCTGTCTCGAAAAAACAAAAACCAAAAACCAATCAGTTTCTGTAGGAACATTTTTATTGTGATATAATACCATAACTATAAAACAATACATCCTAATTTGAATCAAATCCATTAGACTTTATAACAGCAGGTTAATATAGAATTATAAACATGTTGAAAGAATGTAAAAATGTTACTTAATTTCCTGTATATTGTATTAGCTATTGGATCATGATTTTTAAAAAAAAAGACTTCCTTTTGTGTCTTCAGTACTTGTAATACAGCCACAATTTAATAATATTGTTCGTACTTATTAAATAATAGGAACAAAAACATGAAGTCATTGTGTTTTGTCCCACTTTCATCAACAAACCAAAGGCCCCTTACTAGTTTCCTGCCTTCTATGTGCACTCCAAATTGACACATGCTTTTAAAGATTCAAATTAAAAACCCAATATATGAGACAAAACTGCCGTGTGTGACTGTCTGTGTTTGCACTGTATCTACTTACCTGTTCATTTCACTTTAGTTAACAGCTGAATGATATTTAACTTTGTCCTTGAGCCTCATTTTCATTATGTATCCAGGTAGTTGAAAGTGGAAAGGGACTACAGGAAGAGATAAATAATAGTAAAGAATTTTGGAAAAGTCATATGATACCTGTTGCTGTAGGTGATTCCTAAAATATATGCCTAAGCATATATAAAAGGGGTTTAAATGGAGTTAGCGTATAATGAGTGTATAATACCTCCCCCTGGTACCATAGGTTATCAAGTAAAATGCCCAGTGCCAGGTATGGGTTACCTTTCTTCAAGTTGTGGAGTGATATGAACTGGAGAGAAATGGTGCACTGGATAAAATCAATGGCTGCTCTGCCACGGAACATAGTACTCACAACTGTCTGTAATTCTAGTTCCAAGGGATCTAACATAGTCCCACAACCATACATGCAGGCAAAATATCAATACATATAAGATTCAAGAATAATTCATTTTCAATAAGAGGAAGAAAAACTGAGAACTTCCGTATAGAACAACTTGGTTTCTTTTTAATCCTGGAGACTTTTTTTAAAGAAAAAAATGGAAATTCTATTCGGCTTCTTTATTCTTTCTTTCATTGTCTACAGTAGATGCATGCCCAGACTCAAGTGCATGAATCAGCAAGCAAAAGTTTCCCTCTTGAATTTATTTATGAGATTATACTGCAGAAAGGAACAACTGTAAAGGGAGAGAAGGATGAAAAATCCTTGAATTTATCTCTAATAGAGTCCAGAAAAAGGAAAGTCATCTTGATATAGCTTTTCACAAGACATCATTAGTATTCCTCTCAATTTTCTCAAATCAATTGATGATCTATAATTTTCTCTTCCCTGTACTTAGAGCATAATGTCGGAGGCAGATACAATGCCCAACCCAGAAACCTGTCTCATACGCTTTCTCTGAGCCTCTCTATGGCAACTTCCCTTTTAAATTCCCTCTATTGTTGCTGAAGTATTTCTGGTTGAAGACACTGACAGAACAAAGCTCCTCTCATAGACTGCTTTTATCCCTACCCATAAAAGCCTATCTGGGAAAAGATTGAAAGTTCACAAGACAATACAAGCTGAAGCAAACAAAAGATTGTTCCTGACTAGAGTATTGCATGCTTTGTCCTTAGATTTAAGGAATATTTGAGGTGACAGCAGTAATGCCATCGTAGTAACTTTTAGGAAACTAAGACTTGCAGCAATGACTGGAACAGGCAAAGCTACATAATAAAAATATTAGCAATAAAATAGAATATATGTGATATACATATGTACATCTTCATAAACAGTAATTGCTTTTGTATATGGAACATGCTGAGAGCTTTGTAAATGACAGCCAGAATGGCTGATAACATGCACAAAAAGCAACATACTGTGGGCCATGACTTTTTGGCTACTAAAATTAAAATTAGATACAACAGTAATTTTCAGGGCTCAACAGTCACATGTAACTGAAAGCTATGGTCTTTAAATATCACAATCAAAATACCCATCGTTTTGAAATATTATTACAAGGTCCCAATAAAGAGAAATAGTTTATATGATGTGGACAAATTTGAAAATCTATGATGTAATATTTGAAATGCATACACTTCATTAATACATAATCAGAGAATTAACAGTGTCTAGTTCAATAGTTCTTAACCTGTGGGTGGTGAACCCTTTGGGGCTCACATATAATCTATTTATATTAAAATTCATAAAAGTAGCGAAATTATAGTTAAGAAGTAGCAACACAATAATTTTATGGTTGGGGTCATAAAAACATGAGGAACTGTAGTAGATGGTTGCTGTATTACGAAGATGAGATCCATTGGTATAGTAAAATCATGTATGAATTTTCAAGTGTTTACATTCTAAGGTGGTATGCTAGTATCATTTCTAGTATGTAGTACAGCAACATTTCATAAATAATACAGATCAGATTTGAAAATATGATCCAATTTCTTATCTGAGTACCTTTTTTTTCTCTTAGAAAAGAAGCTATCAAGTTGAGAATGGGAGGACATGGGAGGGGCTTGACAGGGGGAGAGGAAAGGAGAAAAGTGATGCAATTGTACATTAATTAAAACATCTCTGTTAAAATCACTCTTTTTATATGAAAAAGAAGCTGGTAAAATAAATAAGTAAACAAACTTAGCTTTTGAAAAAAAGTGTTTTCCTCAAATGCCACAGTCAGGGATACATTGGTTTTCTTGTAGGACTTCCAGCTATGGGAATGGGGGTGAGTGGGTGTCTTTGACATTCCAACTTGCACTTGGACCCTCTTCCTCCCTCTAGTTGTCTCACCCATCATTGATAGGAGGATTTGTGTCCAATCTTATCATATTTTGTCAGACCATGTTCTGTGGTTATTCCTGGAAGCATGCTGTTTCTTTTTAAGTTTGTCTTTTTTGTTTCTTTATTTATCTTTGGGGGGAGGGCAACGGAATATAATTTTAAGAGTGAACATTTTTACTTAATGTTTCTTTGTACTAGAAATAAAAACATGCAAAGGAATTTTCCAGTTTGAATATAGAATGTTATAATTAGGTTGACAATTCTCTATTATGAATAAAGCACTAACAAGAGATACTGCATCAGGGTTTATACACTTACTTACAGTCCCTGAGTCAGTGTGCAACAAGTTCATTTCTAGCTGACTCTTTTAGCCACACCTTTATGCTTTGTTTCATTACACCAGATCTACATGAAGACCAGACTGTGATCACATGGTGTTAATTCATATTTCAAGCTTTATCATTACAACATAGCATTAGAAAGATCTTGTTTTTCAACAGTGATAGGGTTACCTTTGAGTGACACTAGTGATTCCAAAAGAAAAACCAGTATGATATTACTTCTAGACAAGATTCTCTAAAATCTTAGCTCTCTCTTAACTCCATAAAAGGAAAAAGACTTTGTAGCTTGCTGTTTCTTTCTGAAGTGTTTTTACTTAAGTGTATTTCCCCTGTGACCAAACTGGATGAGGAAAGTGTCGAAGTTTTTATTAAATCAGTTTACTGTGACCACCGTGATAAAGAGGATGGTGCACATTCCAACAGAAATGCCTGTAAAACCAGAGACTGTTTTTCATTTTCATCTTAGACTTCAGAAACTTCAACAGACTTACAATCCATAATCACTAACATAAAACTGAAACAGGCATCTGCACAGTCACAGAACATTCCTAATACTTAGCAGCATTTGAAAGAAAGGTACTCATACTTAGTTTCCACACATCCAATGTCAGGCAGCATTATCTGCACATTGTATTGACAGAGGCAGGAAAATGCAGCCTGATTCTCCCCACAGTCATTCTAATTTATTTAGCGTGAATCTCAGCTTCTAGTTGCCAAAACAAACCACACATATCTTTTTAAATTACATCACATTCTGACTTTCAAGAATTCATTTGGCAAGGAAACACTTTCTGTATATGTGGAAAGTCTTGTTACTTTCTGGAAAAAAAAAAAAAAGAAGAATCAAAAATTCTAAAAGAAAAGCTGTTTTCAGCCTCAGAGCTAGACCAATGCTGATGAATATTGTTTTCCTTCCATTCCTATGAAGCAGTTAGAATCAGGGAAGTAATGTACCTGTGGGTATTTTCTTGTATTCATTTCAATCAGTTCCCATGAAGCCATTACTGGCTCCAGAGAAATATCTACATTCCTAAATTGTAATAATTAGTTTCTAAACTTTCATATCAGTAAAAGCTAATCGCAACAGCTGCTATACTTTATCTGTTTAAGACAAAGAAAGTAGAAAAATCAACAGAAAATTGAAAAAGATAAAGTATGTGAATTAGCAATTAATATAATGTTTATTGGTACTAAGTCAGTAGAGTTGAAAGACATTGATTGCCTCAAAATGGTTCAAAGTATGCTAACATTATCAAATATAATTGAGTTTATTTTGCAATATTATGGAAAATACAATCAAAAGACTTTCATGTTGTATGGTACAGTTTTGAGAAATCATTGCTATATTAAAGACTTATTCTAATAGTACTCTGACTTATCAAATGACAGTGCTAGTTTCTACAAAAACCTGTATTTGCTCATTTCTGATAATATTTTTATAAAGTAGGGAAAATAATTATTCATTTCATTAAGACTAGGTTATACCTGTTTTTGAAATGATGAGATTACTAATTATAAATAATTAGCAAGTAATTACTATACTTCCTAATTCGTTACTATAATTATTAAGTAAGTAATTATTTACTTAATTATTGGTTATTTTGTTCGTTTGTTTTAGAATAGCCTACATCTCTAAACAGTGCTCAGAAGAAATAGAAAGCATTTTTCTCTATAATTACATTTGACTCCATAAGACATGTATTTTATTTTTGCTGCTGGCTAAAAGTTATAGAAAACCACCTAACAATTTAATGGCATATCAAAAAATCATTTCATTTACTGAAGAGAGGCAAGCCTACATGATTAGATTTTTGCTAAAATGTAACTTTTTATTGGATATTTTATTAATTTACAATACAGATGTCATCCCCCTTGCCCATTTCCCCTCCTAGAACCCCATATCCCATCTCCCCTCCTCCTTTATACTTTTGTACCATTTTGATTACATGCATGTATTAAGATTAGTTCTAGGTTGAGGGTCTAGCAATACAATAGATGCAAATAGTCAAGGAACAAGCAATAGAATAAACACAAATAGTCAAAGAAAAAGCAAGGCATTAAACCCAATTACGTGAACACTCCTGTGATCACTGTTTCTAAGGGCTTATCAGGGTGACCAAAGTATCTGAGCCTACTTCTCTGTCCTAGCCCAAGGTCATTTTCATGTCTGAAGCCTACTTCCTTGTTCTAGCCTCAGTAAGTTGAGAAGTGGGGAGGAGAAGGCATGGGGAAAGGGATAGGGACATGGAAAGGGAGAATGAGAAAGAATATACATAAATACATAAGTAGGAATATAAGAGTTGAAAAGAATAGAGAAGGATGTTAGTAAAAAGGAGGACATGAGAGATTCTGTTGAATAAAGTATATCTATGCATGAGTTGCCTGACAAAGTACCAAGTTTTAATGTTTTAAGTACAATGAATAGTAAACAATATTAGTTTTACCGTATCATCATCATCTAAGAGAGAGAGAAGGGAGAGAAAAGAGAGAGAGAGAGACTGAGAGAGAGAGAGAGGAAGAGAGAGAGAGAAGGAGAGAGAGACTAAGAGAGAGAGAAGAGAGAGAGAAGACTAGAGAGGAGAGAGAAAGAGAGAGATGAGAGAGAGAGAGAGAAGAGAAGGACAGACTAAGAGAGAGAGAGAAAGAGAGAGAGACGAGATGGAGAGAGAGAGAAGACAGAAGAGAGAGAGAGAGAAGAGAAGAGAGAGACAGACTGAGAGAGAGAAAGAGAGAGAGAGAGAAAGAGAGAGAGACAGACTAAGAGAGAGAGAAAGAGAGAGAGACAGACTGAAGAGAGAGAGAGAGACAGACTGAGAGAGAGAAGAGAGAAGACTGAGAGAGAGAGAGAGAGAGAGAAGAGAGAGAGAGAGAGAGAGAGCCTGCAACTCAAGGTCAGATTCATACACACATGTACACAAGATAACTCACAAACACAAAAATATATACAACTAGTCTATTACCCTTCCCTTCTAATCATCTCCATTCCTTTGCTACACTTGTGAAATGCACAGAAACTCATTCTACCAGGGATGCCCCAGTGGCCACCGTAGACCAGGACTCAGGTATTCAAACTTTACTATCTTCTGTTCCAGTCTTTCTAGAGTTACTTTTGTCCCACTACATCTTGCCCACAAGAGCCCTTCTTCTCAGTACAGCTTCATCTCTTGGGGATTCTACCTCTTGGTGTGGACCTAGGGTTTCCTAGTTCTTTGCCAAAGAATATGAAATGACAGGTATTATTTTTATAAGAATTCCAGATTACATATTGGATTACTTTAAATTTTATTAAACAATTATAATATGATAGGCATAAAAATTATTTATAAGAGATATACCAATGACCAGTGTGTAATTCATTGATAACTGGACCATATTTATAAACACATAATTACTACAACTTGGCTTCTGAAATTAAATTAGTAATCAATGAAAAACCACAAAATTAAAACTAAATCAGGATCATGAATAAATAGAAGAATAAAGTTGTTTATTTGATGAGGACTAACTGCTGGTTGGATGCATATCCAATCTAATATGCCAAGTTCCCGAGCTATAAAGTTCTGTATACAAGCAGTGACTAGTATATAACTAAGCTTTCCATTAAATATCTAACTGAATTGACAAAAGATATAAGAAATTTCCAGGACCCCTTAAAAACAAGCAATTTGTTGGAGGTTAAAGAATAAATTGCTAGTTGGAGGCATATCTAACATTAAGAAATCACTTTATCTGACTATGCAACTGTATCATCGCATGACTGATAACATATGGCAGATTCAAAACCTCCACACATGTTTTTTTACTCATGATTACTGATGAGTTATTTCCTTAAGCACTTAACACATGGTCAATATTTACCTTCTAGTCCATGCTCAGTCAAATAAAATAGTTTAAAACTCTTGTTCAGAACAACATGGACAACTCTAGTTCCATAGCTAAGAAGTTCTGTCTATAAACAGCAAGAAGTATGTGACAAAGCTTTCTATTAAATATCTAACTGAGCCAGCAAAAGACATGAGAAATTTCTTGGATCCCTTTAAAAACAAGATCATTAAATATTAGTAATGTTACCAATCCCTGAGATGTCTCTAGAAGGCATAGTGATTTCACTAACAGAAAGCAATGACTCTCTAGTTGATTTGGCCCATATCCATAACAGTGTATTTGGGAATTTTCAAGTTGGAGAAGGTTTATTGCTGTCTCCCTAATCATAAGGCTCTCACAGATCACAGACATATCCAGTTTTCTCTACTACTGAGCAAGTAGACATTGTGATATTTCAACAGTGATTTGGTGGACACTTGTTGCTTTGATGTTTCCTTTAGAGACTGGGGGATTAAAATTTGATGGAGATACTTGGAAGTCCTTAGTGGAACATTTTAGTGTGATCTTTTGGTATCTTATGAAAATTCCCTTCACTGAAGGTTTGGGTTGAATTTGATTTGTGGAATCCTGGCTTCTTTGTTTCCTTTTATTTTCTGGGAAGATGGAAGAAGTAAGGACTTATTGTTTGGTTATGTTTTAGCATTTTCCTGTTATGATGTGACATGTCATTACAATCCAAAAACTGTTCATTTACCATGACAAAGCTAACTGAACACAGAAAGAAGCCTCCAAAACCATGAATCAATGTGACTCTAGTCTTCATAAATTCATCATCTTTGGTTTTTACTTATAGTACTTGAAAGCTGACTAACATGGGTAGTATATGCAACAATTTTAAGTAAGTGTAATAGATGCTAAATTTGATTTTATTTTGGTAAAATTCTTAAGAAACTAATGTGTATATACAAATATATATATTCAAACACACATATATATACATACATATAATGTACATATATATGTGTATATATGTATTATGTGTATACATATATACATCATTAATAAAAGTATCTCTGCTCTACCTCACACAAGGCTATCTAAATATAAATGAATAATCTAAACTATAGAAATATATCTGTGAGCCTATTTACACAATGTAAATAATTTTTGAATAATGAATAATGAAATAAGGGAAGAACAAATGATAATCTATATCTATTAGAATTAAGATTTTAAAACTTTCAAAAGTTTTCTTTATACATTTGTATAACAGGCATGTTGTATCAAATATATCTCAAAAATCCTCGGCATTTAACTACATTATTCTATAATTCCAAACATATAAGCAAATATTCTTGGGTCAAATATATGCCTGGAAGCATTAAAGTAATTTAAATAAAAAATACTTCAAGAATTTATTATATAGTGAGAATACTGAGAATATTCTATATATCATAAAATAAAAAATACCATAAAATTTCAAATAAGGTTCCCTATAATATAAATATTTGAATAGGTCTCCAGAAAATGATACTTAGCAAATTCAGAACCAAGAGAAAACACATGTGCCAAGGTTCCACTAATAAAATATTCAGTAACATGCATAGCAATATAGTAACATACTGAATACATCTGCAGTAATGGGAAAATTTAAAAATATACTCATAGAACACTACACTGAAATCATGAATGATCATCTCAAATTTGAAGAGAGAGAATCTCAGAGAGGTCCTTGTAGGAGACTTTAACTGCATTCTTACAAATCATGGTATCAAAATTGTAAAGAACGATTCAAGTAAGGGAGTACGGTCAATTATGACAGATTCAACTGTGAGAATGAATTTCATGTTTTTCTGAAAATGTTATAAACTTGAAAATTATTTGAAGAAATTGATACAGCTATTTGAACAAAGATCCTGCAATCTCCATTAATGTTGGAGCAGAAGCATTTATATACATTTGAACATTCAACTTTATCTTATAAAAATGAGGCAAGCTGAAAGCCACATTCCTCAAACTGAAGTCAACTGATTTATTTGCAGAACTCAGCAGTGCGTCATATCATCAGCAATCCTTTAGCCCTGAGTGCTGTGTGAGCACCCAGGGAGACCAGTCATTGCTCCGTTTCCTTTCACATTAGGACTGGAAAGTCCAAAGCATTCATGGATGAAATGGACACATACAGAGGCTCTCCTTGGCATAGTTTAATGTTTCATTTGATGCCAAAAAGTATTAGACTTTCATTTCACTCACATTCTTCTTCTATTTGTGCATGACTGCAAAAAATCTATTAAATGTCAAAGAAGATCAATGAAAAGAAACTAATATTGCTCAAAATAAAATTTATCTTCCCATAATTCACTGACATTTTTATTCAACTGCACTTTGATTGAAATCTGGGTCAGAGTTCAACTTATCTTCTTCAATGCCCAATTGTACAGAGAGCAACTGTTCATCTTCCTTTTCACGATTATTTCCCAGGTAAAGTTATGCCTGTCTGTGAAACTAAGGCTGGAGAACACATTGACTGTTTAAAAGGTTATTATGATGCTATTTTATACTCAGGTTGACTTATCTTTTGATATGTTCTAATCGACCACTCTAGAGTTCCTAAAAATAACTGGATAATATATTTCATAATGTTAATATGGTTGAATCCATACAAAGTTTTCTGTTCAGTGTCATGTATTTCACTTTAAAGCTGGTCAACCAATGGAGAATTACAGAAGTGATGGGCAGAATCTATTTTATCTTCTTTGTCCTTTATTTATGAAAGCTCTTTAACTTTTCATGTCTATTTTATACTTGTTATTGTTCTAATATTTAGTAGAACTAATTGCTAGTATATTATGTCCTTATAGCTTAAATGTAGAATAAAAATTTTATAAGACCTAATATATTTCCAAACAACATTAGGAATATTTTATTTGTCATTTATGAATGAAACTATTGCTTATGAGTATCGAATATATTATGGATTCTGATACATTTGACTTTGTAAAGATGCAAACTAATAGACAAATAGAGTAGCATATGGCATGGCCTATAATCTCTATGCAGTACATGTTAATTTAGAAGTAGTGGTGGTGGTGGCAATATTATTTACATACTTGTGATAATATCTCAGATATTGACAAACAGTACTGGATGGTCATCTAGTATTGCTTCATTAGTAAAGATAAAAATAAGCTTGAAACATTATCATATAAACTGTCCTATAGGATATAAATATTTTCTTGTATCTTTGCTTTCCATATGCTCCATTAATACTACATTTATTTTTAGGTATTCTGTCTGAATTAAGTAGCCATAAGTAAAGGATAAAGTCATTAATAATGGATGTGTAATGCTTAGATATGTGACCATAAACACAAAATCTAATTAAAGTAGATTTGCATATCATCATTTTAATTGTCATCAAATGTATTTTTCTGTTACCTCAACATGGAAACTACTAAAAATATTCTTATTACATTTTTTTATTATTTAGTTTAACTGAAGGAAAGCTTAAATATCATATAATAATTTATTTGATTGCTCTTATGGAAACTATATGAAATTAGAACGAATGTCTTTATCCACCATGCATATGCATATTTAATTGGTTTATGAAAAAGGATATGAGAAATGAATTTATTTAAGAATTAAGATCTTTAATTAATTGAGATTTAATACAGAGATTATTCTTTCACTTATTATTTTTTACATAAGACATCTAACTTCTTAGAAACTAAAATTCAAAATCTATTTATTGGACACATCATAATGCTTCCCTGGTTCAAGTTCATTTACCAGGATGCTAAAACCCATATAATTTTCCCATATCTTATACTGAATAAGAAAATGTTAATCTGTGTTTTGTGTCGGTTTGCTTTATCCCCATATGGGACTTGGTATTGATAGGAATGGCCGTTGTAAAGAATCCTCCACAGAAGGAAGACAAATCTGTAAGCTCTTTTCAATCCTTTGCCTTAGATTTCAAGTTGAAATGATGTGGAATCCCATGAGGACATCTTTCCTAAGTGAATGGAGCATGATTTTAGATTGCTCGGATACCATCAGTAGATACTCTTTTGTGTAAGTCTGCAGCTGACCCACCGATAAACAGCTCTGAAGCTAAGGAGCTCTTCAGTAAGTAATACCATGGAGTCCTGCACTTTCTTGTATTATTCCTGCTGATATTAAAACAGATTAGTTGAATCTTTTTCTATTTATGTGTACAAAACTATTAAAAGGGCATATGACAACAGAATCAATGTACTAATTTCACTTTGTAAATTGTTATATGGAAGGAGTCATTTTACGCTAAATCTCTACAAAATTAACAGGGGTAAGGTAAAGTTCTCCTTGTATTATTAGAAAATAAAAAATATCAAGGATGTGATAGAAAAAGTCATGGGACTTTTATTTAACATTTCTATTAAAAAGATATAGGTTTAAAAAAGTGATAAAATAATGAATAATCTATTGATCAGCATATAAAGGGATGTTTAATTTACTTAGAAGTAGATGATTCGAGTTTAAAATATAAATTTAAAAAATGTCACAAGGAAATACTGTCAGTAAAAGTGAGATATCAAGCATCACAAAAATATATTATTCACACTCATTCTTAGAAGGATTAACAAAATACTCATGGGAGCAAAATATGGAGACAAAGTGTGGGGCAGAATCTGAAGGAGGGGCAATCTGGAGATTGTTCCACCTGAGTATCCATCCCATGTGCAGTCACCAAAGGTAGACACTGATGTGGATGCCAGGAAGTGCATGCTAACAGGAGCCTGATATAGCTGTCTCCTTAGAGGTCTGCCAGAGCCTGACATATACAGAGGCTGATGCTCACAGCTAACCATTGAAGTGATCATGGGTTCCAATGGAGGAGTTAGAAAGAAGATTGAAGGATCTGAAAAAAGTTTTGGGGCCCCCATGGGAAGAGCAACAGTACCAAAACAACCAGAGCTCCCAGGATCTAAATCACCAGCCTGGGAGCACACAGGGAGGGACCCATGGCTCCAGCTGTATATGTAGGGGAGGATGGCCTTGTCGATCATAGGTGGGAGGAGGTCCTTGGTCCCTTGAAGGCTGGATGCCCAGTGTGGGGGAATTCGAGGGCAGTAAGGTGGGGGTGGGTGGGTGGGTGGGGGCACATCCTCATAGAAGCAGGAGGAGGGGGGATAGGATAGGGGGTTTCTGGGTCGGGAGGAAAAAATGGGGAAATGAGATAACATCTGAAATGTAAACAGATAACCTTTAAAAAAAGAAAAAGAAAGAAAGAGAGACATTACAAAATTAAACATTCAAAGTTCTCTAGGTCTGAGAGATAGAAAGTGGTAAAAATTTATTACTAAATCCTATAATTTGGAACTTCATTTATTATGCTCTATTAGATTTTACAAGAGAGAAAACTGTATGATAGAAAGAATATCTCACTTATTATTTCAACACAAAATAAGATGGATTTCTGTTTAGTTTTGTGCACAAAGCAACCACAGAGAAAAGTAGAAATTACATTCCTATTTTCTGGGAATTATTCTGAAATATATATTCAAAGTAGAACCTGAAGTGTTCTGATAATCTAAATATAGTTAAAAATATACATATGAACATAGAATTTTTCACATTGTCCTTCATGATGACTACTTGTTGATTTTCAGGAATAATTGATATGAATTTCATTTGATTGAGCTTTTCTTTGTTTCCAATCTCATCCTTCCATTACTTACAGGAGTTATATTTTCTTTAAGTCTCTCTATCATCATTTTGATTTAAATTCTTCAATTTTTTTTATTGCCTGATTCTGATAACTTTTTCCTATTTCATCTGCTTCTGTTGGGCTCTGATTATCTACAGTAATTCTGTAGCCTTTGGTCTCTCACACTATTGAGGTCTATGTAATGAAGTATGGAGTGTCTTGCTTTCCCTCACTTATGGTTCTTTCCTAGAGTATAATGTAGGAAAGGAAGACTGATATATTTATAGTGAGAAAATCCATTCAAGTCTCATTAATAGCATACTATACTATAAACTGTCACCTATCACAAAAATTTGGGAGTAATTGTTCTACTTTATTAGTCCCTCCCCTTCCTTCATAATAAAATGATTGCTTTAATGTGACTATACATGTTTCATACATCTTTAGTGACATATATCGTGAACTGCACTTTTAGATGTTTAATAATAAATAGTTTCATGTATTATACTGAAATTCAAATACTCAAATAGGAAATCCTAAAACTTGTTCAGCAGTGTGATCTTCAGGAATAGCTTTTATGGGTTTGGTTTAGTTAGTATCTGAAAGTAAGGGCAATTCCTACAGAAGAATAATATGTGTATAATCAGATAAAAAGTATCAATATTATGTAAAGCATTCCTTAGAAAACAGGTAAAATATAAGATGTTCCTCTGTATTATCATATAGTATTATGTGCCTCTATTTGCTGGATTATCATTTTTAAATCATATCAGATTTTATTATATATTTACATATTGTTTGTGGGGATTTCTGGATAATTCATGAAATATTAGGACAATAAAATTATATTGTTTTTTTTTTAACAAGACCCATAAAGGAGAACAATTTTTTTTCCCTTCTCCTTAGGTTTTGCTTTGCTTGCCTCAGACACTGCTGGTATAAAGCATGTTCAAAATACTTGTAAAACTGTGAATTTCAGTGAGGAATATATATGACAAGTTTTTCTTCTAGTCCACAGCTTCTTAAGCATTTGGAAAGCATAAACCTTTTCCCCTAAGACATTTTTATGTAACCCTGGCACATATGACCAAATATTATGGATAACAAATTACTAAGAAATATATTTAAATAATTCCTTGATATTCCTTCAATTTGAAAGGAAATTGCATCTTAAGTACCTACATACATTTGTTCATTTCTACAAATGAATTTAATATTGGCTGAATATTTGACCCTGAAGGGTACAGCACATCTTCAACATATTTCAGGATTGTTCAACCTTTCAATTTTATAATCAAAGATGTTAAGGATGTCCTCTTACTTTGTGGCATGGTATCAAATAGTAAAAGTTCAGTTAGGGGCATTTCAGTTGTAAACTTGATCACAATCCCAAGACACACTTCATTTCATGGCATTTGACTAAAAAGTTGCCAATTCAAACAGAAACATTTTACATTAAACTGCCTAACACTCTCGACTTAATGATATACTAATATGATAATTAAGAGCTGAAGAATTATGATGGGAACATATTGATAATATAATTAAAATGATATATTTTTTAAAAATAAAGACAGAAAAGCATGTGTGTACAGTGAAAGCATTGAAGTCCCTACTACACTTGTCTGAATTTGAGCCCATGGTTTTCTCAGCTAGTACTCACTGAAGTTGTGTAGCATAAAGCATGCATGGCATAAAGTATGCATGTTACCAGGTCAGAAACCTAGGCTACAAGGAAGTTATGCAAAGTTATATTTGAGTGCTTCCAGATATACCCTGATTTGTTTACATGTTTGACTGTGGATTAATGTCTAGTCACTGTATGATAAGGAAGATTTTTCTACTGCCAACATTTCACGACTCCCACATTCAGTTACTTGATGCCAAATGTCATAGGTTACTATCAGTTTAAAACCTGGGATCACGTTAAATTTTTTTATACGGAACATTCATTTAAATAGCTTTTCTATCTTTTGTCTTTGGTACAGAAACTATTTTTTTTTACTTGTAAATGTTGTGAGTGATAGTTAATGCAAAATATTTGAGAGTTAATACCCAAACTCTATGGCTAAAAAGCATTAAACCATAGAAACATTACTCTTCAATATCCTGAGCATTGATATTAGGATGATGAAAAGATGAAGAATGGGAGAGGAAGAGAGATAAAGAGGAAGGATGGACAAGAGGAGAATGTTTGATACTTACATTGTTTTAAAATTCACTCTACCCATTGACTGACTAGTGGAAGATTGGGAGGTGGGTTTTACCTAGTAGTCACTTAAAGAAGTCAAACATCTCAGCCTCTAGCATATGTCCCAAATATTAAATTAAAGACATTCAGCTTTCACTAAAAGCAGAGGCAGTTGAGATGGTTACTGAGATAAAAGACAACTACTGTAAGAGTATGATCACTCAGCAAGGTCAATTGGTACTCAATGGCCCCAGCTTTCTTTTTCCTCCTCTATTGCAAGAAGCTTAGTGTCTTTAGATTCAGTTCAGAGAAATAATGAAACTTGAAAAATATGCACATGCCATACAGAATCTTCAAGAATAAATGTAGATTCTATGTATTTGTAACATAGATCATGGTTTTTTTTTTTTTTTTTAACAGTTTTTATATAACTGTTACTCTGCAAAGAAAGTGAAAGATTGCTTAACAAAGAAAAATTTAAAGATTTACTCTGTGGTCTACCACTTGTATTTCTTGAAAGTCAGAATAGTCTGATTTATATTTTTAGTCTCAAAATAATACAAACAACTATAACTAGTATTCAAAGCTGGGTTTTTAAATTTTCTCTTTGAAATAACAAGCATACATTTTCTAACCATGGAGAAATACAGATTTTTAAGCAATTATAGAAACTTGAGGAATTACTTAAAAGTGTTGAGAAAATGTAGCCATGTTTCGAAATTCGATGCCTAAACTAAAAAGAATAACAACCAGAATGACAATTCTGAAGTTAATAATTTATTATATTTTGATAGTTTGTGGTTTTATAAAAATTAAAGAAGTTGATATTAAATAAAAGTTTTAAACATAACTCTACGACAACTATGTTATGTGCCTGGAATCTTCTGTGAGACTCAGTAACATACGAAGAAATAAGCATGAAACTATCACCTAGATTCATTCTCACTGTTATCTACTTTCCTTCGAAATTTATATTCTAAAAAGATTAAAAAGGAAACTATTCCGATTATTTTTAAATAAAATAAAAATCTGGCAGAATCTGTTTGGTCTTTTGTTGCTTGAAATGTGGTTTGAAGCTTATATATGGAAACATGGCTCTAGGCACCTATACACCATTGAATGGAATTAGTAAGTCGGTCCAGCCTTATGACTTGAGGGAACCATAAAAAGCATCTATCAGAGATGGCAGGCAATGAAGGAAGAATTGTATGTAATGTCAGGTTGCTGAGGATGGAGAGAAGATGAATGGTAATGACACATCAAGGAGACATTTGCAGGTAAAGGAAGGATTATTTAAAACGATGGACCAAGTAAAAATATACAAATCACCCACTTCAATTTACTTTCCTTGATTGGAATAGAAAGTACTTATATCTTAAAGATAATGTTTAGATCAAACTTGACAACTTGAATAATGAATATCATGTACCATAATTTTGCTGACTTGACAGAGGACCCATATGTCAATGACGAATGATCATGCAGTGAGAATTATTTTCCTGGAGTCTAGTGTCTCTGAGATATTGAAGATGTGGTTAATTATTTCTTGATAGTAATTGTGCCAATATTCCTATGATTAAATATTCCTATGATTTTTTAAACATATAGTCATGTACATGCTCTTTAAAAATTCCTCCAATTTTTACTTTCATGTGAAAATACCCTAATTTCTCTCTCCACATACTTATTCTGTATGAGCAAAAGCACAATGGTCTACCATTACAAGGCATGTGTATTTTGCTTTATTTTTTCAGTGTCCTATTTATACAATGTTTTTAATTAAAGTGATATAAATAAGTGCTAATTTTAATTTGTATCAATCTCTATATGATATAAGGACTGGAAATAAAAGAACTGAAACATTATAACATCTTACTTTAAGCACACAAATTATTCAAATTATTACTATATGTTTCATAGCTGAAATATGTGTGGATAATTACAAAATATAACATTTAACTTTTGTATTGATGTTTCTAGGCATTTAAAAACATTTACTGGTCCAGTAATCATCAGAACTTAATCATAGATAAACCTACCTGGCTATCTAACTATTAACTTAATTACAGAAAAATTTTAATGAAAAATTGTAATGGTATGAGCAAACTGGCCTCCAGGATGTAAATTTAATGGCATACAAATTTAAATTAAACAAAAAAAGATAAGAGTCTATTTGTGTAGGAAATTGTTTAGTGATAACCATGAGATAAATGACCTGGTATTTCCAGTGGCCAATCACATTTCCTTAATTTAAAATAAGGACTTTTTAATATGTATTTAAACACCTATTGCTTCAAAGAACAGTTGTGCTTTGCAACAGGTTGTGAGAAAGAAGTATGATTTTGAGTTTCATGTACTTTATGTAAAACACCATTCAGGTAGTGTTATGGAATGGTAAAAAGCATAGTAGTAGTTTGAGATTTATGCTACTTAACATAGGAGATAAAATTATATATCTCTATAGGAGAGGATCTATGGTATTATGGTCCAAAAATATGGTCATTGCTTTTCATATTAATATCTAGCAGGGATTTCTACAATGGAAAAGGTACCACCCACCAAATAGGTGGCTACTGATACCAAATATCTCCCTTACTCACCAGCCAACACTGTGTGGCACAATTGTAAGGAAGGGACTCTGGTGGTAGGGATAACAGCTAGGTTTAGTCCAACAACATCAGCATAGTGTTAAAATATGATATGATGTATGGTTGACAAAACAATTGTTTTTCAATATTATAGTCTATCCCAAAGACACCATATGCTACTAAGTAGGAACTGAAGACACTCTCACATGAGTATTTCATCTAAAATGTGGTTGACTTTTCCTTGTTGGGAATCAGAAAAGTCACTTGAGCTTGACAAACATTTGATTCACCAGCCTAGATCCCACATTCTATTGGCCAGGCCAGGAATCTATTTCATAGCAATACAATGTAGAAGTAGGCTCCAAAATATTTTAAAAGATTTTTATAATAAAATTTTGATGGGGTTTTAAGTGAGATCATATAATACATCGTAAGTTGCAAAGCATGCAGAAGTCATCATTGATATGTTGGCTAAAAATTATGCTTTAGGGTATAGAATAACACATTCCCAGAAATACTGTACATTTACCATCAGAGACATTTATAAAATACATATCTCCAAAGGGTACAATTCATGAATGAGGAAACTAGTACATAGACACAAGAGAGTCTCCAGTATTAGACAATAATCTGATGACTCTTATTGCAAGTGATTCCCCTTCCCATAAACCATAGCTCTGAAATATAAATGTTATGGTCTCCAAAGATGAAACAATTGCACCAATAAGTGTCCCATTCAATTACAGTCCATGCCTTTCCCTGAGGAACTTTGACTTGATTCTGGAAAGGATAGCTTACTATCCAAATCAGAGGAAACTATGATACATACAGTCAGTGGAAACTATGTTTAGTGTCTAAGTAACGAACTGAGTGTTTCTAAGAACTCTAATGCCCACATGGACTGCCTCACACTGAAAAAAAGAAACCTGGGTAGCAGAACGTTCTAGAAGGACTTAAGTAATGCCACCAATTCATCACCAAGATTAGCTGAGGTAACAGCTAACCGTGTAAGTAATGTGGACTAAACGAACAAACAAACAAAAGCAAATCAAACAAACAACTCAAAACCAAAAACCTAATAAGGGCTATCAGCTGTGAACCCAAGACAAGCTTACCCAGTGGTAGCCATATCCATCTCCCTAACTTCATCTTCTAATCTCTCTCCAGAAATTAGAGATATTAGCAATTGTCATGGACCTGCTATAGGAGTTTTTGTGAACAAGTAGAGTGACCTAAAAGAAGAATTTGCTCCCTCTCTGGTTGTATCCACTCTCACCATTGTCAGGTTAGATGAACTTTTTGTAATGCTTTCATAGAGGGTTTATCTGCAGTGTGTTCAGCTCGAACCCTGTCAATAGCACAGAGAGATTCATTCTACAGTGGCTTCGCATGTATATTTCTAAAGTTTGCATTAAATTAGATGCTGCTTGAGCTCTCTTCATTCTCCTTTCCAATGGGCATTCATCTCCAAGAAAGATTTGCAAGCCTCTCATATGCATATTCTGACAGTATCCTATTGCATATATCATTGTGCTTTGTGGAGTTTACTGAAATCACAGAGATCATAATCAATTACAGTGTTTTCTCCTAACTGTTCCCAAGAGTTCTGCCCAGTCGAGTATACAGATATACCTTACTTTTAGATATTCATCCTTATTTTCAGTTACTATTTTTCCTACATATTTTCTAGATAGCTTTTTTCAGGTTTATTCAACATGTCTCTTTTCATAATATCTTCTACCATCTGTCCCTGTCTTTTTTTATTTCTGTATTTTACATTGTTAGAGAAACAGGTGCAAGTACAGAGATTGTACAGTGCCATAAAATGTTCTACCACCAAATTGCTTATGTACTTCTTTTACATACATAAAATTTTGAGTCCCAAAATGATGTGCCTTGTATAACACATTGTATATATTGAAATTTCATGTATCGTCAAATAAGTTTGATGATGGCAGTTGATTCACCACACAAAATGTAGTAAACACTCTAGTTAAAATACAATGTGGAATGATTTTTTACTGCCTGTTTCTCATTATACATGTTTATTTTTTTCTTGTTCTTTCAGTGCCTTACTATGATAATCTTCTTCGATGAAAGTCTTAAAAACTCCAGTGATGCCTCTTCAGTTTAAAATGCAAAGTGCGGTGCTGTTTTTGCAGGTTTTCTGTGATAATACCTTGAATGAGTCACTCAGCCTGATAGTGGCCTCCTAAATTACTGTGAAATAACCGTGGATGCTATTACACACACTTACAGAGGTGATTTAAATTCTCTGGAACTCTGCTGCACTTTGAATGAGAATAAGCAGCTTTGAAAAATTCAACTGCACAGTGGAAAATAGACTATCAAAGGAAGCAGCAGAATGATCCTGAGCCCCGCTCATCAGGATGGATATGCCAACTGAAACTCCCAGAATGTTTCAATGCCTTGCCAATGTTCTGCTCTCCAGGTTACTGAGTACCTTACAAATACCTGCTAATTAAGGATTATGAGGATTTTATATCATGAAACCTGCATTCTTTAAGTGAAAATCTAAGGAATCCAAAACAGAAAATATTAGTCATATTTTAATTAGTGCTATTCAGACTTTCTCCCAAGGAGTCCCTGTCTTGTACTTCTCCCAACACTAAGAACATTTCTTCCTGGTAGCGCAAGAATTACAGAATCAAAAATCTTACCATCTGAAAAAGACTTGGGAAATAATAATTTTATGTTTCTTTTTGGCTACCCCTATCCCCTCCCCTGAAAACAAGTCTTCCAGATTTTCAACGTGCCTGTCCACTGCTAGCATTTCTCAGCCTGCAATTCTGCTGTTGAACAGTGAAGAAGAATAAGAAGAGAGGTAGGAAGCTGAGCCTATGAGATGCCAAGCAGGAAGGAATATGTATCTTTGTAAAACTGTCACTGAGATCCCACAGAGAGAATTGGAAGGAACTTGCATCCAAGGAAATAACAAGGTGTTTTGGCAGAGCTGCAAGGTAGACAAAGGAGTCATCCTGGCATATAAAGCAGTATTTATCCTTGGTAAAAAGAAAAAAAAAATCAAAACCAACAAAATCAAACGTGAATCAAACTTTAGGACTCAGAAGAGGGAAGTAATGAATACAGATGTTCACCTATAAAGCTTTTTCTTAAACTAATGTGCATATAGATTTTTTTCTCCATACTGTTGGTACCATTTTCAGAATTTCTAGCTTTATATAGTTATTGTTGTTACTGCAGGTTTTTACAATATACTGGCAATAGCATATTTTAGAATTTTTTATTGCCATGTAGAAAAAAGAAAATATGCTACTATATCAACAATAATATTATGCAAAAATGCACATAAAAATGCAGTGACAGTGTGGGAGTAATCAAATTAGTGTGCAGATGACATTCTTATCAGAAGACAGACCTTTAATTCTTTTTTGACACAAATCAAGGATTTCCCATCTGTAAAAACAAAAAGGCAATATGTCTAGCTGACCATTATTATCATTTTTCTCATCAACCAGTGATCAATATCTCAAACTAAATGTTTTAGACATTATCATTAATTATTAGTTATACTTTAATCATCAAAAGCTTTTGGTGATTCACTAAGACAAATATTTTTAAACAGTAAAATTTGGTTTGCAATAATGGTTTGGAATATAAAGATGAACTTTCATTATTTTATTTGAATAATTAATTCATCTGTTAACTGGGAAATTTCCAAGGATCCCATGATACCATCTTAATACTTCCCTCCCTCCTTTTCCTTTTTACTCCTTACTTTGTTTCTAATAAAATGACCTGAATCTCACTAAAGAGATTATAATACACAATAAGTGGAATATCGACTTATTTCCACTTTATATTGGTAAGAGTGATATCTCACAAATAGTAGGTAGTTAATTGGTACTCGATAAATTGTGCCCATTTCATGTGTATGAACACCTACCCGTTAATAGTACTGTTTTAGTTCTAAATAGCACACATTCTATCTATGTTACAGATTCCTCAAGGCTCCAATTGTATCAGCTGAGTTTTAGATGATGTTCTTTCCTCTTTTATTCTTTGCTGCAATTCATAAGCATCTCACACACCTAGTATGTGCCATGAGGTGAGTAGGATTGGTCTGTTGTGACTTACTCACCAAGGTCTAAAGATGAAGAGGCCAAATGGCCTTGGAACTACAACCTCCCACCCTGTGAGTAATAATAAATCTTTCCTGGTTTGTATCACAAGTGTATTATGGTTGCACAAAACTCTCTCAGAAAACTTCACCTGACTTACTCTTGGAATTAGAAACCTTGTTTTCTTTCTACAACTTCTGTGTGCCAAGGGAGTTTTGACTTTCTTGATCTTTACAGAATACATGCCTGGAGGAATATCATTACATGCTTTTTAAATGTCAGGTAGAAAAAAAAAAAAGAAAGTTATAAAACAACTGTATGCATTCGATTTGGTTTTATATCTTTGACGAGATACATTCTTAACATGACTTAATGAGAAATGATGAATTTGAACATTTATCTTCATATCCTTTATATTGTAGCATATTTATAGAAAACACTATGAGTATATGTTAAAATATAATTACTAAACACATTCCAATGCTGCTGCTTAATCAAAATACATTTTATATATTTTAAATTATAGATGCTTCTAGGAAAGCCATATGTATACTCATAAAATTACAGCCTTCACAAAATACAAATGTAATTTCATATACTGCAACAGACTCTACCAAATTTAATATTCCTGATGCATTTTTATTTTTTAATTTATTAATAAATAATAAATTAATAATAAATCTTTCCTGGTTTGTATCAAGAGTGTATTATAGTGAAACAAAGCTCACTTGGGAAGATTCACACGATTTGCTTGTGATATATTAAAAGCATGAAGAATGATGACCAAATAGGGGAGCCTTCAGTCCTTCTTAGAAGGAGTAACAAAATACTCAAGGGTGCAAATATGGAGACACAGTGCAGGACAGAAACTGAAGGAGGGACCATCTACAGACCATTCCACCTGGATATCCATCCCATGTGCAGTCACCAAAGGTAGAGTTGATGTGGATGTCAGGATGTACATGCTGACAGGAGCCTGATATAGCTGTCTCCTTAGAGGTCTGCAAGAGTCTGACATACTCAGAGGCAGATGCTCACAGCTAACCATTAAACTGAGCATGGGGTTCCCAATGGAGAAGATAGAGTGAAGACTGAAGGAGTTGAGAGGATTCGTGACACCATGAGGAAAGCAACAATCCCAACCAACCAGAGCCCCCAGGGTCTAAACCACCAGCCTGCGAGCGCTTAGGGAGGGACCCATGGCTCCAGCTACATATGCAAGGGAGCTATATATAAGTGGGAGAAGAGATCCTTTGTCCCATGAAGGCTGGACGTCGTGTTTGGGGGGATACTCGAGGGTGGGGAGGTGAGGTACAGGGGAGGGTGGGTGGGGGTAAACCAACGTGGAGGCAGGAGGAGGGGGGAAGGGATAGTGAGTTCCTGGGAGGGAGGGGGGGGGAAATGGGGTAAGGAGAGAACATCTGAAATGTAAAAAAAATTTTCCAATAAAAAATTTCCAATTAAAAAAAAAGAGCTATGCTTTTGTCACAAGTTAAATTTTATAGTTTTAGATAATTCTTAAAATTCTTTGATAAGGATTTGTTTAGAAACAGGGAGAATAAGATAGGAGAGTCTTAGTCTTCCATTTCTGGTGAGAGAAAATTTTGTAAAGAGGATATGGTCTATGGTTGTGGTCCAGCTCATTAATGAACAACCGTATGTATGCATATGTAATACATGTAAAGAACATATATAATGTGGTGGTTTGCATATGCTTGGCCCAGGGAGCGGCACTATTAGAAGGTATGGCCCTGGTGGTATAGGTGTGTCACTGTGGGCTTCAGCTTTAAGACCCTTATCTAGATGCCTGGAAGCCAATATTCTGCTAGCAGCCTTCAGATGAAGAAGTAGAACTCTCAGTTTCTCCTGCACCATGCACCATGCCTGCCTGGATGTTGCCATGCTCCTGCTTCGATGATAATGGACTGAAGCTCTGAATCTGTAAGTCAGCCCCAAGTAAATGTTGTCCTTATAAGAGTTGCCTTGGTCATGGTATCTGTTCATAGCAGTAAAATCCTAACTAATGTGTGTGTGTGTGTGTGTGTTGTGTATATAACTGTCTTTGATGATGAAATATATTGTGATGTATCATAATCAAATGACATTATTTAAGGATTTAAAATATTTGTGTGAAAAGCAATAATTTGACTGGTCTTGATTTAATTTAATAAAACAATATCAGGCATATTGCTTTAATTTAAAGCATAATTATTTAAGGTACCATAATATCATTTTAAATACATGAAAAACTTATTTTTAAATATTTTAGTGAAACTTAAGTTAAATGTGTGTTTTATTTCAGTAAGTTCCATATAATCCCAGAGAGAACTTGATAATGTAAATACCACTTCATGGGAAGCTATCAAAGAATTAGAATTTAAATAATACTGAATCTATCACTGACTTTATGCCCTATTTAAAAACCTTTAGAACCTCTCTGTTTGATTTATTTCCTCATTCATTGTATTAAAATTTTATTGCACTAATATTGTGTGATGTGTGTATATGTGTGTGTGCACACATACATGGGGCATTTGTGTATGTGTAAGCATTTATGTGGAGCCCAGTGATCAATGCTAGGTACCATTCATCAGGTGCTGTCATATTTAGAGTCTTCATTGTCTTAGAATGAACAACCAGTCCACATTGTTACTCAGGGGGCCCTATAAAGCTGCTATTCTCCATTTCCCCAGTGCTGGGATTTCAAAAATGTGCCACTAATACTTTTAAAAATGACCTTTAAACAATGAGTTCTGGACATTGAACTAAGTCTTGGAAGTTTGTGTAACAAATATTTTACCAACTAGGACATCTTCCCAGCTTTCCAATTTTCTTAAAGACACACAATTTTATGCTTAATAATACTCTTCTCCTTCAAGAGTTATGTAATGAATACTGTGGAACTTATATTTTAAAACACATACGGAAAAACTGTGGTTTAGGAAGCAAGATCCAGGCAGACAATTCTTGTGGACTTCCCTTTTAGTTGGGAATTGTCATCTTCCCAGTAAGCAAAGTAACTGGGGGCATCCTTACTGGACAAAAAAAAAATCAGAATGGGAAAGATATAATAATAGACTCTTTTAAAATTCCCTCTTCACATCCTGATAGTTTTGAATTTAAAGTGTATAGAAAACTTATTTTTCATTTCTGTAGCTTTTCCCATAAAGCAATTTTGAAAAGACATTGTGTATGTACAAAGCAGACTAGTGGCAGAAATTAAATACTAAGATGAAATTGTATTCCAATTGGGATATACTGCCTTTTCTATTACAATAGTTATGTCTCCATACTAGTTATAACCTGTTAAACGTTCTGTATGCTGCTTACCTCAGTAATTTCCTAATTTTATACTGTTTGTTGACTTAATTAGATAGAAATTCCTATGTGTAGAAAAATTATTGGGAGGAAGAATAGCATATAAATATTCCATGCACTCACTAAAACACAGAAGTCAAATATAAAACCAGTAAGTTAGGGAACTATAAGAAATTTTCTAAGTAGGTATGGTGGTTTACTTTGTAATCCCACCACTTGAGAAACTGAGGCTGGGGTATTGGAATTCAAGGTCATCCTGGACTACATAGTAAACTCTTAATAGCTTAGATTACACAGGGAGAACTTGTCTTCCACTCAATGATAGTGATAAGAAGCACTTCAATAAATAAAGGGCATTTTTTCACATCCACACATAATCATCAGCTCAAGTAAAATCCTTTCATCACTCCTGTCACACAGATCAATTGGATAGGTGGTTAAGAAATCAAGCGCGTTTAGAGGTACAAAGACACAGAGGAAAGACAGGTATCTTTGAGTTTTATAACACAGAGGTGTCATACTGAGGAAGTTGATTATGAGAATATTTTAAAAGCCATATGGAAACCAACTATTTTATAAGCTTCAGGAACACACATACACACACACAGGCACATCCACATATATCTACCACCTATCTATCTACCTATCAATCTATCACCTATATATCTATCCAATCTATCTATCCTATCATAAAGACTTGCATAGCAAGATACACTTATAGGTATGACAGTCCCATGACCATTAGTGGGGCAACTAATCATTTTTTGATCAGATTTAAGGTTCCCTCCACAAAAGGACACTCATGCTTGATACTGCAAATCTATCAAAAATGTATGGTTTAGGTCCTAACATTAAAGTATGATTATCATTTTGCTAAATATATATTTTATATATATAATATATATATATAATTTGCCATATATATATATTTGCATATATATATATATATATATGGCATAAAAATATCTTCTAAACTCTTCCATAGTAGACCTGTACTTGTAGTACTGCTCCCCATTGTCAACAGAGACATCTCTTTGTGCAATAGGTCATACAGGTACTTACACGTGGCCAAACTGCAGTGAATTACTGACTGAGAAATGCCCAACCATAAATGGGGCATCTATAGCACCCTCCTTTTACAAGGCTCAGGGTCCACTGTGAAAAGGGATAGGAAGATTGTAAGAACCAGAAGTCCGGGAGGACAGTAGCAAAGAAGAATCTTCTGGACATTCCAGGACCCAAACACTCATGAACTCCAAGTATACAGATGAGATGCTAGTGTTCAACAGTTTTTAATTGTGCTGCATGCTTTCAGCAATAATTAATTGCATACAATATTTACTTTAGAGGAAAAGGCCTAGTGTCTCTAGGCTTCTCACAGCTCTGAAGGCATGGGAAAGAGTGGTAAAGAAGGGAAAAGAGTGAAAAAATAGGGCTAGCTTTGAGAGAAGATGAAGGCAAAAGGGTTTCTTCAAAACATACAGCTATGTTGAGTAAATGTCTGAATGAAATTCATAAGAGCGCTGCTTTTCATACACTTTACACTGAGAATCTGGTCATACAGTAGCTTGTAAAACTGCAAACCCAGCCATACTGAATGATTCACATAGTTCATTCTTAACAAATATTTTAAATGGGCTAGAGATGAAATTCTGATATTATACCTACTGGCATTCACAAATCCCTGGATTCTGTCTCAGACCTTAAGAAAAAATAATGTGTATTCTAATCTTGGTGTGTTTAGCTGCTCTAGAAAATAGCTACATTTCTACCAGAAATATAATTACTTCCTGAACAATTAAAACACCTTCAGTGACTTAAAAGGTTGCTTGCATTTAATGGGGATATAATACTAGTATGATTAAGTTTTATAAATTGGCCATAATGTCCAAAGTAAAAAAAAAAATTGAATAGATCTAAAAATTTACATTACTAGTGTTTAAAATCATGGGTGCATTCTTTATTTGTTCTCAATTTTCCTAGATAAATATACATGGTAAACTCTAACAGATGCCAATTAGTATAATTGAGTGTTCAGAAAAAATAAAATTAATGCCTGTATTAGTCAAAATGAATTCACCCAAATGTTTCATTAGCTTGCTAATGTAATATTAATGAGGAGAATAACTAAATTGTGCTGGTCCCACCACTGTGCACTGCAAGCTAATAATGAAATTCTCTTCTTTTTCTACCTCATTCCTGGGCAGGTTTTCTGCTAGATTCTCAATCACAGATCAACACACAGACACACACACACACACACACACACACACACACACAAAAAAAAAAAAAAAAAAAACCAATGTTGGTTACTTTGAAAATTAATTAGGCATTTTCGTGGAAGCCACTAGAACAACTGCTCTCCCTCTGAGTTCATGAAGCTGCTTAATTTGCTCTTGTGTTTCCATTCAGAGAAGCTGGCAACACCACAATATCAGCACAGCATGCCCAGCTAGGAAGCCAAATTTCTCCCCAAATTGTTTCCCTTTTGTGCTGTTACCGCACTTAAAGGTCACACAAACAAATTTGACTTCCGTGCTGACACAACTGGGACACTTTTCTTTTAATCATCCTGTAGAAGAATGACAACAACGTTCTGTCAATCTTTGAAGTTATAACCATCCTTAACATTCTCCATTCAAAGTCTAGAGGACATACTTCCTCTTCTGCCTCCAGACAGATTTGAAGTTTGATTTTTTTCACTGCTTCAAAATCCAGTGTGTTAGCTGTTGACTTCAATTAACATAAGATGTGCATTTGAAATCTTTGAAATGAAAGCATATAGGCTATGTATCAGGTTTGATTTAAACCCTTTATATTTTGTAACTACAAGAATGGCCCTGGGGTAACTCCATTCCACTCTCCTTTTAATCCTGACACAAGTATAGATTTAATCATTTGCCTTCTTGAGCAATTTATGTCTCCAAAATAATATGTGATTCTGCTTAATGTCTACTGTTTGTCCTCACAAGGATTACATTGCTTCAAAATTGTAGTTTCCTACTCAAAGGAAAAAAAATAATACCAAATATCTGAGTGAAATGATAATTTCTCAGTTTTGTGCAACACCTGGCCATCTGTGAGGAGGGCACGGTGCCATGCAGAAGCTGGTAGTCAGTTTCAACAGCATGTAGGTGCCAATATGTGGAGTTTCAGAGCGATAGCCTGTGGAATTCATCACATAGTTGATCTTTTGTAAGAAAATCCTCTCAAGAGCAAGCGATGCCAAATGAGGGGCAAATGCTTCATTACAGAGCTTTGCAGCTGCTGATGCTTCTGGGTATGTGTAACATCAAAGACCGTTCCCTCCTTATGCCTGCTTCCAATCTCCCCCAAAGCCAGTCACTTTACATAAGAAAAAAATAGCTGGGTTTTCAAAAACAAAGACACGTCTATTTGTTGTTCTGTGCAACAACCCTTTTAAAATTTCTCACTCAATATTTTTGGGTAGTGTCAGATTTTGCAATTAGTAATGATGTAGTTTTAATACTGCAGTAATAATTTATAAGATTCATTAGGAACTTCCTGAAGCATAGAGCATTAATGCTCTGTGTGTGTGTGTGTGTGTGTGTGTGTGTGTGTGTGTGTGAATCAGTTTGTATGAAGACTTAGATTGTAACCATTACATACAGAAACATGAACAATTTCGTGTGTGGGAGGCTGAAATGCACAGGTTAGGTATCATATGTACGTAGTAAATTCAGGCTAAGTCGAGGCATAAGTATTCGGCATGTGAACATTGTTGATGTAAATTCAATTGACTTAATTGTAACAGCCTTCAACTGTTCTGTTGTCATATAGAATGTCTGCCATATGAGACACAGTCACTAAAGGGAGGAAGACACGATGGCTGAAAATTAGCTAGATGCTTTGGCCCTTTATTTTGTGAAATGTAAGGATGGATTTTAAGGATTATTATGTTTGAAATGTGGGGAGACTTTTCATTAATGATTTTTGAGTTTCAGTCTCAAACAGACATTTTATATTTCATTTCTTTCTTTTTTAATTACTTTTATTGTTTTTTTTTTTTTACATTCCAGCTGTTGCTCCGTTCTCATTCACCTCTCTCAAGCTCCTTATCCCTTTCCTCCTCCCCCTGTTTCCAAGAGGATGTTCCCCCCTCCCCAGAGGCCTTCCTACTCCTTGGGGCCTCAAGTCTCTGTAGGGTTAGGACCATCTTCTCACACTGAGACCAGATTCAGGAAGTCCTCTGCTGTACATGTGTTGGGGGCCTTGGACCAGCTAGTGTATGCTGTCTGGTTGGTGCTCAATGTCTGAGAGATCTTAGGGGTTCTGGTTAGTTGAGAATGCTGGTATTTCTATGAGGTTGCCCTCCTCCTCAGACACTTCATTTTAATCAATTGAAATTTTTATGGGACTTACCTGTAAGGAACATTGAACTCAGAGTCTAAGGATACATACTGCCATGAATTTTATATGTCAGCAATGACTGGCTTACACAAAATTGGGTTTAAAAGTAGATATGTTCTGCAGTATTTACATAACAGATACAGGTACTTCCTGACTATGAGGAGGGTCCTACAGTCACTTTTCTAAGAACAATAAGAAGTGAGGTGTGGTAGAGTTAGACAGGCCTCTCTGTCACTTATAAAAATTACATGAGAGTAATCCAACAGTTTTCTGAGAACATACTAATTGTTTGAAAGAATAAATAGGTTATTGATTCCATTAAATATTTGTCTTAAAAAATTGAGGTCGTTGAAGTGGCTTTAGTGCTATGTTATATTTTATTATTTATTTAGAAGTTAAACTATGTTTCTTAGAAAATTTGGAAAGTAAGAAACGTAGATATGAAAAGCCAAAAAACATGACTAGCAAACTAATCAGACTAGAGTATCAGTTTTTTTTGTGTTTTCACAAGTGTTAAGTTGCTTCAAAATTCCAGTTTCATAATGAAGGAAAAAATGACATCTTTATCTTTCCTTTCATGTAATTTTCAGAATTGATCTATTACTTCATATATTTGTTAAATATATAACTTCTTCACAGATAAGAATAAAATTATAATTTATGTTTTCTGGATGTAGTTTATTGCTTTAGTGGTGAATTTTATAAGGTACCTTTCATTTTTCACATGGAAATAGTTGCATTATATCTTAAAGTCATAGCAAAATGAAATTAGATATATAAACTAATGGCTCAGTATATTCAAGTTTTGATTGGTTAAAAAAGATAAATTAATCAAAGATAAGCTTTCAGCTGAAAATATTTTCAGTACATATATAATTTTGATGCAAATACTAGTTAATTTCTTTTAAAGATTCCATAGGATAGATTAAAATAGCATTTTGCTTCCAATTATATCTTCAGCTGCCTAAATCCTTGCAAATCTTACTGTCGATACTAAGGAAATTATTTGAAAATATCAACCTTGAACAAAAGTAGAAAAAACAAAGACAAAACCAAAAATAAACTACTCAAAATAAGTTTGTTTATAGACAGTCTCAGTATGTGTGTATGAGACTAGATGTTTTTCAGGAACTGAGACGAGACACGAATCAACATGAATGTACTGTTTGATAAGTTTGATTTTAATTACATAATTTACATACTTTGTATATTTGTGTAATGTTAAACATCATGTTACTCAAAAATACTGAAAACTTGAATGATCCCACTTGAAATCATTTGCTTTAGTGGCAGGAGAGATCCTATGGATAATGAAATCCGCAGATAATAAAGATGTCAGTGGAAACTTGCTCCAGTTTCCTCTCATGCCTTTACAGGATCTGCCATGAAGATCAGGCTGAGTTACCCCTCCTCCCCATGTACTTGGACAGCTTCCAAGGGAGAAGACAAATGACAAAATGGCAGGTAGCTGGAGGGCAAAGGAAAATAGCAAGCTGATATGAATAATCTATAGATGAATAATCAGTGCCACCAGACAGAGGGATCTGGGGAAGCCTGTAAATAGCATGTATTTCATGCTCTAAGATCTCCCTCCTGACTGAAGAGAATACTGAAGTCACATGTGTCATCACGACTGAGTGACGGCAATCCATAACAAATATTTATTAGTTTTTCTTTCAGATGAAACATCAAGGGAATTAAAAACTTTCCCAGTGTTCTACAGAAGAATTCAAATTCTGGAGATAGAGAAGTCATTTTGCTTGGGTGCTAGACATGCTCTTCAGTTAATTACCAATAAAGTTCATCACTTCTTCTCCCCCTCCCCAATTATGCTTTTACCTAACTACTCATCAAATACAGTTTTTAATGAATATACATTTCCCATGTAAAAATAATGTATAACTGATGCAATGACTATCAAAATGACTGAAATCAAATACAAAATAAATGGTTATGAACAGAAGTCATGGGTATCAATAGCAAACCACTTAGAATTCAGAAGCCATGGTAGGCTTAGTAGTGGTTTATATTGAGAATGTCCTGTTTTCAGCATTCATGTAGCAAATAATCATGTAGGATAAGAAGTCTAAAAGGGATTTAGAAAAAAAGATATGATATTAAATGAAGATCAAATTACTGTCTATTACTTATCTTAAAACAAGTCCTATACAATAAGGAAAATAGCAAATAAGAGAAAAGAAAACAAATTTAGTCTTATGATTGAGAGATATTTTTTCAACATATACTTTCTTGATCATTGGAAACTGTACAGATCCACCCAATCCACTCATTTTCCTGTCCTTCATGTCCACGTCACACCTCTGCCCTCCCAAGGAATAAAATTAAATAAAACTGACCAATCTGTGTTATCTTTATACTCAGTGAGCATGGTTAGACTCTGTGTCCTGCCCCTTACTAGAACTGAGTAGTTTGCCCCCAGTACCGTATACAGCCATCAATGTAGAGAGCACCCTTATCACAGTTTTTAATAGTTCTTTACAATGGGTTACTATTTTGGACCTACTTTTGGGAGATGGCTGGTTGGAATAGGATAGGGCTTCTGCTAGAACTTTTCAAGTCTCTCTTTCTCAAATATACATCATTATCATCTATATCACTGCAAGGTAGATGCTTGCTCTTTATAGTCAGCAGAAACATAGATGATGGACTTCCATTTGGTCTCTGCAACGGCGAGACATGAACCAGCCCCATGCTGCAGTAATCGAACCCAGACATACTTCAGGTATTTAAAGATATAAGTAAAGAATATACGTAAAGGGCTCAAATATCAAGAATGAATATATATATACTATATTATGCAATATAATATATTATATCAAATGAATATTCTATATACTATATTATACTTATTATATTATTATTGTGTGTGTGTGTGTGTGTGTGTGTGTGTATGAATGAGAGGTGACGAGGGATCTTATGGGATTTAAATTCAAATCAAAACACACTGAAAAATGTTTTTCTTAAATTTCTAAGATAATGTGTATAATTTTCACTTTCCCATGCCTTCTTATATCTACAAAACAACTCCTACACTTAAGGCTCAGGTAACGTTGTGGAAGAAGGGGAACAAAATTGTTAGCACTGGAGGATCAGGAAGTGTTCTGTGGGCTTTTGTCTTCTAATAATGTCAGAAATGTATTTTTAAAAAGAGATTTATTGCCGAATGGAGTATGCCTGAATGAGATAATTATTCTTTACCCCAAATTAAAAACAAAATCTGGCAATACATAAGTCTCGAAGTGGATAAGTTAGTTTCAGCATCTACTCTGAATCCATTCACTACTCCAAATATGACAACATAGACAGTTGGATACAGTTATTGTTTGAAAAGAGAACCGAATGAAATTTTTTGAGAAACAGTGAAAATTATTTAAAAAGTAGAAATTTCTAATGAAAACATGTGATTCAAATTTAGTGTCACAATAACATATCAGAACTCAGAAGCTCAAGAGGTTTAAAGTATGACTGATACTAAATATGAAGACCTTTAAAGAAGTCTCGTAGAACCATTAGGAACATTTTGTAAAGAACCACATAGAGCAAATAGAATGAATGTCTTCAATGATTTCCAAGGTGCTGGAGAGATGACTCAGCAGTAAAGAGCACCTGCTCCTCAGGGTATGGCTCATTTATGTCTTCAGTGTGAATATTTATCATGATATATTTTATTCTCACATGCATTGAGTTTGTTTTTATTTTATGTATGCAGATGTCAATAAAATGACCAATAGTTCATATGTACTCTAGTAGTTACTATGATTAAGACCATTGCAAATAATGAAAGATCATTTTGAAAACAGTTTAGTGAAATGATATACTGATAATACGCTGTGCAATAGAGTCCTTATGAAATAGCCAAATGTCATTTTTGAAATATTTTGAGGAAAGCTCTTGTTTTATCTTAACTTTTGTAATACCTCCCCAAGCTAGAGTCAATTGAATATTTTCATTTAATCAGGGGTATTTTACATAAAAATAATCATATGGGACTGGAGATATTGCTCAGCTGTTAAAGGCTAGGCTCACAACCAAATATAATCATATGAAGAAATATAAATGATCCTCTGAAAACTTTTTTTTTTTTATATTTGGGATGTGTTGCTGTGAATTTTTATTTTAGTAATAAAAAGACAGAAGGTACAATTAAAAAAACAAAGAACACTTGCTGCTCTTTCAGAGGACCTGGGTTCAATTTTCCCCACCAACATGGCAGCTTACAACTCCTTGTAACTACAGTTCCAGGAGATCAAACACCCTTATACATACATGAATGCAGACAAAACACCAATATACATATGGTAAAATGAAATAAAAAATTAAAAATATAAATGTCCAAGCATTGATTTCATGGAGCATTCCAAAGGCAGTATTAAAGGTATTGTTCAAAACAGGAGAATGGGAATAGCATCAGATCATGCAGAACAGTATAAAGCAAGGCACATAGACAGGGAATTTATTTAATAGAATGCGTGTCACAGAATACAGACTCATAGAATTTCATGAGCTCATTATTTTTAATGGCTGAGTAGTACTCCATTGTGTAAATGTACCACATTTTCTGTATCCATTCTTCTGTTGAAGGACATCTGGGTTCTTTCCAGCTTCTGGCTATTATAAATAAGGCCGCTATAAACATAGTGGAGCATGTGGCCCTGTTGCATGTTGAAATATCTTCTGGGTATATACCCAGGAGGGGTATAGCTGGGTCCTCAGGTAACACCATGTTCAATTTTCTGAGGTATCGCCAGACTGCTTTCCATAGTGGTTGTACCAGCTTGCAATCCCACCAACAATGGAGGAGTGTTCCTCTTTCTCCACATCCTCGCCAACATCTGCTGTCACCTGTGTTTTGGATCTTAGCCAATCTGACTGGTGTGAGGTGGAATCTCAGTGTTGTTTTCATTTGCATTTCCCTGATGACTAGGGGTGCTGAGCACTTCTTTAGATGTTTCTCAATCATTCGAGTTTCCTCAGTTGAGAGTTCTTTGTTCAACTCTCTACCCCATTTTTTAATAGGGTTATTTGATGGTCTGGAATCTAGTTTCTTCAGTTCTTTGTATACCTTGGATATTAGCCCTCTATCAGATGTAAGGTTGGTGAAGATCTTTTCCCAGTCTGTTGGTTCCCGCTTTGTCCTGTTGACCGTATCCTTTGCTTTACAGAAGCTTTGCAGTTTTATGAGATCCCATTTGTCAATCCTCGATCTTAGAGCATACGCCATTGGTGTTCTGTTCAGGAACTTTTCCCCTGTGCCCATATGATCAAGGCTTTTCCCTATTTTCTCTTCTATTAGTTTCAGTGTATCTGGTTTTATGTGGAGGTCCTTGATCCACTTGGAATTGAGCTTTGTACAAGGAGATAAGTATGGATCAATTTGCATTCTTCTACAAGTTGACCTCCAGTTGGACCAGCACCATTTGTTGAAAATGCTGTCTTTTTTCCACTGGATAGTTTGAGCTCCTTTGTCGAAGATCAAGTGACCATAGGTTTGGGGGTTCATTTCTGGGTCTTCTATTCTATTCCATTGATCCTCCTGACTGTCTCTGTTCCAATACCATGCCGTTTTTATCACTATTGCTTTGTAGTACAGCTTGAAATCGGGGATGGAGATTCTGGGCCCTAAGGAGATAGGAACTGCACAGGAAGATCAACAGAGTAAACGAACCTGAACCCTTGGAGCTCTCAGAGACTGAATCACCAACCGTGGAGCATACCTAGTCTACACAGATCTACCTCCATGGGCTGAACCTAGGCCTCCCTGCACATATGTTGTAAATGTGCAGCTTGGTTTTTCATGCAGGTCTCAAACATCCGGAGTGGGGGCTATCCCAAAACATGCAGCCTGTATATGGAGTATGGTCTTCTAAAAAAAAACAGTTGTTCAGTTATTCATGGAATATTATTTTTTTATATCTCTAGTATTCAGTTTGCAACTACTTCATTGAGAATTTTTGTATGTATATTCATGAGGGATACTGGACTATAACTTATATATTTTTGTTGGGTTTACACTTGATTTCACTATTTCAATATTATTTGCTTTGTGAAGGAGCTTATTGTGTTTCTGAATTTTTTTAAACATAACTCAAAAAGTATTGCTTGTTTGAAGGCTCTATAGAATTCTTGTATAAGTATGTCTGACCCTTGGTATTTTGCTTGTTTGTTTCTTTTCATTTTATTCTGTTTGAATGCTTTTTAAATTTTTTTGATTTGCTGAAAATAAAAATTTAAAAAAAAAAAAAAGAATACAGACTCATGTTCGTACTACATGAATAGTAAAGAAACCAAGATGGAAGTATAATCTTATTTTCTTTCTTTCTTTTTATTGATTATTTTATTTATTTACATTTCAAATTTTGTCCCCCTTCCTTGTCTCCCCTCCACCCATCCCATACCCTTTGCCACTAAGAGGGTGCTCCCCCACCCACCCACCCACTCCCACCTCACTATTCTAACATCCCCATATGCTGGGACATCACGTCTCCACAGAATCAAGGGCCTCCCCTCCCTTTCATGCCAGATAAGGCAATTCTTTGCTACGTATATAGCTGGAGTTATAGACTCATCCATGTGTACTCTTTGGTAGGTAGTTTAGTTAGTCCCTGGGAGCTCTGAGGAGTCAGGTTAATTGGTATTGTTGTTCTTCCTATGGGGTTGGAAACTCCTTCAGTTTCTTCAGTCTTTCCCCCATTCTTCAGTTTAGGTGCCCAGTCTCAGTCCTGTGATTGAATGTGAGTATCTGCATCTGTATTAGTCAGGTGCTGTCAGAGCCTCTCTGGGAACAGCAAACCAGGATCCTGTCAGCAAGCAATTCTTGACATCAGTAATAGAGTCAGTGTTTTGTGTCTGCAGATGGAATGGATTCCAAGGTGAGGTGATCTCTGTCTTTCCTTCAATCTTTGCTCCATATTTTGTCCCTGTGTTTCCTTTAGACAGGGACAATTCTGGGTTAAAATTTTTGAGATGGGAATGTGGTCCCATCCCTCAACTGGGGGGCCATGACTATCTACTGGATGTGGTTTCTACAGGTTCATAAGAGACCATCATTGTGAACAGTACTGAACGCTCATTGGAATCAAAAGACAATAAAGTTCTATAACATGCACATGACAACTCTGGGTAATAATTCATAAGAAATGAAAAAGATAACAAAAGACATCAAGTAGAACCTTGATGAGGCCAATATTCCTGATTGTAAGAAATGAAATATGATCTAGATAAGTGGTTTTCAAACTGGGAATCAAATGGTCCTTTCACATGGATCACCTAAGACTATCGCAGAACACAGATATTTATATTATGATTCATAACAGTAGCAAAGTTATAGTTATAAAGTACTGATGAAAATAATTTTATGGTTTGGGGTCAAAAACAACATGAGGAGCTGTATTAAATGGTCACAGCATTAAGAATGTTGAGAACCACTGGTACAGAGCATGCCATACCGTATATTAGAAAACGAATTTATCAATTATTAAATTTATCAATTTAGAACATATCATGTTCCATGCAATATTTAATTCCAGTTGACTATAGGTCCTAGCTTTGTCTCTTCTTATATGTTTCTCCTCTCTTTCTAAAATCAGTCTTTGCACAGCAACAGAATTATAGAGCATCTGTCATGAGGACTCCTGTCACTCTTGAAACCACAAAGAGAATATATATCTTGAAGAAATTATTGTTTTCATTCTAAGTTCATTGGTAAAAACTAATTCCTTGAACATGCCCAAAACAAAGGTAACCTAAAAGGTTTTGTATACAGAAGAGAGTTAGCATCAGTTCTTAGAGAACAGTATGGGAGAAATCTATGTAGGCAGGGCATTTATTTAAAAATTAGAATTTCAAAAGACATAGAAACATGCTTGTATTTTATAGATATGTGGGGAATTGTGAATAGAGTTTTATTTCCCCAATACTTCACAAGGAACAATTATTTGATTGAAGAAGGAATGAGTCAGCAAGAAAGCCCAGAAATATAAGTGGACAATTAAATTAAAGATATAACTGTTATAACTCATTATTGTCATAAGTTAAAACGGAACTTAATAGCTAATTTTCATGTTTTATCTTTATACCACAAACACAAAGGGAAAATTGTTTTCAACAGAGATGTACTATTTTTAAGGAAGTGTTTGTAACAGTGAAACACAGGACGTTGAAAATTTACTTATGATTATGATAGAGCAAAGAGAATGTCCTAGGCAACAAGAAAGGAAGTATACAAAGATTAAAGGGAGTCAAGGGGTTTTCAAAACAGATATATGGGTCCTTTATGCAGCGTTTAGAAATTGGGGCACTGAAATGGAAATAACAGAAATGATGGTCACAATGGAACACTTTAATTGAGGCCTGTTGTAGATATAGATATTGACAATGACTGGAGAGAAGTAGTTTGATGCAACCCTTTAAGATTGTGTTAGAAAGATTGAATCCAGTAAGTCAAGGGAAATGTGTTTGGAAGTGTCCTTTATCTAGGTGATGATTAAGTCATTTGGGATAATGCATTGCAGAGGAAACAGGAAGCAGGCACTGAAATCTTCAAGACATGTAGGGAAGAGAATTGAAATAGCAAAGAATGGATAGCAACTGCATGCCTATACATGGTACAGAAACTGATGTAGGTCTGTATGCTGAAGGGCAAACCCTATAGCGTAGGACATCTCCCAGATCTACAAACTGATTTGAGAAGAATGGGGATAAAAATGACATTACAATACAACCAGTTTTAATGATATTGAGATATATCTAAGTTTTTATTACAGTTGGAAAACATAATGAACTCATTAAGGAACAGTTATGTTCAGAGCATATTATACATGGTAAGAAAGTGTCAGAGTTTGCCATAAAAGAGGCATAGAGGAGCTGAAGATAAATAGGAGAGAGATTTGGAATAAGAAAATATAGTATTAGATGTATGAATCTGACAGGAATATTTTGAATCTGGACTTAGGAGGCAACACAAAGGAAAGAATAGGCTCATAAATTTTGATGGTCTTTTAGAAGCTATAACTGTATCAAGGTATGAGGGAGAGATGCAAGAGTTTAAAATCAAAACTCCTCTTAAAGTAGACCTGGAATCCCCAGATTTCCAGTAATGAGCTTCCATTGGGATATTTCAAATATTTAGAAGAAAATTTCATTGAGAAAGTTAGTGACATTTGATGAAAGAGAAAAAGACGCTATTCATAAAAGCATCAAATGGTGACTAACTTTACCAAATAGGCTAAATAATATCATGAAGATTAGTTTATTAAATTATATCTGTGATCCTGGGAGAAGTGAAGCATCAATAGTTTGTTAATCTATAATATTGTTACTGCACTCATAACTTGCTTTTGTCCTAACAGTATTTTAAAATTCAGACTTAGGGGCTTTAATATTCTAAGCTTTTAGCAGAACACAAACCAATCAAAGACAATGTGATTTTCCTTCATTAAAAGTAAATCTCTGCTTCAGGCATTGAATATTGTATTACTTCCATCAAATAAAGAAATAAATAAAACTAACACTGTATCTTCAATTAAGCAGACAAATTCCTAAAGGGCATCTAAAATATCCAGCATCAGTTTCAAGAAACCCATTTTTCTATGGGAAAAATCTTGTGTTAATTCTCATCCCTTATTTAGCACTTTCAGCTTAAAAGGGGGCAAAATTTATATCTTTTGAATTTATGAGACCAGTTGGAAAATGTATCCTTTGATAAAAGGCAGTGAGTGCCTAGCATGAAACATAAATAAGAATATATGATTTTCTTTGAAAGCATATAATTTGCCTTATTTTTTTGCTCTGTTTTAGCCACCAATAGCCAGCATGCAGGAAGTGAGCAACAGGATATCGGCAAACTTCTAGCAGTCCTACTTTGGACTGCTAGAATTGTAGATTAGATCCATCTAACAAGAAAGACTCATCAGTCTTGGGAAAATGGAATATTTAAATCATGTGTACAATATTATATTCTTAATCCTACTTGATACTGTCAGTTGAACAAGAGCACTTTCCCCAAAGGAGCTCTCCTATCTGAATACACAGACACTACAAACTAGAAAGGAAGGTTTCAGAGGTTGGACCATATGCTAAAGAAAAGGTAGAACAATCTTATTGTATACTGTCCTTATGTAAGGAAAACCACATCTACTGCATTTCTTTTATTTTGTGATTTTTCTTAGAGAATATAACTATCACACAGCAATGCTTATGAAGTTTCTCAGTCCAAGGGCTGCAAGGGACAGAGATGCATGGAAATGAAGCAAGAGAGTTGAAACACACGACACAGTGTGGAAATTGTTAAGAAATAAGTCAAAGAGTGAAGAATCACCACTAGGGTCCTTCATTGTTCAGTTGTGTGTCACAGATGAAAGAGATGTAGAACGTAGAAAAGACTTAGACTATCTTTGATCATCAAGCCATAGTCTCAAAAAAATCATGCAGATGTATGATGTTTAATTTTATGCAATAATTTAATATAAAAACATCATTTATCATGTTTGTTTGTTTACACATATAGCCCTGGTAAACACAAAAACACTTGAATTTGAAATGAATAAGGAGAAACTTCAGTTATAAGGCACCATCCATTCTCTGCTTTCCCTTGTTACTGGCAAATATTATCATGTTTTGTATAACTGTGGCTGTCCTGTAAACTTTCATAAAAATGGAATTATAAAATATATAGCCTTATGTATAGTCTTTCTTTCACTTAACATGAAGTGAACAATTTTCTCATGTAGGATACATGCTTTCTTCCATTTTTGGACTGAATAGTAAACCATCACATGGATAGATATCATGCTTATCCACTCGTATGATAGTTTTACTATACCGCCTATGAAGAGCTAAATACCTTGCTTCTAATTTCAAGTGTTAATAAGCATCTGTTAAAGGACTTCACATTGACTTAAAGGTAGATGTAATATTAAACAATTGCTTCAGATTATCTAACAAATGCATCGGAATAAAAATGTGTCGAAAAAACTTTTGTGATTGCAGAATTCTAGGAACACAGAAGGCAGATGAGATAAAGCCCGTTCTCTGCAGACGGTTTTATTGAGACAAATCCAATCTGCTCACCACAGTCACTGTGACTTGCTCATTTCCAGAGGCTGTGATTCACATCTTGTGATTTCAAGGTTACTATCAATTTTGGTAAACGGAATGTGTATAGAGCATGACAGAACTCATTCATTATACAATATTGGAAATATTTTGTGTAATGCCTGAATTCACCCAAAATAAGATAACTACAACTGTCTTTTATAACTTAAAGAATATAGAATATTTTATTTCATTTAATCCACAGGATAAATGTCTCTTTTTTCATTGTAATCCACAGAAATTTAATGATGAAAATTTATCCTGCATATTAAAATCCCATGTTTATTTTATTTATGACCTTATAGTTTTCCCAAATAATTAAAATGTGAATACAAAATATTTTGAAGGCATACATGGACATATGGATGACCAACTTTCACATACATATATGCATAGGCACACATAGACACAATGTTCTAAAATAGGAACCAAATTTGAGAAAATGTGTCCACGTCCATGTGTCTACTTGTAAGAAAGTCTCTGTGCACATTTTCTTGATTAATGATTGATGAAGAGTATCCCATAACAAAACCCATGCATTTATGAGGCAGGATTGTGGATGAATGTTAGCTGAATAAGTCAAGGAGAACAAGCCAGTAAGAAGCACCCGTCCATGCTCTCTGCTTCAATTCCTGGCTTCAGATTCCTGCCTTGAGTTTCTGCTTTGGCTTCCCTTATGATGGACTATAAAGTATAAAGTAAAATAAATCTTTTTGTCCTCAAGTTGCTTAGATCATGTTGTTTATCATAGCAGTAGACCCTAACTAGAATACCCATGAACAATAAACATGTGTACTCATACACACATAATTTAGAAATATTAAATTTAATGAGCTATGGCTTTTCTGTATGAGTGCAAGTCAGGATAGCATTCATCAGAGGAGTTAGGCACAGATCAGAATGTTCATAAATTCTGTAATCCTTGCATATTTGCGACAAATATAGATAAACTGGAAAATATCCCTGTAAGCATATTGCCTGTATCTGTTTATGTACTCTGGTTTGGAGTTTGGGACTAGTTTTGGTGATATTAGTTAGAGTTCTGAGAATAGCAGTTGTGATGTCAGCACTACAATTCTGGTCCTGAAATAGGAGCAAGCAAGTGGAGACTAAAGTACCATATGGACCCCTAAGGTGACCACTTTCTGATAACAGTTGGATGTAAAGAGAAAGACATGATTTAAAAAAAAAAAGCCATGCCATTCCTTATATGTGGAAATACAAACTGAAGTCACAGCAAAGAAATTGACAGTTTTACCAGAGGCAGGGATGTAGGCTATAGAGTAAAGCTCTTGAAAAACACGTGCTGGCAAAGATGTGGAGCAATGGGATATACTCCATTGCTGGTGCAAGTGCAAGCTTGGACAACCACTTTAGAAATCAATTGGTGGTTTCTCAGATAATTGGGAATAATTCTACCTCAAATATACCACTGCTGGGAATAAACCGAAAACATTATCGACTATACCACAGGGACATTTGCTCAAATGTTCATAGCAGCTTTATTCAAAATAGACAGAAACTGGAAACAACCTAGATATTCCTCAACTGAAGAATGGATTAAAAAAAAATGTGATAGACCTACACAATGGAATAGTATCCAGCTATGAAAACAAAGATATCATGAAATTTGCAAGCAAATGGATGAAACTTGAGAACATCATCCTGAGCGAGGTAACTCAGACCCAGAAAGACATTATGATATGTACTCACTTATAATTGGACATTAGCCATAAAGTGCAGGATAACCATGCTATAATCCACAGACCCAAAGATACTGGGTAATAAGGAGGGCCAGAGGGAGGATGTGTGAAGCTCATGCAGGAAGGGAAATAAAATAGTCATCACAGGTGGATAAAGAGAGAGAAATGGATGGGAGAGGAGGGTGAGGATGGGTATGAAGATGATAATCAGGTGGAGGAAGGCAGGAGAGGGCTGAGAGTGAGAATGGAAGTCTGTAGGGGGTATCTTTGGGACTAGCTGGAGACCTTGGATGGGGAAGGCTATGGGAAGTCTATGGAGAGTTTATGGAAGCTACCTTACTTAAGATTCCTACCTGCAGAATATTGGGACTGAAGTGACCCCCTCCTGTAGACAGGAACGAATTCCAGTAGAAGGAGGGGACACCAACACACCCACAAAACCTTCAGTTTAAAGTATGTCTTGCCTATAAGACGCACAAGGATAAAGATTCAGCAGAAACTGAGAGAACAGTCAACCAATGACTGGCCCTATATGAGACACATCCCATGGACGAGAGCTAACCCCTGATACTATTAATGATACTCTGCTATGCTTGCAGATAGGAACTTAGCATTAAATTTCTCCTGAGACGTTTCATCCAGCAGCGAATGGAAACAGATGCAGAGAACCACATCGAAACATAAGGAGGAGCAAGTCTTGTGGAAGAATGGGGGATAGAATTGAACAAAACAGAGGGGTTAAGAATACCACAAGAAGAGCTACAGAGTCAACAAACCTGGGCCCTTAGGGGCTCACAGAAACTTAACCACCAATGAAAGAGTGTGCAGGAGCTGGACATAAGTCCCTTACACATTTATAGCAGATTTGCAGCTTGGCCTTCATGGGGTTTCCCTAACAACTGGAGCTCTGTTGCCTGCCATTGGATTTCCTTCCCCCACCTAGACTGCCTGGTTGGGCCTCATTGGGAGAGGAGGAACTTAGTCTTGCTGGGACCTGTCTCAGGGTGGTAACCAAGGGGGCTGACCTTCTCCTAGGAGAAGACAATGGAGGAAGGAATTTGTAAGGACAGGACTGGTTGGGGAAGAGGGAATGATGGCTGTGTTTGGGATGTACTGTGAATAAAAAACTAAATTATAGAAAGAAAAATGAATAACAATATGTGTATCATGAATATATTCATCATAGAATTATGGTTAAATATAATACATGGTTTAAATTTGCTGATATTAAATATTCTAATAACAGAAACTCATGAAAATATGAGGTGATATATATATTTTAATAACTTGAATATGTACATACCCCCAAATCACACCAAATGCTTTAAATACATACATAGTGTTTTATTCTGAAAACTATGAACACTTAAAAAATACTTAGAATACAAAATTTATTTTTATTGAACTATCTCTATTGTTAGTCCTATGAATAAAATACAGTTTTGTTGTCGTTGTTGTTTTCCTTTTTTATGTCCCCGCAAAGGTACAAAATTTTAAATGCAACATTGAACTAATACATCAATTTTCAAGGTCATCAGACTGGGACTATAAGTTATAGCATCTTCTGATTATGTTTTTCAAGTCTCATTTTAAAAATATAATATATAGGACTAGGAAGATGGATTATCCACAAAGCCACCTTTTGTCAAGCCAGACAACTTAAGTTCAATTCCCTGAACCATTTTCTGGAGGGACAGAACTAACTCATCTCCTTCTAGTTGTCCTTGGGCTGCCACACTCTACTCCAACACACAAATACATATACAATAAATAAATGTATCATTTAGTTTTAAATGTACATTTAGAAGTTAATAAGATAGATATTACAAATACTAGACATAAAATTTGAATACAGGGGATATAGCTAAAATTAATGGCCAATTAATTTCCTTACTACAAGTGAGTAATTTGGAAACATAATATAGTAGAATATTCCTGTGCATATATGAAGATGATCTAAGTAAAATTGTGAAGTAATGTGGGTGATAGCGTCCCAGCTGGCCATCTCTTATGACCAATTGAAGCTTTAAGTACCAGGTTTGAGTTACTTCTAATTGAGTTGTTTGCAAAAGAGGTCCCATAGGAATCCTCTAACAACCCAGGCTTTTGCCCAGACAAAAGGTTGCTCTCAACAAACTGACCGAAAGGCCCTATTTTTGGGGAAAAACCCCACACCTACACAACTCATTGAATTTGGAGAAGTAGAGCTGGCATCTCCAGAGAACCTTCACACCTACATCCTAGCATCTTTGTTACAGGAAAGTACTCTGTGCTTCCAAAGGAGAAATATAAACACCAAGTCAGCCACAAATCCTATGATCTCCAATGATGTCCTGACTATGTGATATGCTAGGGCAATGGTGGCACAAAACTAGTGGAAGTAACCAACCAATATCTGGTTTCACCTAAATCCCTATCCATGACATGGAGCCAATACATGATGCTGCTTGGGTAACCAGGAACCTGAGACTAGGTAGGCTAAATAGGATAAAACTAAATACCACTGTTCTACTAAAGAAACGTAGTAATAAAATGACTTTTAATGATATACTAATAGATCATAGATACTGCTACTGCTAATGTAATTTTTCCATTGGAAGTCTACTTCTTCCACTCTCAGCATTCTTAGTTGCCTATTGTTTGTGTAGGGTTGGGACTTGGGAACTTCTAACCTGCCTCCCCATTCCCATCCATATCAGCATGTCTATCTGTGTGGCTCTTTTTCTTATAGGTTTAGTCAGTTTTGTTGGCGAGACCTTAAGGTTGCAAGTTCAGACATTTTTAGAAGACACAATCTTACAGCAAACTCTGTTCTTCTGGCTCTTAAGATTTTTGATGATAATGTCCAATTATAGATTAGAACACCATCATTTTAAAAGAAATATTTAGGGCAGACAAAGTAGCACACATCTATCATCTAAGTGCTTGAGAGAAGAAGGCAGATTGATCAGGTCTTTAACTCAGTACTGCCTGCTGGGCTAGTTTAAAGTTAACTTGGGCTCCTTGAGGCATTTCTCAGAAAACCAATTAAATTAAATTAAAAAATAAAGAACTGCTGTTCGAAGGTAAAGACAGCTAAACCGGGTCTTAACCTAGAATTTTAAACAGCTTTGAAACTTTGAAGTAATACTCAAATATTAAAGAATGTATTCTCCTTGGAATACATTAAACTCTTCAAGAAAACAAAGAGAAAATCTGCCAATTAATTGTAAAAATGATGCCCAGATGTGTTCTACATATATGAATTTATTAAAATTTACTTAGGTAATTATGTATACTCTAACATCAAAGTATGTAATCAGCACTCATTTATATTTTTTAGAAAGAATTCATTAGGCACACACAGTACAAAATAGACTATTTTTAGAGCTTTTTAGTGAATCTACATTTTCATAATAAATTGGAAACATTGAAAGCTTTTAAATCAGATTCATTAGTAAAACAGCAGTGTTTATAGTAAATATCTGAATATAGGCCTTGCCACACACCAGCTTTGTCTCACTGTTAGATTTTTCTGCCATAGTTTTACTTTTTAACTGTCTGAAAAATGGTACTTCAAATTAACAAAATAACATTATGATAAATGACATTTTGCCATCCCATTAGAATTAATTGGGAAAGAAAAGTTACTTTCCAATATTATACTTGAAATCATGTTTGAGGAAAAATGAACAAAAATGTTACTTTGTATAGACCTTGCCATTCATGTGTGCAAGAGTCCGACATATCAGTAGGCAGAAGCCCACAGCTAACCATTAAACTGATCACGGGGTTCCAATGGAGAAGATAGAGTGAAGGCTGAAGGAGTTGAGAGGATTCGAGACACTATGAGGAAAGCAACAATCCCAACCAACCAGAGCCCCCAGGGTTTCTAAAACCACAAGCCTGGGAGCGCTTAGGGAGGGACCCATGGCTCCAGCTATATATGCAAGGGAGCTATTTATAAGTGGGAGAAGAATCTTTGGTCCCATGAAGACTGGACGTCGTGGGGGGGCATACTCGAGGGTGGGGAGGTGAGGTACAGGGGAGGGTGGGCGGGGGTACACCAACTTGGAGATAGGAGGAGGGGGGAAGGGATAGTGAGTTCCTGGGAGGGAGGGGGGAAATGGGGTAAGGAGAGAACATCTGAAATGTATAAAAAATTTACAATAAAAAAAAAAAGAATGTTATTAAATATATTCATTTTGTCATTCTATGTGTTGTTTGTAATTATAGAGCATATAATTGTTCCTTAACAGGTATTTGGAAACATAACTATTAGAGCTATTATAGTATATTATGAAGAATATTTGATTATAAATATAACATGCACATGCAGATCCTTTGTAAACAGATTAATAATAATATGAATTTGTAGTATGTTATAAATTTTATCCTTAGTTTTTATTTTTACAACTCTGAAAATAATTATAAGAATATATCTTTTCTATGTTGTGATTGTTGATATTAATTTTCAGCTTCATTTGTTCAAGATTCACCTAGGAGTCTTATCTTCACAGTGGATAATACCATTACGTGGGCTAGGTTTCAAATAAAACAAACAAATTGGTACCAAAGTTGGATATTATACCAATTTGAGAACTGGAATGATAAGCAGGGAAAAAGGAGGTGGGAAATATCAACAACAAACCTGATCCATGTACCAATGTCACCTTAGAAGATGGCATTAAAGTACCAACCTGTATGTAGGTAAAGAACTTACATAATGAAAAGAACTGTCTATATTTTAATAATTTGGTTGTTACATAATTCATAATTATACAATCTTATAGCAACAGTCATATAGTCACTATTAAATACATGTATAGTAATTCATGCACATGATGACATTATGTATGTATGGAGAAGAATATACTTCACCATTATATGTTTAAAAAATACATATCCAGCCTATAAAACTTTAAATGTGTAAATAAGAGTATCATCAACAAATGTAGCTCTTTTTCCTTCCTTTTGAGATCTGTGCTAAAATAACTCCATAAATAGAAACATATCCTGAGTGTATGAGAATAACCATTTTCTACACTTAGCTTTTCGTTCAGAAGAGATAAATTGCCCCAGGGGATAAACAACCATAAATGATGTAGAGGAAATGCATCCTAACAAGATGTAGTATGGTGTGTGAACACATGCTTTGAAATTTCTCTCAACTAATTATGCTTGTGTGGTCTTATACTAATCTGTTGGACACGATGAGTAACCATCATACAATTATTTACCTTCTCCATATTGTGTCTAAGAAATAAAGAAAAATTAAGTTGGATATACTAATGATGATAAATGGCTAGCAGTCATGGGCATAGGGATCACATTAAAGTTAATGTTTCTTAGTTTTTCAAAGACATTAAAGTTTGAATTTAAGGACATTCCCATTAAATAATGCAAGGCACATAGTAGCCTTTCTCTTGAACATGTAACCATGTTACATTCTGGGAAAAGTGATAATGAAATTTTATGCTTGTGTATAAAATTCTAAGACACAGCTAACAGTTCCATAAAACTAATTATAGCTCAAAGATTAGGTAATCTCTGCAGCCATTAATTTCCTTTTGGTCACTTGTTGAACTAAAATAAATGAGAAAACAATAAGAATCCATCAGAGAGAGAACATCAATAGTCTTAAAAAAATATAAATTATATTGTCAGGTTGATGTCGAGAGATAATTAAGGCTTTATTTGCATTTAATGGCAGGTTCTGAATGGTGATGAACAAGAAAAACAGAAGCAGGGAGAAACTATATGACTCTGTAAGAAGTTCAGTATAGCTTAAAGGAGCTGGTGTAAAGTGAACAGAATATCATAATTTGAGGAAATATAACTTGAAAATTATTTCTATTAAAAAGAATATCATCTATAATTTTACTTAGCAATATACGATTAAAATAAGTTTAATTTGCATAAATATAATTATAATTATGTATTAAATCCATTTTAATTAAAGTTTAAAATGTTCCACTGAATATAAATCTAAAATTAAAGAGTGCTTGAGAAGGTGTATATTTCTTAATTGTTTACCCATAGAGTAAATATGATGCCAAATATGTTTGTTATTCAGGAATTTAGTCAATGGATAGAAATGAATTACAGTGCACAACCATAATCAATCATGTTCTTGTTCTTTTGCTAGATTATAACATGGCTACAATTAAAAATATTCAATAAAACATTTAAAAATAGCTAGAAGAGAGTATTTGATGTACTCACAAAGATATAAGTTAATGAATGGATACACATGCTAAAAAGTATTTTGATTATTTTGCAATGTATACATGTATAGGACTCAACAATGTTGCCTCAAATATGTAGCTTTGTATCAATTTAAAATGAAATAGAGCAAAAATAGAAGATTTACAAAGTAAATATTTTACATAGTATATAATTAAGTTCATCTAACAATGGTACCAAACATCCTATGTAAATGAAGAGGCTATCACTGAAACTAACAGATCATGAAGTTTTAAATTATTTAGTATCTAAAGGAACAAAGCAATATGAAATCTGAAGTAATGGATCTTTCATACAATAATGCAGAAGTGCATATCATCTCAGGTTGAGATAAAGGATTTTAAAATTCAAATGCCAAAGACTTGTTTGGTTCTTTGAAGTGGGAAAACTACTTGGAATAAGAACCAATATTTTCTAGACGCATAGCACAATGTTCTTAGTAAATGTATATTAGATAAGCAATAAATGAATACTTTATTATTATTAATTTACTAGTAGATGATACAAAGCATTTTTACAGCTATGCAATGAAGGACTCAAAGAATATGAAAGCCTTGAATAACAAATTTAAAAGGCTGAAAGTATAAAATATTTTTAAAACAATTTTGAATATGTATCTGAGGATATACCATAAGAAGTCTAAGGTAAAATTATCAAATATTTTATGGCTTCTGGAAATCTAACTTTGTAAAGAATTCTTAAATCTAGGGCACTGCAGAAACTCCTATAGAATATTTATACTCAAGGAAGTCAATATGGTGGATGTCTCTCAGTCAATTGTACCAGGAAGCTGCTTGAGGAGGAAAGTTGCTATGTGGACTCCTATGTATGAACATATGAATACTTTATTATATGATGTCTGCACACAAAAAGAAAGGTTGATATTCTATGCTGGCTTATGACTTTGTCAATCTGAAACAAAGCAATATAATAATGTTGAGGCATACTGTCACATTCAAAAAAAAAAAAAGAATTCTACTCATTCTTTTTCCATTTTCTCTTGATTTTGAAGATTCTGAAACCTATCCATTCATTTTCTATCTCACCACAATATACAGTAAAAGCAATGATGAATGGATATAAAGATGAATCTACTAAACATATTTCAAAGTAAGTTCTTGGGGTCAACAGGAATTAATGAAAACAATAAGGTTTCAAATGCCAACTGTTGCTTTTATCTAACGCTGCCTTATCGTCCTTATCGTTGAGATGCGGGTCATTCAAATTTATATTCACCATCCTCAGAGCAAACTCCTGTTGAGCATTATCTTTGCTTGCTCAGACTTAATCTCTCATAACTTTCAGAATACTTTTTTATACAAATATTAGTTGAAGTCACTTAACCAACACTTGACTTTGTTTCTTCCACAAGATTTGTGTTATTGACTTCTCTGTCATCTCCTTATCTTTGTTTCCTCTGTTTTTTCAAGAAGTGTTTCAGTGGCTCATAAAGATTTTGCACTGCCCGACAATGACATCTCGATTGCACAACAATGCACAGCCAGCTCAGTAATCTTGATTAGCATCCCTGCCATGCAAAGTGGTCATTCATAGCCACAGCCAAGAGAACAAATGCCTGCAGCTGTATTTATAACCATCACAAGACATGCTCCTGGTTTTGCATCTGCTATGCTGTTAATATATTGTGTGCTGAGAGGTGTATGTTGTTCAGTCTATTTAATAGAAAATATTTAATAGTATACTGCTTAAAATGCTGTTAGTATTATAATTTGTCTTTTCATAAGAAAGTCTGTTCTGTATCAAGAGCACCACCCACACTTCACCCCTGGCATTGTTGGTTGCACAGGGATTAAGCAGATGGAATATGTTGTGGAAATGACCTTCTTTTTGACCTGAAAGCGTTCTTCCTTCCCTTGGGATCAAGGGTAGGCTTATTTTCCATGCTAACTCATTGTCCTGAGGCACTGTCTATCAAGTATGTGACATTTCTGTTGAATTATGAGAAGCTTTCCAAAGGTATGTTGAGGTTCTCTTGAGACTATACTTTAATCAAATTTATATCACTGGAAAGGTAACTTTCTAATAAAAAATAAAATGATTTATTTATATTTGATTGAAGACTTGATTAAGGGTTAAATAAATTTATCTAAAATCCTTTTTATGATAAAGTTATAAACAAATACCATAAATCCTCTCCTTTAAAAAACATGTATTTTCAGTTTAAAAGAAATGAAGGCATTCCATTTTGTGTATTTAAATACTTAGAGGCCTCATATTGTCATCAAATATCAATCATACTAGGGTTTATTCTTTTAAATATTTTGATAAATCCATATCTGTGTTCAAGTTGATGAGTCAATGATATTAAATTAGTTATATAAATAAAATTACTCCATTTTAATCAGACATTATGAAGCAAAGAATGTTCTCAGTACTATGACATTTAATTAAGACTTAAAATGTAATAAGATTTGTTTTCAAAAGATTTATTTTCAGTGATAAATAACATTTCATATTCATATGATAAAGCCTATTGAGTTATGAATTAAATATTTTATAAGAGGTATCACTCAGGTGACTTTAGTAATAAAGTATAGAAAGAATGCATTTGTCTGTCCTTTACATGCTAGTGGTTAATTAGTGTCTTAGAAGATCCCTCTGGTAATACCTGTATAATTCTGTTGAATGTTCTTGCTGAATAAGCTATCTTAGTTTAAAATAAAACTGTTTACATTTCACTGTTCACCATTTCTCACATTTGTTTTGTTCTTATTTTTTTTATATTTAGTAATTTTGTGTGCATATGACTCTTTGTTTAGTCACTTCTAGCAACTGACTAGTAGGAACTGGTTCCCCTTCGACCATGTAGGTCCCATGGATTGAACTAAAATAATCAGGTTTGGCATCAGTCGTCTAATTCACTGAACCATTTTGCCAGCCCGCTCTGATGTTAGCATTCTTATGCCACTAACATACAATGATTTCTGTGGATTTTCTGCTTGGTACAACAATGTTTTCATTTTTCTACTTTACTTCCTATCCTTGACTTAGAGCCATGAACCCACAAAGCATTAACTTTTCTTTGAAAGGTTTTTAATGTATGGAACAATTAAACCTACTCATAACCAACCAGAGCAAGCTAAATGCATTTTTATACTGTTTATTAAGTCATTGAATTAATAGATTGTTATCTATTCTTACTGTAGGAGGGCAACATGAAATAAACACAGGAGGGCTGAGAGCTCCTGTAATTTATAGCCTTGTTTTTATTTCCTAGTCTTCAGTGTCTTTTAATTAACAGAACATGACAAGTATGAAAAGATGGCGGGCACATGACTAAGTTACAAAGGAAGGGATCATGCAGTTCATTGTCACCTTGGCCTATTTATGTAGTGAGGCAGTTGTCTATTTGAGAGATACCTCAGAAAGCAGCCCTTCATATCCTGGACAAAAGCCACAGAAACTAAATCTCGCTGATATCCAGTCTACAGTAGAAATCTTGATTCTTTTTTATGAGAAGCCAATTTAAAAAATAAATAAATAAAAGATCAGTGAAATAAATCTCAATTCATAAACTACAAAGAATGAAATAAATAAGTGTGTTTTCAGTCACTCAATTTTGGGATAAAAGGTTGAGTAACACTTATCTGATAAGAATTGAAACCAGGAACAATTCCAATTTGGGGTTATAAAATATATATATTTTCTAAATAATTTGTGAGAAGTCTTGGAAATGAGAATGTGTATTCATTTTATGTATCTAATACATGTAGCCTGAAATTAATTTTATGAATATTTTAAATAACATTGTGCATACAACAGTATTCCACGTCATGGGCTTTGCACTTTCTAATGCCTTGATACTAAAAAAAGATTTGGCGTTTGCAGAATGTCAGGTTCTAACTTAGGGTTGAGCACATTCAGTGTGCGATCTGTTGTATGTTATAGGTTACTTTTTTATGCTTATTTACCATAATAATGCCTACCACCTTTCAAAACTTCAGTATTTGCACTGCACCAGGTAAAGTTCCTGAGTATTGTCAGTGTTTTCCCTCACTCTCTGTTGCTCACTCACCAGAATTCCTGTTTGGGCTGAGCTACTCCATACATAGGCTTTGGGACCTCACCAGCATTACATCATTGTTAGCCTAAGGCAATCATTGCCTGTGGATTTTACTTGCTGGAGAAAAAGCACTAATGTCAATGATGCTAATGATGCCTGAGTGTAAATCTATGAGAGAGCCTATAAACCTCACAAAATGATGCAAAGCTTGAGACGAATCTCCTCTCTTATATTCTTAGATGATGTGGAGGTCCTATAGCTTTGAGGATATCAATTGCCGTTTTGAATGCAGCAGAGAAAGAAAACCGATACACTTATGGTGATATTAAGTTTTGCAAATAAGTATCCTGGACTCATACCAATAATTCTTCCTCGTCCTCGTCCTTGTCCTCGTCCTAGTCCTCTTCCTCCTCCTCCTCCTCTTTCTCTCATTTATTCTTGGTGAGACAAAGAAAGTCTTATAGTTAAGATAATTTCATAGGAGCCTTTTGCAATCTGCAGGTGGAAGGCTTTACTGACATCTTCCTAACATATATGACTTTAACTATTGCCAATCATTGGCAGTCTCTATTTATTTACTGAGCCATATTATGACTTTGTTTGGAAGCATTGCTCATTGAACACATTGCAGTCTACAGAAGGGTAAACATTCTCTGAAGTCAAGTCATCCATAAACCACAGTTGTCCTCAGTCTCGTACTCAGACTTCCACAATTTGAGGATTATTTCGAGTGGTGAAGTCATGGAGGAAGGCTTAGCTCAGACAAGAATCAAGGAATCATTGTGAGAGTTTTCCTTACCTGAAATTAAAAGTTAAGCTGCAGCATGAGTTAGAGTTGTTCAGTTGTGTAAAGGATGTTTTATGTCTATAGCACTGTTGCTTTCTTAAGAACTTTCTTAAGAGAATATCAGACAATGGATGCCAGAGAACATGCAGACTTGTTTATTTTCACAGAACACATGTTGGGACAGTATGGTCTGACTGTGGATGTGATACTTCAGGTTTGGTCCCTCATTTCCACTTTATAGTTCCATTTTTATATTTATTTGTAACAAAAAACTTTACACAGTAAAACTTATTAATACCTTGGTTCAAATGATTCTACTATTTCATTCACTTATCTTTAATCTGTATCTATATGTTAGTTATACCCTTAATCTATATATCCATTCCTAACAATTAGAATTTTAGGAATGAATGTTCATCACTAATGTGAAAAAAAGGCAAATTACCTTAGAAAAAATGTTCCTTTCATTTGTTTTGACGTATTTGGGCACATAAACAGTAAATTCCAAATGGGGAGTGTTCAATATTAAAATCTCGGTAATAATACTATTGTGGTAGGGAGAGAATAATAGGGACATTTCAGATGCAAATTCTTAGAGTGCTTTGCAACACAGTGTAGGCTCAGTCTCATAGTCTTAAAGTTGACTAATTGAATTGCTATTGATGAGATGTCACTGGATGAGACATCTCTGCAGTGAAGCATGAGTTTGCTGTAAATGACCTGTCATTAAAATCTTGGGCAATGTCAGTGTCTAGACTGAATTAAAATGTAGCTACCAGCAGTGGCTCAGGAGGTGTTAAACCTGCAAGGGAAGGACAACTCACTGTCCAAGATCCACTAAAGAATTATGCCTCAGGTTCTATGTTAATTTACTGGCTGGCAAACATTAATTGAAGGAAATCAATAAACCAGGAAGGAAAGCTAGAGATTGAGGTTATATTCATTGGCGTCTACTTTCAGGCTTTTTTTTTTTTTTTTTTGTCTAAGATATCTGAAGTAGCCTTTTTTTTTAATTATATTAATGCAGACAATAGAATTAGATTTTATGTGAGTGCCAAATATCTTATCAACAATACAATTATTTTAAAGAAGGCTTTTGAGAAATATTCTATGTATACTCAGAAAATAGACATGTATATCACAAATTCAAGCAGGATATATACATTACTCACCCATGCTCACACATTAATTATCTACTTTTTCATATCCAACTGCAAGTGTTTTTGCCAGAGCCAGACTTCAGTCATTGTGATATTTAAAACAAACAAACAAACAAACAAACAAAAAAATCAGGATCTGATGACTTCTACAGTTAAAATAATTCTTGACAACTTGTCCTAGTAGTATCAAATAAAAACTTTACCCATATAAATGTTTATGTATTTTTAGTTATGTATATGTTTCCTCCTTTTTATAATTGTACACAAATATAAAATGGAAATTCTTATTTTATGAGCACAATTAATATTCAGTATACATATCAGAACCATAAAAAAGCAGACACTGGTATTTTTCAAAACAATGCGTGTTATAGAAATTATATGTGTTGCCTATAAAAGTATTTTTACAAAAAACCCCATACTTTCTAGAAAAAAAAAAAACCCACATGTAATTTTGTAAGACAAAGCTCCATGAATTTTAAACAGAGCTACTTCTAGGCTTGTTTCCCTTAGGACTTTTCAAGGGCTTTCAGATTACAAAAAATAATTCCATACTGAGTGCTTTTTACATTTATCCATATATATACTTAGGAAGAGGTTGCTTAGCCCTAGAGTGTCAGTTATGTCTATGTGTACATGAATGTAGATGCCTGTGGGAGGGTGCACGTATACCTACATGCATGTGTACATGTGTGTGTACATGGTTGTGTCTCCCTGGAAGGAGACTGTCTTTTGATATTTTATATAAATACAAGATTAGTCATATTTTTATTATCTGCTATTAATTGCCAACTGTCATTTAACTCTCTGTAAGCAGAAATGCATTTCATAGTGAAAGTAAGATATTTTACCTCTCAACACATATTAGAAGTAATATCTCAGTAGTCTCAGTAGTTCACCTCAAAAATCTATCTGCAAATCCTGAAAACTATCACTTGCACAGGGAAATGATACAAAGCTCAAGTCACATCTTAAGAATTCCAAATTCCTCCTACAAATTCTGTTCCACTTTTACCCCTGCCCATCTTGCAGGAATACAAGTTGTTGGTCAATGTTTTATGGCTTGGTTGGTGTCCCAGTCTCTTGCCTGGCTGCAGAAGATGGCTGGTTTTGGTCAAGCAGTGACTGATACAGCATGAGGCACGTGCCACAAGAGGGAGTACATACATATCACTACCTGGATACAAGAAACCTGCAGTAGGGTAACCCAGAACCTAGGATAGAATCAAAATTACTTGCAAAGAAAGTAAATAATATGATTCTAAATGAAATTTTGCTATACTTGTAGCCTAGCAACAATCACCAGAGAGGCTTCATCTAGCAAGTCATGGAAGCAGATGCAGACCTTCAGCTAAACATTAGCCAGAACTCAAGTCAGAAGACATAAAGAAGATGGGAAGAAGAATCGTAAGAGTCAAAATGTCAAGGACTTCACAAGAACGTGGCCCACAGAATCAACTAATCTGTGTTTTATAGGGGCTTACAGTGACTAAACAAAGAAATCAGAGCCCTTGCATGAGCGTGAGGAAGGTCCTCTGTCTACATATATGATACGGTTGTATAGCTTGGTGTTTCTGTGGAACTCCTAACAGAGGAATCAGGGCTGTCTCCAATAATTTTGCCTGCTTTGGGGACCCTTTCCTCCTATTTGATTGCCTTGTCCAGCCTTTATATGAGTGTTTGTGCTTAGTGTTATTACAATTTGATATGTCATGTTTGGGAAGCCTACCCTTTAAAAACAAAACAAAACAAAACACCCAAGGGGGGAAAAACGGAGGAGGAATAGTTCTTGGGTAGAGAGAAGGACAGAAGGGACTGGAATTAGGAGGATAGGAGGGAGGGGAAACTGTGGTTAGGATATAATATATGACAAAAAAGTAAATTAAATAATAAAATAATTCTAAATGACATTCATTTCTTTATATTAAATCTCTATTTTCTTGCCCCATCATAGTTTCATTTACTTTCATTGTTAACTTTGACATGAGAAGGTAAAAATATTAAAGAATAAAATTAAAAATTACCATGATGAGCACTAATAAAAAATAAATCACAATGTATTTATTATTATCCATTAAAAGTATATTATTTTTACTAATTAGTTATAGTGCCTGCTTTGATATAAAAATGACACAAAATATCTAAATATTTTTACAATTTATCTTATAAATTTAGAATATAAAATGCTACCACCCAAAAGAAATAAACATAATTTATTGTCAGTCACTTTGATTTGTTAAAAGTCATGATTTTAGTAATTTCTTTAAGAAACTTCTATATTTAAGCCATTTGAAGAAAATCCTCCTATAGAGTTTTTTAATACAAATTCCTAAACAGGTTCCTGTTTTATTACTTTATTTATAACTAAAAAGTTTCAATAACTCATCAATAATTCAACAGAAAATACTTTAATTTTTTTTTGTTTTGTTTTGTTTTTCCTGTGATCAAGCACAGGCTGGACTCGAACTCGGGAGAGACGGCCGCCATGTGCCACCACTGGCCAGTTCAGAAAATACTTGTTATAGGAAAATTTGAAAACTTAATAATGCTCTAAAGAAAATAACAATGAAGACGATATGCAATAAACAGTTTTTGCATGTAGTAAACAGATCAATTTATAGCAGAGTTTACACATAGAAACTGATGAAAATGAGTTTTTAATGAATAATGATATTTTGTTCCTAATTTTTAATTATTATTTTATTTCTAAAATAATGTCCTTTCTCACCAATTCTTTAAGATGTATTCATCTGGGCCTTCTCTATAGGACATCACTTTTATCATTGCCTCTGACCAACTCTTGGATACACCAAATCATAAGCATTCATTATTGTAGCTTTCAGAGTTAAATTTACACATTCACATGTCACTGAACAAGTGTGTACTTCATCTCAAAACCTACACTCTGCCATGGGGATTCCTGGCCTAAACGAGTTTTTGTTTGTTTGTTTGTTGCTTTTTAATTTTGTTTTCATTTTTATTAACCTGAATTGTGGTACATGAAAATCCCTATAGAGCTAAATAAATCCTCATATGAGGTTAAAGGCAACAACCAGAACCACAATTAAGACTTGTTACCCCTTAGTTATTTGACAGAAATAATCATTCTTAAGGACAAATGCATTACTAGCTTGATAGGAGTCGCTCTCAATTGTACAGAAAACACTATTTAATTAAAATGAGGACAAATTCAAGAGACATTTTTGTGTTAACGTTCACACACAATTTCTATTTCTCTCATTTCTAATTGTCCAACATTTTACTCATAATTTTTCCCTTCATTTTATGCTGCACCATTGTTAAAATTATGTCAAGTTTTATTATATGAAGTAGATGAGAAAAGCAAAAAACACAGGCACACTGTCTGCCACTACAAATGAATGGTTGGCATTTGGCTGTCTGCTAACTAATTAAATGTCACTGAGTCCAGAGGCTAAATATGCCTCAGTCAATGACTTGGGAGATTTCACTGCTGCATATGTAGATTTAATTATAGAGCAATAGAAATTAATAAAGTAGCAGACCTTCTCAGAAACATATTTTTATGGCCTATGATTTCTCTATGAAAGAACTTGCTAACCATTGCCCTTTGTACAATGTTAGACTTTGCCAAGTTTATTAGAAAGACATTGTTATAGCAAATTCACAAGGATTCAGCTTAATATTACCCATATGCACAATTCCATAGGAGATCCAAAGTTAACATTTGTTTCATCACCTAATCAGTGTCAAGTATACTTCTATAATTAGGTAGTCCTGAAGATGTTTTTACTGTATTATCATATACACTCTAGTCTTAAGAGTTTGAGCAACTTTTTCATGAATGTATAAGCAAAGATATTTTTTAATAATCATATTAAATATAAGTTGAGAGTAGATATGATTTAGAGAGCATATCTTTTTCTCTAATTTTATTGTTTTCTTTTTATTAGTCATAATATCAAGAATTATCTGTAGAAGACAAATATTGAAAATTGAGAATTAATACACCACTGAAATATACATGTTACATGACACACACACACATATATATATATAGTAGCAGACCTTGTCAGAAACATATTTTATATGTCTTGTGAGTGGAGGCACACACACACACACACATATATATATATATATATGTGTGTGTGTGTGTGTGTGTTGTGTGTGTATGTATATATATTTCAAAAATACAACATAAGTGATAGTTAATCTTACTTCAAATTATTTTAAAGGAACTTTAGTGAAATATAATAGCATTTCCTTAAGCAAACACAGAGAACAGAAGATTTATGTAGAAAAATTTAATCCAGAAATATAGCTGCTATTAAAAAATTAATATCCAAAGACATTCTAGGTCTATATGATCTGTCTGGAATGCAGACACACTATGGATCACAGTGTGATCTGGCTGCAATACAGACACACCTTTAGTACACACATTTAATATTCCTAACAATGGAGGTGAATTTAGTTTGTAAAAGGAAGTAGCCATGTTTTTAAGTGACATCTAATTGAGGAGCAGACAAAGTGATGAATCAGAGAAAGATTTGACAGACTGAGCCGGAGATAGGATATGCCCAACTCTTGTGAGAATAGGAAGGAGAGGTTACTTAAGAACAGAAAGGATAGAAAATGTGTGTGTGTGTGACTTTACAGAGGCTGTCTGAAGAGAGAGCAAGATAAACACAGGTGAAGGCAGAGAGAGGCAAAGATGAGAAAGAGCCAGAAGGTTGGAACCAAAGTTATTATGCCAATGTTATTATGAAGCCAAGCAGAACAATTCACTGAGAACCCAAGTGAAGCCAAGTGAATCAGGTTGTATCTTGGCTACAAGCTTCTAGGACTAGGCACAGGGATAGTTAGAATAGAGAAAGAAATGCTCTGGGCTCAACATATGCTGTATATTTGTGCACAGTTTGGATATGGCTCTGATCTTATCCATTCACCTAAGGAATCGGAAGAGACATTGACATATATAGAAAATTCCTCCACAGCTGACATATCAAATCCTAGGTTTCTTTCTTTCTATTTTTAGTTCAAATATAAAAATGTTATCAACTCTTACATATAACAAATCTCAAATCTCTCTATCTCCTGTATCTATAGTGTCTAGATGCTATAAGAAAATGTACAAGTATGTTTTTTAATCTTTTTTAACTGAAGACATAGCTCCACAGTAAAACTGTATTTAACTCCTACAGAGGACCAAAGTTTGGTTTCCTATGACTATGACAGCTGGTTCATTACTGGCTATAATTTCAACTTGAGGTGATCTTATGGCCTAAGTGTATAAAGCACTTGTCTTCACTTATTAGTGCTATGCTTTCTAAAGTTCTTTCTTAGATAGTTTTGAGATGTTCCACTCTATTCTTATTTTCCTGACTACTAAGCATAGAACTTAGAAAATAAGACAACATACATGAATAGACTTCCTTAAGTTTATATTATTATTATTATTATTATTATTATTGTAGTGAATATGTACAGCGTAGTGATTTTCAAGTTTAGTTAAGTCTGAGTTAGAGCCTTAACAACTTGCTATAAAATCAACAATGCTGGTCTTTCAATTAAATTTAGAATAGCATACCTCTGCTACTATGAACACAATGGAATAACACAGATGTTTGAAATAGTTAGTGGTAGGCATCTGAGGATCAGTTAAACCACTTTGTGTGCAGGATGGTTTAGGGGACTTTTAAAGTTCACCAAGAGGTTCTTGCGTAGTTTAGCAAAGTTCAAAAATCATTGTTATAAGCTAATGCAACATGTTCCTCTACTAAAGTTATCTTTCCAGTCATGCAGAAACATTTATGTGGTTAGAAATAGAAATTGATTCCAGTTAGGACTTTCTTCTCATATTTCCATCTGCTGCTTCACTGGGAGCACATAGGTACACTTAGACAGTTTTGGAAGGTCTGGGTGCATTTTCAGTTTGAGAAATACATTAAGGAATATAAAACCTAGAGTTATACTAACATCAGTGCCTGAATGAGGAATTCCTTTGTTAACTTCATTTAGAATGCAACAACTCTGCAAATTACACAGTTTTCTCATTACAATGTGTACTGATTCTTATTTAAATGAATGTCTGGTTGGAAGCATTGGCAGAACAGACACAGAATGAAAAGTATTGCAATCAGATAGATATGAGTCTAAATGATTTTTCTTTTATTCTAAGGAAGTCATTAGCTAAACTCTTGCGCATTCTTATCCTTGTATTCTCCTCTCATTTTTTCTCATTCTTGCTGTGTTTTCTAGTCTGGCTCAGCCTCCTGTTTAGACAGATTATAGGCATGCATTATTACATACAGCATTTATATTTCGTTATACTGGCGTATAAAGTAAATACAAACCTTGAGGACACATTTGTTGCTACTTGACACCTGAATTTTTATAAGACTATGCAATTCAATCCTTGCACTGGTCATCCAGAGTTCCTCCCTATTTGTTTATCCAACAGTTATTTATAGAACACTTTGTATTAAAATCATGTGAATAAAAAATTAAAAAGAAAAAAATATAACAATTTTCACAGTATTCCCTTTCAAGTATATGAGTATGTGAATGTATGTGTGTGTTTATTGTGTGTTTGTGAGTATGAGTGTCTGCATGTGTGTGTGCATGAATGCTTATGTGTGTGCATGTATTCATAGTGTGTGTGTGTGTGTGTGTGTAAATTTAGAAAATGGCATAAAATTGTGTGTGTGTGTAAATTTAGAAAATGGAATAAAATAACTAGACTCAGAGAGTGAATCAGGGAAGTATTTTCTTTCAGAGCTGCATGACGGGAAAGAAACATGTTAAGAGGACCATTCCAGGGAGAACAAAGCAACACAGACACTAAGACCTATGGAAGCTGAGATCTCAGACAGGAAGCAGCACCTGAGAAACAAACAAAATGAGGGGACAGAATGATTGGAATGAGGCCAGCAAGGCTAGGAATTGTGTGGTTTGGAAGACAATAGTAAACTGTTTGCATTCATCCTGCATGCAGAGAGGATAGGTGAGAATTTCCAACCATGGTATGACCTATTCTATATGACAATACTGCCTAGGTTTCAAATGAGAATTTACTATCATGTGAAATAATCTACTTTACAGAAATTAGGGCAGTCAGAGATTCAAATATGTCTATGTAACAATAATTGATAGGTGAGTAAATGTGAGCCCTAAATGGTTTCTTTTCTTTTATTGGATATTTTATTTATATACATTTCAAATGTTATCCCCTTTCCTGCTTTCCCCTCTTCAAACCAACTATCCCATACCCCCTTATCTTGTTTCTATGAGGGTGTTCCCCCATCTACCCACTCCTGCCTTACTGACCTAGCATTCCTCTACACCAGGGCATCAAGTCTTCATAGGACCAAGGGCCTCCCCTCCTATTGATGCCAGATAAGGCCCCTTCAGCTCCTTCAGTCCTTCCCCTAACTCCTCCATTGAGGTCTTAAATATTTAGCTCTTTCTTCATGACTAAGTATCTTTAAGGAAATTGTAATATCTGTATTAATTTTATTTTCTGATGATTTACAGAAATAATGTTTATTTAATGACTTCTTGAGTACTTTCCTTTCTATTTCTGCTCACAGTAACGCTAACAAACATTAGTTAAAAATCAACATTATACAGATTGAACAGGTTACAATCTGTACCTGTATCAACACCTGTATCTGTGCCTGTATAATCAACATTATACAGATTAAATATATATATATTCTTATATATGTAAGAATTATGTATACATATTTATATACAATTATGCATATCTGTGTAAAAAAGAGGCTATATATTTGAAAGAGTGTGAGAAGGGTTATATGGGAGAGTTAAAGGAGGAAGGGGAAGGGAAATCTGTAATTATACTAATTATTTAAAAAGTAAAACAAAAAATATATTGTTTTTCTGGTCCCTGGTCATTCAAGCAAAATATGTATGGGGACATGGTGATCACTTTCATTGAATTTACTGTTTTCTATGAAATTATAACCCAGGTTAAAGATGATGCCAGGAAAATGCAACATGGAGAGGATTCCTCGAGAGCACTAGAAATCAGAACTTCAAACTTTTGTCTTATTCACTTTCCTGTTGTGTTACAAAACGTCCTAATAAAAGATCCCTGAGAGAGAGGTTTTATGCAGTTCACAACTCCAAGTTATAGTCCATAACTGCAGGGTTGTTCATAGTAGAATGAATTTTCTCAGTCCTGGGCTCAGCCCAGGAAACATTGCTGCTCACATTCAGGATGAGTATTCTCACCTTGAGTAACAAAATTAAGAAAACTCCTTATGGCCTTACTCATAATTCAATCTATGCTCAGTAATTCCTCAGTGAGGCTCCCTTCTGAGGTGATTCAATTACAATCAAAACTACCCATCATAGCTTCCTATAATCAAAGAAACATAATGTCACCATACACAAAACAAGTGAAACAGAAGAAATAGCAGCATCCATAATTACAAGAAATTATGACATCAGTAATTTTAAATGTACACATTACAAGAGTCAACGACTTAATGGCTGGTACTTAATCTCAGCCTTGTATTGTTGAAACAGGACAGACAAAATTAATTTGCTCATATGTTATTTCAGCAATTGTGATTGAGTGCCAGCGCTGAAATAAGCACTTAATAATGGGAAACAAAGCCATGAAAAATAGGAAACCATTTTCTTTACACTTAACTCTTAGTGGGAAGCATGAGATCCAGAATGTTGCCAACAGACAAAACAAACAAACAAACAAACAAACAAAAAAACCATACAGAAAAACCAAACAAAACAAAACAAAAGAAATGATGCCTTTTGTTTTCCCAATTCATTGTTTAAAAATTAGAAGCATAAATTACAACAAATTTTTTTATTCAATAAAAAAAAAAATCCCACCTGTGGGATGACCTACCGTTGAGTTTTATTAAAAACAGTTCTGTCAGAAAATAAGTGATTCAGAAAAACACCTGGCAGAGTTAAGCATGTGAACCATTTGACAAGCCTGTCAGATCTTTCCAGATTACCAAATGATGAATGCCATAAAGAATAAATTTGCTTCAATTCTTCCTCGCTGGCATCTTGGTAAGGCTAATCATTTTTTTTACATCATTTGATTTCCATTAATTATTCCTTTTGTCATCTGTCTTTGTCTCTTCCAACTCCCATATTCCCTCCGGAGAGTAGCCTCTCTGCCACTTCTTGGTTCAAGAAAGAACTCAAATTCTTCTTCATTTCTTCAAAGATTCCAGAAGGAACTGTTTCAAAACACTCGTACATATTCATTCAACTGCTGGCTTTACTCCCCTGAAATATCTTTAGAATAATTGAGTAAATTTAAGACTAATACAGGACTAGTTTCACCTTCAATTCAGCACTGTGCTACCTCAGAATTCAACAAAACTGCAATAAAAGATTCTCCCACCAAACAGAGAAAGAATTCACTGATATTTAAAGGGAATTTGAGGAAAGAGACTAGAAAACCATTAAAACTTAAACAGTGGTTTAAAAATCACAAACAGAAATGCCAAAATGAAATCAGAATTTTCTCAGGCACAATACAGATGTGAAACAAATCAACGGTGCCCCAGAAATCTTCAATATTCTCCCCACTTTAGCCTGCAGATCCAATTATCTACCAACATTTCCTGTTCAACCATGCTGAGCTTATTCACCAGCCCTCCGGTTAGAAAATAATAAAAGGTCCGAAGGTGCATCAACACTCAGAGAGAAAGGTATAGGTGTGAGAAGTGTAATCATTTTCTCTAGAGTTAGAAATAATAAACTATTTGGGACTAGCAGGCTATCTGCTCACAAGCAGTTTGACTTATTTATATTATGCTGTTTTCAGTTTATGTATGGGTTGGTATTTCCCAATGAAGTATTGTAATCAAATCCTAAGCTGATTACTGTGGAGTAATACTTTGAATTTTTCTTTTCATTCATATAATTCGTGCGTTAGGACACAATATTCTGCAGAATGCATTCTGAGGTATCAATTCACTGGATACTAGTTACTAAGACTCTACTGGAAGACAGAAAGAGAGAGAGAAGAGAGAGAGAGAGAGAGAGAGAGAGAGAGAGAGAGAGAGAGAGAGAAGAGAGAGAGACTCCCACAACAGGGAAGTACAATGTGATATAAGCTATTATATTTTGTACCATTTAATTTGGATTTCTGTGCAAATGAAGAGGATACCACGAAAATATCACGACTTAAAGCTAAGCATGAACACTGTATCTTATCTTTTGACAGATATGAGGAGCATAAATAAGGAGATGCATACACACAGTTGTCTTTGGTAACTGTGTATTGGTACCTGATGTTCATAGAACCGAAGGAGATAATGTTGTCTTATGAAAGCACAAGCACTGGCCACAGACCTGAGACAAAAAGCCTAGTTAGCTTAAAATAAAGTCCTGTGGGGTTCCACTTCTAAGATTTAAGTGTTCCCCAAGAGGATGGACTGGTTCTGAAAGTTCAAGGCTAGATCAGGACATGTCTATATAAAAGTTGTAGACTAGTCAACTATCTGGTCTTTTCTCAAATTGACAAACTTAAATTAGGGTAGGAAGACCTCTCAAACAGTTTAAAAATAGAACCACCAAGGAGAGGCTAGGCTTTGGCATGGGAGGTGTGGGGGAGGGGAGAATCTTTAGGTAGTCCTAGAGACCTGGGATAGGGGAGACTCCCAGGAACCAATGAGGGCATTTTATCCAAGATGCTTAGCAGTGGGGACATGGAACCAGAAGAAGCCAGGCAGGACCCACAGTAGAGGGAAAAGGACACCAACCTACTCACAAAACTCTCCACACAATATTTGTCCTAACTAAAATAATGCAGGGATGGAACAGAGACTTAAGGAAAAGCCAGCCAATAACCGGCCCAATTCGAAACACATCCAATGGGCAGGCACTAATCCCTGACATTATTTTTTTCTTGATGTTTTAAATAAATTTTATTAAGTTTAGTGGGCTATAAACATCACTTAAATGGAAAATTTTGACCAAAAGCAGAAAATAAACATATACATATATGTTTATTTTATAAACATATGTTATTATAAACATATACATATATGTATATGTATCTTAGTTCACAACAGTAAAAACAAGAAAAGAAAGATGAAGAGAATATTAATAACAAAGTCCCATAAAGAAAGAGGCTGTCATTATTCTCCTTGCCTTAAAGGATATATAATCATAAAGTAACTTCTCAAAATAGTATGAAAAGAAATGTTGCTATAGTCACAACTGACAAAATACATGACAGATTACTTTTAAAATACGTAAGAATTTGACAAGAAGAATGTCTACCTGCCTTTACGGATCTTTAAGTAGCATTCTTTTGTTTGTTGTTTGTTTGTTTTTTGTTTTTTTTTGTTGTTTGTTTGTTTTAAATCACATCATAATTTACTTATTTACACAGAGGTTATAAACACAAAAAGACAGGATGTGGGGAAGGAATGGCACCGGAGCATAGGTGTTCAGGGGAGTACAGATACCTTTCAGAACAACCCTCTCTGACTGGCGATCTGAATTCTTGCTTAGGCTGCGAGGCTAAGCCTGCAAGGGAATATAAATAAAAGTTAAAATATCTATCTGGGTTCCCTGAGGGACAAGCCTGACTGCATAGGGGTTGATGTCAAAAGTATCCCCTCTCCAGGAAAAAGACATTGGGATGGGTATGGCCCTAATCCCTGACATTATAATGAACTGCGTTATCTTGAGACAGGAGCCTAACATATCTGTTCTCTGAAAGGCTCTACCCGGTAGAGGACTGAAACAGATGCAGATACCCACATCCAAACATTGGATGTACTCTTATGGAAGAGTTGGGGGAAGGATTAAAGGCCCTGAACATCTGAACTGGATAGAAACTCCTCAGAAAGAACAACAGTCAACTAACTTGGACCCCTGAGAGCTATCAGAACTGAGCCACCAAACAACCAAAAAGCATAGCTGACTGGACCAAGACCCTCACCACATATGCAGCAGATAGCAGTCTCCATGACTGCCTTGTCTGGCTGCAGTAGAAGAGGATGTGTGTAATCCAGCAGAGATTTGATGTGCCAGGGTGGGGGATACCCATAGAGGGGGCTCACCGTCTCAGAGGAGAAGAGGATGGGGGTGGGTAGGACTCTGTGATGGGGAACTGGGAGGGAAGGCAGCATTTGGTATGTACTTAATTAATTAAGAAAAGTTAACTAAGAGAGAAAGCAGAACTGCTAAAATATAATTATACTGAAATATTTACTTACCTTAATAAAAGTATTATTACTAAAAGTAAGCACTTGTACTTTCAATATACTTAGTTTAACAATTCACCATGAGACTGTACAGAAAAGTGTTGTAGGGTGCCAACATATCTGTGTACTCTACAAGTGTTCAACAGTAGCTTGGGGATATATTTGCCATTTTAGCAGAAAACACCACCTAGTAAGACACTGAACACAAGTGTGGGTAGTTTCATCCTCTGTGCCCCAAAGGAAGAGTAAATGAAATCTAGTTGTGTCTGATACAGTGCACCAGACTTGTATTTGTGAGACTCCCATGTGATTTTTTTTTCTGTTAAATCGCAGTAAGTTATTGTCTGTCTGGAATTTATTCTTTATTATAAACCTCAATATACTGGGAAAATATGAATCACTCATTAGTTTTCCAACTTAAATAGAAATTCCATACACTAGTCATGCTTTCAGTAATTTTTTTCATTTTTGATACAAGAGTTATTAATTATGTTACTTGTATAATTCACTATTAAAAATAAATATGTCTCATATCAAATGTATAATAATGTTATAGCACAACAATCTAAATGTAGGACAATCAATTAATTAGAAGAAAACTAGAAAATCAGTTTTTTAAATTTAAAGATAAGAGTAAAGTCAATAAAACTCAACAGATTAAAATTGCTTTTGTATGGCTGAATATTTACATAAATACTATAATGTAGGCAAACTATAAATTATAAGTAGGATTCAAAATGCATAAAATCAAGGTGAAATGGAAACTGGAAATACTTTAGGGCCAAATTAAGAATTACTGAAAGCTGTCACTCCCCACATTCTCTCCCCACCATATTCTGCAACCACACCTGATTACTGTCAACTCAGGTTCCCAGGTGCCCCTGTCTGCCTGCAAAACTTCGTCTATTTCCATTTCATAGGGGGTCCATTCATCTCCCCAGAATCCTTCTCTTTACCTGAACTTTCAGAATCTGTGGATTTATCTTGATCATCATTTATTTAACAGCTGATATCTGCTTCTAAAGGAATACATACTTAGTTGGATAGCCAGGAACCAAAACTAAGTAGCCCAGAGATCAAAGTAGAACCAAACGTGACTAGCCAAAATAGATGATAGATAAATAGATGATAGATAGATAGATATGTAGATGATAGATAGATAGATGATAGATAGATAGGTAGATAGAGAGATAGATGAGATAGATGAGAGATAGATAGATAGATAGATAGATAGATAGATAGATAGATATCAATGAAGTGATTCCTAATGATATTTTACTACACTCATAATTTGTGCCTTGTTCAGTCATCATCAGAGAGGACTTCTCGAAAAGAAGATGGGAGCCATCATAGAGACCGTCAATGTCGAGGGACAAATGAAATTGGAGCTATCAATTGTGTCACTCCCTTAGGAGATCAGGGAACCCCTACAGATGGTAGGAAAGATGGTAGGAATCAGACAGGATGGAGAACACTAAGAAACATGGTCCATTGAATCAATTAAGTAGGTCTCACATGGGCTCACAGAGACTGAAGCAGAAAGCACTAGGCCTTCTTGAGTGTGCACCAGGTTTTCTGCATCTATGCTGTGGCTTTTAGCTTGCTATTTTCTTTAAGATGCATAACAGTGGAAGTAGGTTTGTCTCTCATGCTTTTGCCTACTCTTGGGACTCTTTCCTTTTATCGGATTGGCTTTTCCATCCTTCATATGAGGACTTTTGCTTTGTCTTATTGTTTGATTGTCTTCTCTTGCACACCTGCCCTTTTCTGAAGAGGAAAAGAAAGGGAGCATGAATCTGGGAAGACAGCAGTGGGGAGTTGCTGAGAGGAATGGGAGGAAAGAAAATTGTGGTTGGAGAAGGCATTTCTTTTAATAATGCATATTCCACAATGGGTAAGGAAGGCATTCTTATCAGAACAACCTAAGATAGGCTCAGTCTTGTTTATGAAATTAAAAAAGGGAGAGATGTGGAGAGCTTTAGGGGCTGCTTGGCAGGAATCTGACATTTGCCAGGGACAAGGAAATGGGCTTCAGGCATGAAAATGACTTTGAGCTAGGACAATGAAGTAGGCTCAGATATATTGGTCATCGTGATAAGCCCTTAGAAATAGTGATCACTGGAGTGATTACTGAACTTAGTTTATTGCATTGCTTGTTCTTTGACCATTTGTGTTTATTGTCTTACTTGTTCCTTGACTATTATATTGCTAGTTCCTCAACCTAGAACTAACTTTAATACTTGCATGTAATTAAAATGGTATAAAAGCAAAAAGGAGGAGGAGGAATGGGATAGGTGTTTATCAGGGGGGTGGAATGGAGAAAGGGATAATCTGAAATGTAAATAAATAAAATATCCAATAAAAAAAGAAAATTGTACTCGGAATGTACTGTGTGAGAGAAGAATCTGGTTTTAATAATAATAAGAATCAGTGAGCCAAGCATGTATATGAACAGTAGACTCAGGCATGTATAGAGACTATTGCACACAAATGTATAAATGAAGGATAAATATATTTTTCTTAGTAGAGAAGGCAGAACATTTTTTAAATTATTTATTTATTTGTCAGATTATAATATAATTATGTAGGTTTCACCTTTGCTTTCCTCCCTGTAAACCTCCGTATATGCTTTTCCATCCTGTCTTCCAAACTCATCGTCTCTGTTTTCCACAACTATATCAGTGTAGTGGTTATATTCCAGTTATCATGTTTTCTACAGCAATGTGGATGAGTTTTCCTAGGCATTAAAAAATCTGATTATTCAGCTCTCAAAGTACTTTTTTTCTCTTTACTCAAAGGCTCAGTACAGACAGCTAAAGCTTTAGACACCATTGCATTTCCCAGTTTTATTTTTCCCAGAAGAAAGCTGCACAGCTTCACTGTTAGAATATAGGAGCTGTAATATTGGCAACAGTGCTCAGAACATTCAATAATACAAGAAACCAGTCATCCATTCAACAAAGATAAGAATTTAATTATCACCTGTGTGCCAGACAGTGTCCTATGTGCAGAGGTTACAAATAGAAATGATACGTGCTTCCTATTTTCCAGTTAGTAGTCTTAGCTCTAGGGAAGTCAATGATTTCCTATTTGGTATAAGTCCTTTGATTGTAAAAACAATGTGTTGAGAAGCCTAGCCTCTGTTTCTGTCTGCCGAACTACTGAAATATTTGATATGCATGTCTCACATTACATGTATCAGCTTTCCAAGAAGAAAAAGAAAACAAAGGACATTTAGTTACTCTACTCTGAGGGAAAAATATGAAATGACAGAACGCTGATAAGTTTTATATATATTCCACCATGAAATCATTCAACACATGTATTTTGAATAACATCCACTATAAATCACTCTGTAAACAATGGGAAAACAGTGAACTAGATAACATTTTCCTCTTTTGCATGTTAGCAGCCCAGTAATAAGACAAATACAGAATAAATATGCTGGACAATTTTCTCAGAAAAATAGATTGATTGATTGAATGAAAGAATCAAAGAAAGAAAGAAAGAAAGAAACAATGAAAGAAAGAGTACTGTGGCTTTGGAAAGCTTTTCACAGAGTTTCACAATATAGAGAACTTCAGAGGTGTCAGGAAATTAGGTGAGGTACATAGCTGGATTCAAAGGATGCAGAGACTCATTCATTTTACCAGATTGTTCAAGAAGAGACTCAGAATTACAGAAATGGAGGTTTTATCATAAAAGGATTAAAGGAATTTGTAGAGCTTGCTTCCAGAGGTTCTAAAGAATGCAGAGAAAATTGAAGAAACATGTCTGAGACACAAATTTGAAAATTTTCACAGATTTCCAAACATGAGGACAAGAAAGCCTTCAAAACATAGGATGTGGTTCTATATGCTTCATTTACAGGATGTGAGGTGGAAGATAGTGAGAAGGTCAGATAGAACTGAGAACTGATACTAAAGTATAAATGGAAACTAAAGTGGTCATGGAATAGGACATTTTAAATAGTTTGTCTTATTAAATGTAAATTGAAGATCATTTTGTTCAAAAGTTTTGTTCAGCAACTATACTCAATGGAATACAAATAGGCCAAGCATACAGACAGCACCTCTTTCACTGATCATTGAGTGGCTATGGATTTGCTTTATGAAATTGATGGTCTAATGAAGAAAAGAATTAAATCCCAAAGTTTTAAGAAAATATACTCAGGGACAGGTGCTTAGGTATGACTGCTTTGTAATAAAGTTATTGTGAGATATAGTACCTGCCACTTCCTGGAATAACTTACATACTTAATAATGGTAGAAATGCCTCACTTGCATGGCCAGACATGATGATTTAAGTGATGGGGGACTGGGGAAGTACTGCCTCGGTACTGAAGTTATAGAACTTCTCATGTAAGCTTGATAAGTTTGAAACATTTCTCATGGCTAAATGTATTTGACTGGTGTCCTTCAATGTGAAGAGTGTGGATATTGACTGAAGATGACCATTGTGTTATGAATCCTGGACCACAAATGATACAGAGAATTGCATGTGAGGTGTAAAGGTGCTTCTTTGATGCTGAACAGGAACTAAGTATTCTAAATATCACCTATAAATAACAGTAATTATTATGAACACTATTGCCATCTCATTCTCTAGGAGGTAACATTTAAGGTGGTGATTATAAGGAGAACATTTAGAATGTTTGGAACATGAAATATCTCTAGGATTGGAACTCAAGGAACATACAAGAATGGGCAAAGGATGAAGGGAAAGAGTAATAAGAGCTGCAATGAGGAAAGTTTAAATCATGGAGTAAATTCAAAAAGGAATGTTTTTGTGAAACTTTATTTGATCATAAATCTAAACCATGGCCCACTAATTTAACTATGCTAACGCTATTGAGTCTAAATAGGAAGAGACAAGGGTTGCTGTATCTGCTGTTGTTTGTGAGGTAATAATTGGAGGCAACCAGGCACAACAGATTATTTCAAGAAGTTTAATTTTAAAGGAGCCATAGGTGGAGAAGAATAGATATGAAAATTTTACTAGAATGAAGTACTTCTGACAGGAAAAGAGCCCACTTACTATGACTTAATGTGCAGTACAGAAGAAAGTGGATGAAGCATGCTGCTCTGACAATGGTTGACTATGAAGGGATGATTAAGAGTTACTGTGTTTTTTTTTTTTTTCTGAGAAGAGACTGTAGGAGCAGGGGTTACAGATGATTGTATCTGTGGACAAAGCAGAACAGGGACAAAATTAGTGGAGCCTGAGGTGCTGGTCTGTGTGGTTCTCTTTATTTATTGGGATAGACTTTACTTCGACTCTTGTCACCATTCCACTTCAAGGGAGGTACCCATATAGGATCATATAGGACATGTGTCTGTTGACACACATGCTTTGCTCATTCCAGGGAGAGTAATTAGCAGAATGGGAGAATTTCAGAATAAACAAAGAAGAACATTACAAGGAATCAAAGGAAAAATTACCATAAAGGATAGAAGCATCCTCTAAGCAGGCAGCTCCATGGCTTCTTCTCCTTTCTCTATTGGTTTCCTTTTCCTCCACAAATAGTGGAAGACACTTTCCTAGAGACTGAGCAAGTGGAATGAACTGAAGAGATGTAAAACTTTGTAACTTTTCCAACTTTGACTCTAGCTCTACAAACTAAGGCAAAATATAGAATGTTATTCATGGATGCATTGCATCAAAGTATACTTCTGGACAAATTACAACAAAGCATTTATTCTTTGATACACTGTAGCACTTTAATAATTATTCCTCCTTCTCCCAAAAGAGTTAGAACATTATTATAATAAGTTAATAAAGTTAGATTTTCTTTCCATCATATGTTCTTCAGACGAATTTAGTTCTGTAGAAATGTAACGGTATCAGTAACAAAAACAGCAACAATAATAATAATAAAACAAAGTTCACCCAATGTAAAAATTCATCTTCATTGTCAGAACACAGTTCAAGAAAGAGTCCTGTGAGGGGAATCCTGATGCCTGTGAGATAACACCATGATAGCAAGAGTCTTGTGACATCCGTTTCTTTAAAACTGTGCAATTGCTCTTGGTGTTTGTGTATCTTCCAGGTGTAGCAGATAGGAGTGATTTTCCTTCAGATTACTCATTACAACTGGCTTCTCTTTGTTTGTTTAGATTCCCACTTGAAAAAAACATGGTTTTTGCTGCATGCTGTTGGCCTATCATGTGTGATTTGCCCTTGGGATGTACATTTTACTCATGTAGCTCCTCGTAACCCTCAGAGAATAAATTGTCTGATGCTCTGAGTAAAGCTGACTATTGCTTGAGACTTTACACTGCCTCATCTATTGGCTCCATTATCCCATGCCCCACCACCTCTATATTCTCTGGCTGGTGTGTGAAAGTATTACTGTGGTGGAGTGTACAAAAGATAATGGATCTCAAAGTGGTTTATATACATCATTATGTGTGAAAGAAGGTCTCTGTAACAGTTCAATGGCACCTGCACTAGAAGGGTGAACCACAGCCATGTTGTAAATGTGAATCATTAAACCAAGGGGACAAGATAGAAGCAAAGAATGGATGTGACTGCAGCATTTAAACCTCCAGCACGAGGTATAGAGTTTATTATATTACACACAATCCATGCTTGTCATGCACTGCTTGCGTCAACCCCGAGGTGGCAAAGGAGCAGATGCACCATAATCTGCAATTCCCATATCCGCATACATTTGTGTCAGTGCAGTAATCCCATTGATCACTGTCATCTTTGATCTGCCAGCTTTCTTGGGCAGATGGCTAAGGCATTCCCTTATTGGCCACTTTGTATCAGACCCAAAAGGACATTCTCCTGGGATTTCAGGACTACTTGACTACATCTAAGTTTGCATTTGTTTCCTCTCCAAACGTCTTTTCACTCTTAAACTGCCATCTGACTTCAGCAGGTCCTGTATTCAAAAACAAAATCTATTGATTCAGTTCATTCCTGCAGCTCAATACACTTGTTTAGCCCTGTCTATCTCAAAGAGAACTTTGTATGTATTCATTTTCCATAAAATCTACTACTGAGTTAATGCATTTATCCTAATATTAATAGGAAGAGCAATTATGGTGCTCTGTTTAAAATGAACATTTTAAAGGCTTTGAGAGAATGTACTAAAATAGAATTTTTTTTAAAAAGGAAAATGAGTACCTGGTAAGTTTTTGACAGAGTTGCTTTTTGTTCTAGAAAATATATAATAGAATGAAACTATTCTTGTTAATTGCTGATATTAATTGCACTTATGTGGTTGTGCAGGCATCCTAAGGCTTTCTTCATCATTTCAAACTGAGAGCCCATACATATCAGATAAGAATTCTCCAGCATCCAGCATCATCCATTTACTGCCATTGTTTTATTGTTGCTTATGTCCCTTAAATATTTTATTACATAAAATCATACAACATCTGTCTGACCTATTTCACTTCCTATAATAATTTTACATTATAACAAGTATTAGAATTTCACCCTATTTTAAGGCTGAATTAAAATTTCTGGCTTGTAATATACCATATTCATTTATATGTGCATCAGCAGCAGACATTGGATTGGTTCTGCACATGGACTGTTATGAAATATGTCAAAGGTTTCTTTGTAGTGGGTTTGGCCTAATGTTGCTTATATTATAATGTTAATTTTGATCCCCAAATGGCTTACATAAGTGTCTTCATGTCCCCAGTTGGTTCCGATTGGTAAATAAAGATGCCAGCAGCCAATGGCTCAGTAGGGCAGACAGAGGTGGGACCTGAAAATTTCCTAGGTTTGGGATTGAAAGAAGGGAGAGACGGGAAGGAAGGAGATCCTTTATGCAGGGAGAAGTAGAAGGAGAGGAGAAAAGCCATGCCCTCTGGGTCCAAAGCAGTCAAGAAAGGACAAAGACTTAGTAAGTGATAACTCAGGATTATAGGCAGAAGTTGGATTAAGTGCAGGAAGTGGTCCACCTATTGCATAGTTTAAAGCATATGAAAATATAAATGCTGTGTGTATGTCTGTCATTCAGGAACCTTGCCCACTAGACAGGTACCCACTGCTGGGATTAGTTTTTAAATATTTAATCCAACATTTCTTGTACATTTCTATGGTTCCAGCCACCCAGGACTCTAAGACAGGCAGTCTCAATTGTAGAAACAGAATGCACAACATAGTTAGGCCTGATTTCTTATATGAAATACAGGAAGGTGCAAGTATAGCTCAGTACTACAGTGTGTATTCTAGACCCTGGTTTTGATAAAAACAAAAATTAAAATGGCAAATACTTGTAAGTCTAATTAAACACACACACATATGATATATATATATACACATCAATAATTAAAGAATGAGATTGACTGATTGACTGGAAATGGATTAGGGACAAGAGAAGATAGGGAGGGGTGGAAGTTATTGGTTCCTGAAGACAGTAGTACTACATAGTATCCCACTGCAGCCTTCAGAGTTTGAAAGGACTATGAGAATTTATGCAACCTGAAGGAGAGAAGACCTACCTGAAGGAAGCAGGGCACTAAGGCCATGATTTGTAGTTATAATTTCCTAGACTCCTATTTGTCTATTGATGTGTTTCCTTCCTGCCTATTTAAAGTGAGTAGAATTCTCTGTGAGACTGTTATTGTCATGATGAATATCACATTGAAGCCTGGAATAGTAAACCCAGTTATAAAATATTGACCAAAATATTTTTTTTCTAATTCAGACTTTTTAAAAGCACTTTGTCACAGCAATAAAACCAGAGACAATGGAGTGGCAGTGGACATGGGAGAGAGGGGAGGTAGAAGGGAGTTAGGAGCAGTGGAAGGAGGGAAACTGGTCAAGATGATTGTATGAGAAATGAATCTGTTTTCAATGTTAAAAAAGAAAAAGCCAAGGACCAAAAGTACATTTCACATGGCTAAGTCATTTCAATTCTATGAAATTACTAAGGCACCTGCATAATGAGCTGTGTAATAAAAATTATTACATCAATTTTCATTCTGGGAAATTCAAATGTCTAAGAACAAGAATGGGAAATACAAATTATAGTGCATGTGTTATGTCCAATACTATAGAGTAATGAAAATGTATGAAGTAGGTCTACCTAAAACATCTTAAGTATGAGAGAAATATTCATATAATAATTGAAGCTTGATTAAGTATTTTAGTCACACAGCACTCGATGCTATTTAAAGTTTTCTTAGGATACTGAGATATCATAACATAAAATCTTGTAAGGGATTACATAGATGGCTTTGTAGTTAAGAGGACCCAACAGTGTTCCTGAAATCTCATAGATTTTTCTAACTCCGGCTCAGAGAATCCCGTGTCTTGACCTGCACCTGCTTGATGTGTATAAACCCATACTTAGACATATATACTTACACATAATAAAAAATAATAACAATGTAACTATTTGAAAATAAAAATCTCTTCAGAAAAAAAATTATATCCCGATATTCCTGTTAGAATATGAAATCTAAAAGATGGACAGGACACTTGGTTTTATATTTATTATCTTAATGTTTAATTAGAGTAATAATTATAGGCATGTTTCACCTCTCCATTTGAAATTAGGCTATCATGATATAAAAGTTCAATAAACTTAAAACTCCAAGTTCACTGAAGGGTTGTACCTGCACTCAAATAAATGCTCTTTATTGGGAACCACAGAATCTCTGCCATTTAAAGACATGCCTTTCTGGTGCAAGACTTGAGCCATGTAGAAATGAAGCTGCTGATCTGGATCATAGATAGTAATCACATCAGTTGTGTATTCATTTTTTTTTAAATTGGATATGTTATTTATTTACATTTCAGATGTTATCCCCTTTCCCCATTTGCCAGTCTAGAAACCTCCTATCCCATCCCCCTCTTCCTGCTTCTATGAGTGTGTGCCCCAATCCATCCACCCACTCCCCACTTCCTGCCCTCAAATTCCCCCACACTGGGGCATCTAGCCTTCACAGGACCAAGGACTTCCTCTCCCACAGATGCCTGACAAGCCATCCTCTATTAATATACAGTTGGAGCCATGGGTTCCACCATGTGTGTTCCTGGGTTGGTAGTTTAGACCCTAGGAGCTCTGGTTGGTTGGTATTGTCGCTCTCCCCATCGGGTCGCATTTTATATTGTTTACTTTTGAAGAATAGTACTCCAGAAAGACAAGGTTCCAGTTCTCTGTAAGATATTGAAGCCTGTGCTATACCTCTATTCTGATCGCCTTTTTTGTTTGGCTGAGTTGAGGAGCAACTGGTCACATCTGAAATGCTCACTGAACTGTGATTCCAAGGTCCTGTCTCATATATTCTAATCTAGTGACTAGGGCACATGATTTGGTTACCCATGGTCTGATGTTTTATTTAAGCTTTGTCAACTTACAGCCACATTACTATACACAGGGTGACTTATGAAGAATAATCATTTAATTCCTACAGTCTGCAGACTGAGATATAGGCAGTAGTAGATAGTCTAAAGGAGACTTTATTAGAAAACACTATTTCTCACATATGTGAAGAGGTACACACATGAGCCTGCTAATACTTCTGTTATTGTATTATGTGTGTCTACCTGGACCCTAACCTCTTGAAATACTCCCCTCTCCAAATTTTCACCTTTGTTACACCATTAAGTTCAGGATAGGCTTTTATCCATCACCATCCGCTTGTCTATCATCTATCTATCTATCTATCTATCTATCTATCTATCTATCTATCAATCATCATATCTATCTATTATTTTGAGCTATGGACTGACTCTTTCGCTTGGATTGATTTAGAGTTACTTTGTATAACTCAAGGTGAGCTTGTGACAATCATCTTGCATCAATATGCCAATTGTTGAGACTACAAATATAAGAACCTTGCCCTCAGCCACAGCTTTGGATATCAACATTTGAACTTTGTGAAGATACTCATAAGTAACATTAATCAGAGTCATGATGGAAAATTTATAAAATAACTGTTTCAGAATCATTTTTGGAACAAATATAAAAGGGAAAAATACTTAAATTCATCTTCATCACATAAAGATCTTTCCAGAATAAGCAATAATTTTGTTGAGATCATAATGTAAACAAGAAAATGAGAACGATTTGAGGAAAATTTTCCACATAATCAAAAGCTGAAAAAAGAAATGTCCCCAATATTTAAGTAGATACAAACAAGTTAAGGATGAAGATGAAGAGAACAATTTGAAGTTTAGATCATGACATCTGAAGGAGTTTACATTTCATCATTGGTGTAGAAGAGTAGCTTTTAAAAACTCAGGAACATTACATCAAGCTCCAGTAGTGGGAAGGAGGTAACATAATCCTGACCCATGGAAGATAATCAATAAACGGAGTAGGCTCATGGGAAATGCCCATCATGAAGCATCCAAAGCATAATGAATCACACCCAAAGGACAAGGCAAAAGTGAATTTTTTCTGGAAAATAAATGGATTTAGAGACTAGAAATTAAAGTGGTAAGCATGATTTGACAAGAGTAATACTGGATATTAACTTAAGACTTTAAACGTTAAGTGGTTTCTTTTAAGTAAGTTCCTTTGAATATTTGAGACATTTAAGTATACTAGTAGAGTTTAGAATACCAGTTGTGGCAATAGGTAGCAAACACGGGATTAAAAATAAGGATTCATTTTTGATATTAAAACCCAAACAAATGTTTTATCGCCTAGGTTTCTAATGTACAACAAGTAAAAAATAAACTCTAAATACAGAATTATGATGAACAAATGAAAAATTAGGGCTGGATCAGTAATCTATGCAAATTTGCAATTGATTTAGGATTTCAGGGGGTTCAAAACATGTGTGAGCTTGCACAATCAGAGAAATTTCATGTAAAAGAAGAAATAAAGAAACAAGCTGGCCCATACAAATGGCCCAGGCTTGACAAGTGAAGCAAGAAAAGTTTCTGTATCTTGAATTTCATTATTGAACAATTTATGACATTTTCATTTACCTGGTAGAGTTAAACTTTTAGAATCATGACACAGAGTAAAGGGTATGGTAGGCTTTACTAGAGAATTAACTGATTGGTCTGGAGAGATACAAATAATGTTCTATAAATTAAACAATATTTAGGGTATCTTGAATTATGGCAAATTAGAAGTAAGATATAAAGACTTGTCAAACCTTTTATTACATAAGAGGGAAAATAAGAAGGTATAGTTAGTTGAAACAGTTAATTCATTTAAAAGCAGTATGTTGGAAGGGTAGAATAAATCATTGATAAGCTTACAATGGGAGAAATTGTAAGTAGCCTTCCACTATACAAAGGATAAATTGGGCCCCTGAGAAAGAAATTAGAAAAACAATCCCCCTTCACAATATATGTTTGGAATAACTCAAACCATGTGAGCAGATTTCCATGGCCAATGCAACCTTATAAAAGACAACATTTAATATAGTCTAGGGGGACCTACCTAAACTTTAGCATAATGAAAAATACATTTAGTCTAACTTTCAAAGTCTCCACTATCTATTGAAGTCTCAACAATGTTAAAAGTCCAAAACTCAAAGTCTCTTCTGAGATTCATTCCAATCACTTAACTTAATCCCCAAAGCAAGAGAGGAAACCAACTGGGCAAACTCCAAACTCTGCTCCCCATGTCTGATGTCAAAGCAGTCTTAAAGATTCCCAACTCCTTTTATGTCTTTTTGACCGCAACAAACTTCTGTCTCCGGGGCTTGGTTTCTTCCCCCTGTTAGCAGCTTTCCTCAGCAGATAGCCCAGCACTCTGGCATCTCAAACATCTTGGGATCCCCAAAGGGGCAACGTCAATGTTACGCTTTCTTGTTTCAATGTCTAGGATCCACAAAACTCTTCTGGGCTCCCTCCAAAGGGGTGGAAATCACTTCCCCAGCTCTGCCTCTGTAGTACTCCAAGCTCTAGGTTGACTCACTTCACAGCTGCTGCTGTTTCTTGATGATCGTTCCCATGGCACTGGCATATCCAATATGCTGAAGAGTCTTCATCTGTAACTAGGCTTCACCAAATAGCCTCTAATAGGATCTCTTCATTGGGCGAAGCCGGAGCTTCAGCTCTGGGCTGTAAAAGAGCAACTGCAGTTGCACCTTCACAAATTAGTCTTCCATGGCTCTTCACAGTACCAAGCCTCAACTGCTCTTCATGATCCCTTCATGTTTTCCCAAAACCAGTACCAACCTGAGTGATTCTTACACATTACCAAGTATAGCTGCAGCATGAGGTAAACTTTGGCTATCTCTGGAACACAACTTTCTTTCTGCTCCCCCAAAAACACTTCCCAGAATTTTCAATTCAGTGATTTTGGGTTTCTTCTTAAATCCCCGATAATTTCTTAGTTCAATTAACCAGCATAAAATTGACCCATAGTAGTCCTTCATTATTTTCACTCAAGCCAGAGCCACATTGCTGAAGTTTCCCTGATTCTGCTGCTTGAGGGGGCTGGAATATGGTCCCCCCTTGGTTTCATACATTGGTCACCAGCTTTTCTGTTTTCTAAGTCCTTTTTCACTACCTAAGTTGGCCAGTCCTAGATCTTGCTCTCTAGATTGACCTAGAACTCAGAGATCTAAAACACCTGTCTCCTGGGATTAAAAAGTTTTGTACCTCCATGCCTGCCACCTAAACTTAGCTGGTAGGATCTTGCCTCAAGTCCCACTCCATTAAATCGCTAAACCTGAGAACACAGGATTCAGCCCCATTTCACTTCCTGGTCCCTTTAATATTCAAACCATAATTTTTATATTATTCCTTTCTAAAGCTTGCTATGCTTGTTCAAAATGTTCTTATAAGATTTAATCAGAGAAAAAAAGTCTCTGATGGGTATTTCTGAGACTCCTTTGGTCAATGCAATTAACATAAATCTCTTTTACCTTAGCTCAGGTAGACTCTTCAGAAAAGGGGCCCAAAAACCAGCCACTTCTTCAAACAAAATCCACAAAACATCTTTTAAAACTTCTCTAAATTTTAAAATTCTCCTCTGGAACCTCTTGGGGTCTTCCAGTTCAAATTACCTCATAAAAAGATTTCTTACCCTTTTATAGAATGGTCCATTAAGCCCCTTTTTTAAAGCTTTCTAAACTTTGGGGAAATCCAAAATCCCCAAACCTAAATTTTTAAAAACCCCAAAAGAATGGTCAGGCCTATCACAGCAATACCCTGAACAGGTACCAAATTTTTCTACCCTTAGTTAGGATTTTCCCTTACTTTGTAAAAAAGAACTATGCCCAAGGTAAACTTAAAATTTGGTTTAACAATTTAAGGGGGCTTGGCTTAAGGTTTAGGGGGTTAGTCCTTTTTTAAATTTTAGGGGGGGAGCAGGGCAACATCTATTCGGCTGGTGCAGGGGGAAATTCTAAAGAATTCGGTATTTTTCATTAAAAGGGCTGCTATTTAGAATACGGGATTCTCCGGAAAGGCTGGGAAAATAAAAGAGTTTTAAAGCCCCAATCCCCCACATTGCCCACACCTACTTCAAAAAAGGTTTACATCTCCTAAAAGTGGGCCCACTCTCTGGGTTAAAAGCTTACAGACGGAATTCCATATCAAGAAAGTGGAAAAAAAAACCAAAAGAAAAGAAAGCCCCTTAAAGAGGGAAAGACCCTTCTCTTTTTTCATGGCCCTGGGGAAAACATAGTAAAATTTTGGCCCCCCCAAAAAGGAAATTCTAAAACACTAAATGAAAATTCCCCCTCAAAAATTTCCACCTCAATTCTTCACCAGATAAAAAAAAGCAATTCCCCAATTTTCATCCCAAAAACAAAAAAAGAAAGGAAAAGAGAAAAAAAGTCTAAAAAAAAAGGGAACTTTTTGGGGGGAATCCCCATCCCTAAACCCCAAACTGAAACTTGAGCTTTTACAGACAAATGTGGAAAAAAAAACCTACTTAGTTTTGGGTAAAGAGCAGATTTTTTAAATAAATTTGGAATAAAATTGAAGCCCCAAAAAGAACTCCATATCTATGGACACTAAATCTTGAAAAAGAAGAAAAAACCATCAGGGAATAAAAGAAAGCACCCCTTAAACCCAAAGGGAGAGGGGGTTGGGGGTATGTAGAAAACTACAAATTTGGCCCATATTTTTTCCCCTTTGAACAAAGCAAAACGTCCAGGGGGAAATAAAGGCCCCTAAACATAAAAACCAGATAACTGAACCCATAGGAAAGAAATGGAAAAGAGCCCAAAAGCAAGGGGCCCAGGGGGTAAAATTTCCTAAAAACAGATCACCAATGGGCGGGCCCTTCTAAGATCAAAAATTTGACAAAGGGGACCTCATGAGATGGAAAGCTTCTGTAAGGCAAAGGGAACAGTACCCAATAAGAGAAAACCCGAAGCTACAAAATTGGGAAAAAAAATTCTTCACAAACCCCACATCTGATAGGGGGCTAAAAATCAAAAATAAACAAAGAAACCAAAATTTAGACTTAAAGAAAAAAAATTAACCCAATTTAAAAATGGGTACAGGCAAAGGCATGGAATTTAAGTTGGGGGAAATTTTCCCAAATGACTAAAGAAGCCCCTTTAAAGGGAAATTTTCAACATCCTTAAAAGGGGAAGGGAAAATCAAAAGGGCCCTAAGATTCCCACCATCAGAATGGTTTAAGAAAAAAACTGCAATTGGTAGCACATGCGGGCCCAATGAGGGTGGAAAAGGGAACACTCCCCGTTGCTGGTGGGATTGCAAACTTCTACAATCACTCTGGAAATCAATATGGTTGTTCCTTAGAAATTTGGACATAGTTCACCTGAAAACCTAACTATTACAACTCCTGGGTGTATACCCAAAAGATGCTCCAGTAATAACAAGGACACTGTGCTCCACTATGTATTATAACAGCCTTATTTATAATAACCAGAAACTGGAAACAAATCAGATGTCCCTCAATTGAAGAATGGATACAGAACATAGAATACTACTCAGCTATTACAATCAAGAGCATGACAAATTTTGCAGGCAAATGGATGGAACTAGAAAAAATACCATCCTGACTGAGGTAACCCAGATATACATAGTATGTACTCACTGATAAGTAGATATTAATCAAAAAGTTCAGAATATATATGATACAACTCACAGATAATATGAGAAGCTTAATAAAGAGGAAGTCCAAGTATGGGTACTTCAATCCAACTGAGATGGGAGAACAAAATAATCATGGGAGGCAGAGGGAGGGATGAGGTGGAAGAGTGTAGAGGAAGGAAAAAGGGGAGCAGAATCAGGTATGGGGTGAGGAACAGTAAAGAAGTCCACAGGGCCAGGATAACGAATAGAAATATACAGCAGTGTTGGGTAGGGGTCAGGATGGGGAACCACTAGAAAGTCCTAGAACCAGGCATGTGACAGGCTCCCAGGACCCAATGGGGATGACATTAGCGGAAAAACCTATCAGTGGGGAGATGGAACCTGAATAGACCACCTCCAGAAGCTAGAACATGGCCTTCAGTTGAGGATGGGCCACCTAACCATCTCAAAATTTTGACCCAGAATTGATCCTATCAAACAAATGCAGGGCAAAAATGGAGACTGAAAGAAAGGCATCCAGAGACCATCCCAACTTGGGACACCCTCATAGCACAGCACCAAACCCTGACATTATTGCTGAAGCCAAGGTGCTTGAAACAGGAACCTGGCATGGCCGTCCTCTGAGAGCTCTACCACACCTGACTGAGAACAGATGCATAATTTACAGCCAACCATTGGACTGAGCCAGGGACTCCTATGGAAGATTAGAGAAGAACTGAAGGAGCTCAAGGGGATTGCAACCCCATAGGAAGAACACAGTATTAACCAACTGGATCACTCAGCCCAGAGACTAAGCTCCAGACTAAGGAGTATACAAGATCTGCTGTGGCTCTGCTACATATAAGCAGAGAACTGCCTTTTCTGACTCAGTGGGAGGGATGTGCTTGGTCCTGTGGAGGCTTGATGGGTCAGAGAAGGGGGCTGCTACAGGATGAGGTGGGAGTGGGTGGATAGGTAGGGGATACCTTTAGAGGTGAAGGGGAAAGGTATTGGGTGGTGGGCTGCAGGGCTGGGACGACCAGAAGGAGAACAACATATAAAATGTAAATAAATAAATAATTAATAAACAGAACTCTTGTACATAAAAAAACAGCCAACAAACAGAATATTTATTATCATTTTTTGATGCCCCATGGAATTATTTCCCGGAATCCCCTTGGATTCCAGAACTCCAAAAGTTCGTTTATTAAATAGGCACCCTATCTACTG